>JBBDHG010000259.1:1145000-1185000 GCA_037951165.1 Lophius americanus | reverse complement strand
AATCAATCCAGTTCTTCCACTCACCACGTTCTACGTTGAAAATGATCCATGGAATCGTTTTTGGAGAACTCGCAGTAGTGTGGACCCATTTGGAAACTTTAAAAGAGTTGACTTTGACTCTATAGGTGTTAAATGAACTCTAGCTACAGTAGGCGTTTGATCAACGAGGCTAATGCTAATATTTAACAAACGTTTTTTCTATTAACCTGTGAATAAAAACAGGAAGCGGGTATGCAGAGGCGGGACCAAGCCGAACGAGTATCTTTACTTATACAAAACAGACTTTAGTGGATTATTTCTATTTTGAATCTTCGCTGGTTTTCCTGGGATTTTGACAAAATACGTTGAAAAACAGTCAAATAAAAAAACAGAAGCGGACATTTACTTAAATACTAGTACTTTTTACTATGATGACACTACTTCTTTCACTTAATATTCTTTAAAATGACTTTTTATGCTTATTATCTATGCTGTTAAAATCATATTTTATTATAGTAGTTCATATATTACTCAGTAGGGTTTTTTTTAATATAACTTAATTTATGAGCATAACTTCTTAGCCGTTGGTCCGTTTTACACAAAACTTTGCTTAAATGAATCAACTGGAGGAAATCCATCGTGTCGTATATGTAATATTACGCTCGTATAAATCGTATTTTGCCCACTAGAGGGAGATATTTCATGAAAAATACTGTAGACATAAGTCACTTTTAATTGGAGGAGTTAACTCGGAAGCGATTGCTTGTACAACGCAGGGGATTGGGGGCTTTTCTCGTATACTTTTTTTCTTCGCAATACAACATTTTATATTCGAATATTTTTATTTTCATTCTATTTTTTCCTAAATAATACTTTTTCGTTGTGTACTTTTACGCCGAATCAATACTTGTACTTTTTACCGAAGTAACTGTACTTGTACTGGAGAACCGACTGTCTTTCCCTTCTTCAGGTCATGTGACCCTCAGCCAGAAGGAAGTGTTACTCCATTGTTAACCTCACAGCTGGACCTAATGATGTTAGAGGTCAGAGGTCATACGACCCGGACAGCAGCTGGAGTAAATGTTTACGGTGTAAGTAGCGACCTCCGCTGTGACGCCCTGCTGCTCGGCTGCGTGACCTCCGCTCACACGTCCACGTCATGACTCATCTCCTGCTCTCGCCTCCTAAGCTCCGCCTCCTTCCTGCCGCCACACCCAATCGGTTCGTTCACATCTGAAACCTCAGCTTCGCTGTGAAACTCGACGCCTGTGCATTCGGCAGCCCTACCGCCTCTCCTCTGCGAGGTCAGAGGTCGCCGGCGTCTGACGACACCAGCAGGTAAAACCTGATGGTCGCCACTTCAATCTGGTTTTTGTTTAAAGAGGAAGAAGAGGAAGAAGTTTATAAGAGGAAGACTCCATGACGGAGCGAATTCTTCCTCTTACATCGCCATATTATGTGGCGTATCGTGAAACTTATCTTCAAAATTACTGTTTTGACAAGCGCATAAAAATGTGGGAAATACATCTTATGTTTAATATTTAGAATATTTTTATGAAGCTTTTTTGAATTGATACAAACACTTATCTTACAAGTAAATTCATATAAAGTTGTGAATCAGCTCAACAATATCACATTCAAACAAATCAAATCAAATTAAATTATTGTAAATATAAAAATTACCAAATTAAACTACGGCAAACTGTTATGTTTTTATCCGCTGTACCGCCTCTTTAACCAAAATGTGACCAAAAAATCCGGCGTCTGTATTTTGATGCATGACTTCTGGTTTAAATCTGAACGTTAAGAATGTTTCCATAAAATCGTAAAAAGCAAAAACTGAGAAAAACATTCTGCAGCCCCTCGTCCGTGGAATGCCCTCCCTGACCATCTGAGGGCTCCACAGACGACTCTGACTTTAACAAAAGGACTTTTTTTATTGATGCTTTTATCTACTTTTACCGGTTTACCAGTTTTATCAGGGAACCCTGAAGATGAGGCTGTAAGAGGTGAAACACGTGGTTTACGTTTTCATGAATTACTCCCCCGGGTGGATTTCATTCCGGTGTTTTAATGTCGGAACTTTCCCGGATGGATTCCACTCATTTTGGTCGCTGGTAAGAAACGAAAAGAAAGTAGATCCACCGCGTTTAATATGGAAGGAACGACTCGCTGCCGTCATTGGCCGGGTCCGTCTGGACCAGGGGGATGTTCCTGCACATACTACAACCTTTGGTTGTGACATAAATCAGTGTTTTAATTGGAATCTAGCTTTCTACACTATAAAACAAATTGCAAAAAACTTGATAGGAGCCTGATTATGGTCACGTCAAAAACACTAAAAACATTTTAAATGTATACATTTTTATGTTATGATGTTTCTGTCTGCTGTTAGGGATGGTTTAAACCCCTTAAAGGAAAACTCAGAGAACGCAAACTCCGCTACGACACATCGGTACCAAAGGTTTAAGAAACATTCCGGCTGGTCCCTCCATTAATGTCTGAGTTATTGCCAGCCTCTAAATCTACTGACAACTCCAACAAATGATCTGAGTATCTGTCAAATACTCCGTAGCCGCTCGTCTCCTAGGCCTTCCACTTCTGCGTCTCTGTTCAGCCCAGTGTTCCCCCAGCTCCACTCCCAAATCAACATCAAAGGAATCAAAGGCACTCTTTAAACAGCTTATTATTTTTTACTCTGTTGATGACGATGCTTCTTCATCATGTTGGCAACTGAGGACGGAATGTGTCCAGGGTCAAAGGTCGGCAGAGAATGGGTTAAGGGTTCCTCTCTGACACAAAATAGTCCCATGATGACGAACGCCACAGGTTTGACTAGCAGGTGTTTCCTGTCTGGAGTTTCCTTCTTCTGCCCTCAGGCCCACAAAAAGTCTAGATGTGTAACAGAAAACCTCTGATGTTCAGACGACTGTTCTCTCCTACAGACAACAGGTGAATATGGGTAATTAACACACACACACACACACACACACACACACACATGGATACACACACACACACACACACACACACACACACACACACTCACAGATACACTCAAAAACAAACACACACACAGATACACATGGATAGACACACACACACACACTCACACACACAAATACACACACACACTCACACACACAGATACAAACACACATAGATACACACAGATACACATACACACACACACACACACACACACACACACACACACACACACATGGATACACATAGATACACTCAAAAACAAACACACACACACACACACACACACATGGATACACACAGATACACTCAAAAACAAACACACACACAGATACACATGGATAGACACACACACACACACTCACACACACAAATACACACACACACACACACACACACACACACACACACACACACACACACACACACATGGATACACACACACACACACACACACACACACACTCACAGATACACTCAAAAACAAACACACACACAGATACACATGGATAGACACACACACACACACTCACACACACAAATACACACACACACTCACACACACAGATACAAACACACATAGATACACACAGATACATATACACACACACACACACACACACACACACACACACACACACACACATGGATACACATAGATACACTCAAAAACAAACACACACACACACACACACACACATGGATACACACAGATACACTCAAAAACAAACACACACACAGATACACATGGATAGACACACACACACACACTCACACACACAAATACACACACACACACACACACACACACACATGGATACACACAGATACACTCAAAAACAAACACACACAGATAAACATGGATAGACACACACACACACACTCACAGATACACACACACACACACACACACACACACACACACAGATACACACACACATGGATACACACAGATACACTCAAAAACAAACACACACAGATAAACATTGATAGACACACACACACACACTCACAGATACACACACACACACACACACACACAAACACACACACACACACATGGATACACACAGATACACACACACACATAGATACACACAGATACACTCACAAACAAACACACACACAGATAAACATGGATATACATACACACAGATACACACACACACTCACAGATACACATGGATATACATACACACAGATACACACACACACTCACAGATACACATGGATATACATACACACAGATACACACACACACTCACAGATACACATGGATATACATACACACAGATACACACACACACTCACAGATACACATGGATATACACACTCACAGATACACAAAGATACACAGATACACAAATACAAAGGGATATACATACACACAGATACACACACACACACTCACACACACAGATACACACACACACTCACATACACAGATACACAGATACACACACACACTCACACAAACAGATACACACAGATACACAGATAAACACATATACAGAGATACACAAAGATAAACACATACACACAATCTCACACACACATGCAGGTAGACACACACGTTCATAAGCACACACACACACACACACACACACACACACACACACACACACACACACACACACACACACACACAGGTGTGTGGGGGTAACCTGAGCTCACTCCAGAAGGAATCTGCTAGTTTCAGGTATCAATGAAAATAATGACAAAAAAAAAGTGTCAAAGCCAAGGCCCGCGGGCCACATCCGGTCCGCACAACAATTATATCCAGCCCACGAGACAATAACTGATTTTTACATTAACTGGTCGCTGGTCCCAGCATAAAAACCACAGATACTACAAATCCCAGAATGCACCGCAGTAGTCGGTGTGTCAATCAAAGGCCTCCTCTTGTTGTGGGAACATCAGCGTTCATCCAGTCATTATAATAATAATAATAATAATAATAATACATTTATCATAAACTTTAGGTTCATCCTCAGAAGAGATAATAATAATAATAATACATTTCATTTATTATGCACTTTACATTTGGATTAAATCTCAAAGTGCTAAATGCTACCGATTACCAGAGGGGATAAAGATGAGAAAATATTCCTCATAATAATAAACACTAAAGAGAATCGTCTTAGTAAGTCGCTCACGCATGTATCAGTAATTGGAACGCAGGTTTGAATTAACTGGGTTAAAGTCTGTTAAGTTAAAACACATGAAGTTGCTCACCTTTAGGGTGAAAGGCAACTTGCTTTTATCCTAAGGAGCAGCTGCTCCTGACTGCAGGAACCGAATGGAGGAGCAACCGTTTACTTTTACTTTTTTTTTTTAGGTTTGTTTAGTATTCTATGAAATGAGTCCATACAGTAAAAATAATAAAGTTGTCATAACACCTCAGATTCAACGCGGCCAATCAGAGTGTTCTTGGACCGGGACGCCAACTTTTGGTGCCAGGACCGGACGCTTATAAGTAGTCGAGACCATCGTCCGATTCAAACGTCACAAACCATCCCCTTCATTAAAGCTTGGGAGAAGCCCAGAATATAACGGATCCCGGGGAACCAGTCCCAGTTCACCTCGCTACAGACCAGACACGGTTCTGCTGTCAGGAACATCTGGACAAGTGTTCAGTTCCCTGGGAGGACCGGATGGAGGAGGCCCCCGAGAGGAAGAAAGCCAGATATGCTGACCTCATCAAAGATTGCGGCGGACAAGAGTAGCGGGTCGGTTTCCTGACCCGAGAAAGGAGGAGGTTCGTTTGCTAGCAACATGCTAATGAGACAGAAAGGAGCCGCCTTCAACATTTTTGCTGGCCTGACGGAACCTCTTTTAAAAAGAGGTGCCGGCGAATGGACTCATAGGTGGCCAGTGCAATGTGGACATGCTGGTCCAATATAGGGACGGAACCTAAGGTAAGCTAGCTACGATCGACAGCATAGGGTGCTAAGGTGATGCTAGCAGACAGCTCAGAACCTTCCTTGCTGTTCACTTGTTAGCAGCAACAAACCTCCTACTTTAACCACGTGTTGATTATTGTCCACAGGACGTGTGCGTTTCCACGGCAACTCAGAGGCTCTGGAGCCACTTGGAAAAGCCCGAGTCGGCAGAACAAACTTTCTGACACGTCATAAAACTACACGACCGTCCGACGGTTGTCTGGGATTAACCTGAAGACACCGATCAGACAGAGTCAGACGCACCGATATGGTGAACGAGAAGATGTCTGATATCTGACAGGTGTGTTTGACGTCATACACCCACAAACACACACACACACACACACTGCTGAAGATACACACACACAAAAACACAGCTGATGGTTCACAAACACACAAACAAACACATGCACACAAAAACACACAAGTGAAACTACACACACACACAATCAGGGCTGAAGATACACACACACACACCAAATAAACACAGCTGAAGATACACACACACACACACACACACGGCTGAAGATACACACTCACACACACACACGGCTGAAGATACACACTCACACAAAATCACAGCTGATGGTACACACAAACACACACACACACAAAAACACAGCTGGTCTTACATACAAACACACACACACAAACGCATGGCTGAAGATACACACACAACCACACAAATAAAGACTTTGGTCTTGTGCAGCAGTAATTATCAGTCCCGCTCAATAAAACCTTTATTGTCCCTGCGGCGGCGGACGATCAGACGGAACCCAAACACAAAAGTTCAAACTAACTGATCCAATGTTGAGCGGGTGATAAAATAAATAATCCAAAACACATGTAGGAGCAGGAAAACAAAGCTAGGAGTTATCTGAGGACAATAAGTTGCACGAATATCCGTTTGATGCAACGAGGAGTCACAGATGTCGAGGGACAGAACCACCTCTCCACCAGAACATGGACTGGACCGGCACAGCAGAACCAGCTCATCAGCAGCGGTCCACCTGCGTCTGAATGACCCGGGAAGACCTTCACATTTTTGGACATATGGTTTGAGAGAGGAGTGAAGGAAGCCATCTATGTCACACGGGAGCGGAGGAGGTCTCCAATGAGGGGTGGGGGTCCACGCCGCCAACGATACCCACATCCAGCAGTCTCGGCCCAACAGTTTCTGTCCTGGTTCTGTTTACAAGTCGATATTGCCGATATACTCCCACCACCACGGCTGTTTCCACAGCCAGATCATTAATGAAGAAGTTTAACGCGACTGGAGAGATTTAAAATCAGCCTGGAAGAGGATGTGTCGACAAACTGACCCCAATGGCATCTAGGGGTGCACTCGTCTGCATTTTCTTTTTTGCAAGGTCATCGATTAGCTCAACAAGTCTGAGTTTATGCTAATCATAGCCAAACTCAGACGCCACCGTCTCATTCATGACCGGCGGGATGCATAGACCCTTACGTTCCTGGTGGCGGGGACCCCCCTAGCCCTAACCAAGAGCTGGACGCCTCTTAAAGTCCAAACGAAAGTCCGGCTGCTACCGGTTCAACTCTCCGGGCTCAACTTGTAACGATCGCCGTGGACGATCATTCAATAGACGCAAATCCGTCCGACCTTCAGAAGTGATGCCGTTACATCATCATCAACACAAGTTTGTTGTTTTATGTAAATAACTAAAGGAAGTAGAGCAGCATCTAGAGGTTCGCCTGTCCTCCGGCTGCAGGTGCTCACAGGAACCTACCAGGACTTAATGGTCCAAAGGTGAATGTGTGGCAGGAATGCAGCTGCAGAGTTCAACCTGCCGTCACAGTCCACCGCACACGGGCACAACACGCAAACCAACGTCCACCGTTCAAACCTCCTCCTCTGCCTCAGCGGGAGTCGGACAGAACATGCGCGGTACCAAATCAACACTCTGGGTCGGAACCTACTGCATCTACTGCTTTAGCCACAGACCTGAGAGCAGATCCCATCGAGTTCCAGCAGGAAGCTGATCGGACCAAAACCCGCGCCGCTGATCTCTGCTCTCGCCTGGACGAACATTTCTCACGCCCTCCCGCTCGGTCACGCCTTCCCAGAATGCCATGTGTTCCTCTACACCTGACCTACCGTGTGTGTGGACCTGTCTGAAGTCTAAAGTCCTGCATTGTGTCATTCCCTTCCGTGTCCTCCAGTAAATAGAAGTTGCGGTGGCGACAGCAGCTGAGGTAGCAGACACGCCCCAGAACCACATTCATGCCTGGCTTTGTGGCCGGGAGCAAACCGACACACCCTGAATCCGCCATGTTGGAGGTCACTCCAGAACGTTAACACTCTCTGAGTGTCTCCCATATATTCTGTAGCCGCTCAACTCCTGCGCCTTCCACTTCAGCGTCTCTGTTCAGCCCGCTGAGCCCGATGAGCCCCCAGCTCCACCCCCAAACAAACAGCAAAGGAACCAAAGGAAATCTTGAAACAGGCCCATCAAAGGAAAAAAGGCAGCAATAGTCACATTGCGATGTCACTGCTCCAAAGGGATTTTCTCATTTTATTTATTTTGCATACTGTGAAACTTGTTTCATCACCAAAATGAAATCAAATCTAGGATATTCCAGAACCTTCCTCTGAGAAAAGTTTCATGCAAATCCGTCCTGCAGTTTATCCCTAATCCTGCCCACAAACAAGCAAACGGACATGCAGACAGAACAAACGCACAAGAGTGAAAACATCCACCTCCTCGGCGGCGGTTAAAAGAAAAACACTTCCTGTACCTGCGGACGGTGAGCTGCAGAGTCTTGTAGGATCCTTTGACCAGAGCGATGGCCTCCTGTCGGTATCCACTCAGCTCCACGTCGTTAATGAGGATAATCTCATCTCCTACCTGCAGAGGCTGCTCCAAGCTGTCTGCCTTACCATCCTCCTCCACCTGCACACACACACACACACACACACACACACACACACACACACACACACACACACACACACACACACACACACACACACACACACACACGTGAGACACAAACTGATGTGAGATTTCCTTCAAACACATTCGGTGGGAGACGGAACTCAGGCAAAGTTCACTGCTGGGACTTTTGTGCGTTAGCCGGGCTCAGAGGGAAAGAATGGCGTGACCCCTCTGGGTTCATCCTGCAGTCTTTTTGCTAAGCTAAGCTAAACCCCGTCCTGGACGCGGACGTGAACGGGACACACAAGCGATTAGACTTGTCGGGTCGCTCTTGCTGTGACAGCTGTTATCAGGGCTTCTATTGTGTGCGTGATGTCGGGGGGTCACTGCGAGGAAACACGGGAGATGTTGGCCGCCGGCCCGGAGCGTTGACGTCCTCAGAACTTCTCTGCTTCTGGTATGAGCTGCTTTTCAAACAGCATCTAGGTGTCCAAAACAAATACTTTATATGTCCCTAGTAGGACACACAAATCTAGACTGATTCAATTAACAGTTAAAGAAATTCATTTAAAAAGTTTAGTTTCCATAGATCTACTTTGTTTGCATGTATCTACTTTGTTTGCATAGATCTACTCTATTTGCATGTATCTGTAACATATTCCCTTGTAACCTACGAGGGAATACTCTAGGTACTTCTTCTTGTTTCAGGAATACCGACAATGTTGGAAAACTTTGCTAACACCGTATTCTTCCGGGTTTGGCCTTGAAGTCAAATAGAGGTCACCTGATCGGATGCCTGAACCACCTCGACCGGCTCCACTGGACGCGAAGAAGCGGCGTCTCAACTCAGAGGTCGCTGCGGATGCCTGAGCCCGGCCCCCCCTACGAAGGAAGCTCATTTCAGCCTTGACCTCATTCTTCAGGTGATATATCCTGCGTGACGCGTTATAAAGACACTCGTGTTTTTGCTCTTCTTCTTCTTCTTCTTCTTCTTCTTCAATAATCCACCTGGCTCGGGGGAATTATTTGGACAAATAGTAGTTTGTGATAGACGGGCCCCTCCCCCCCGGACCGTTGGCGCCGCCAAATCAGGTATTAAATCGGGCCTTTAATTCTCTAGTGTGTAGCTAGCATAATACAGGTCCACTTTACCTACTTAAGCCCTCAAAGATAGGCTAGATAGGCTTGAGAGCAGACCAAACAGAACCTGCCCGGCGGAGTTCTGGAGGAAGTTGTCAAGTGGACCAGCTTTCGTAACACCAGAACGGAAAGGGACCGACGAATACGGCAATTTCCAACGTTACAAAGTGCAAACAATTAAGTTCCAGGAACAACAGAACGGAAAGATGGGCCTAGATCAGCAGGCGTGCGTGGGTGAAGAGCCGACCCGATAAGATCCAAACCCAAACAGAGAGGGATGTCTCAGCAGAGGATCCCGTCGCAGCTTCAGAACCGGCTGTGATTCAGTGTTGTGTGTTTTACATTTTTCACATACAGAGACGAACATTCAGTCTGAAAGATAAACACAGTTTATAGATCAGAACCGCATCATCAGCGCCAATGCCTCTCAATGTGTGTGTGTGTGTGTGTGTGTGTGCGTGTGTGTGTGTGTGTGTGTGTGTGTGTGTGTGTGTGTGTGTGTGTGTGTGTGCGTGTGTGTGTGTGTGTGTGGATGAGGGTTCACAATCTTTAAGGTCAACTTGTCTTGTCATCTTGTTTTCTGTGAGATAAGAACAATAGAATTCTGATTTGCTGCTCAGAATGTCTCTGAGGCTCAATCTGGATCCCTGGATGTGTGTGTGTGTGTGTGTGTGTGTGTGTGTGTGTGGTTCTGATTCTCTGTCGCATACGATGACATCAGAGAGTTCGTCTGGGGCTAAAGACTCTGAAAGTGAGTCCAGTTGACGCAGGAAAGAATTCCCCTCCCCCCAAATAAAAACAAATAAAAAAAGAAACTAACCAAACAGGAAGTGGTCTCTTAGTTACCCTGAGACGAGATCCAGAGTTTGTTTCTATCTTTGCTTGTGTACTTGTTAGTTATTAGGTCAAATACATTTGAATAGAGGTGGGAAGGAACAGGATCTGATTTGGATCAAGACTCAAATTGCTAGCAACAGTTATCAGCGGCTTCGACATCAGATTTCTCCGCTCTACTGATGAAGAGGACGTCAGCCGTGAAAGCGTGATGTCACTTCAGCATGAAGGCTCCACTTCTTCTCCGGTGTGTTAGTGATATCTGTATCTGGTTAACTCATCTGGATCAGAAGAACTCTTGTTTTTGAAGCTCAACTAGAAAGGAGTCGGAGAGCTCGGCAGATCACAGATCCATCCGCCTCGTCACTCATCAGCCACCACCACCAGTATCCATCCTATCACATGGGGAATATTCCATGCTGCTGCTCAGGGCATGGAATATTCATCCTCTCGAAACATGACAGGATGTTTTGTTGTGGCTTTTGCAGATGGTTTATCTTACGTGTAATGACAGGACGTTTTGTTGTGGCTTTTGCAGATCATTTTTCTTAATGATTTGTGTTGAGGCTTTTGCGAAATGTTTTTCTTAATGTGTTGTACTGTGACTTTTTTAAAAATAGTTTTCTTAATATGTTGTGGTGTGGCTTCTGCAGATTGTTTCCTTAAAGTCTAGTGGCTTTTTGCAGATGTTTTTTCTTAATGTGTTGTGGCTTTTGCAGATATTTTTCTTAACGTGTTGTGTGGTGGCTTTTGGGGATTTTCTTTCTTAATGTGTTGTGTTGTGACTTTTGCAAATAGTTTTCTTAATGGGTTTTGTTGTGGCTTCTGCAGGTTGTTTTCTTAAAGTCTAGTGGCTTTTGCAGATGGTTTTTCTTAACTTTTTGTGGCTTTTGCAGCATGCGCACGTTGCAAGTAGATGTTTGCAGTGCGTTCGCCCCTGTCGGCCGGCGTAGGTAAACCTGTATATTTGACACCGACCCAGCGTCAAGGTCACGTTTACCGTCAGAGGTGGAAATACAGGAGCTAAACCCGGAAGGTACCTTCATGATTAAGTGTTTCACATGCATTCCTGGGAGCGACAAAGGGATCTGAACCAACAACCCCCGCCCATCTGGCACTCTCTTACAATGTTCAAGCAAGTGCCAAGAATGTCTTACTGGGTGTGTCTGATGCTCTTCTGTCACTTTTGAAACAAGAGCCTAATGGGTTCTGGCCCACACAGTGCAGGACCAGCACGAAGAGGGTCTTCAGAACTTCACGCCGCGCTGCTCAGACTGACACATGAGGTGATTGAAGAAGACGAAACACAAACAAATGGATTGGTGTGAGGTCCACGACCCTAATTAACAAAGACGACGATCCAAAGACGGAGGAAAAAATGACCCAAACATAAAGAATCGAGCACAAGTGTCGTCAACTCGCGATGTATCGGGGATAAAGTGATCCTCTGAGCTGCGAAAGAAAAAGAGTGTGTTAGAATGTAAACTGGTCTTCTGTGGAGCGGAGCGCACGCCTGCACTGTTTGCCTTTTTCAGGAATAAATATACCCAAATAAGGCCGACAGAATCACTGCGCCGGAGTGTGTGAGTGTGTGTGTCTGTGTGTGTGTGCGTGTGTGTGTGAGTGTGTGCGTGTGTGTGTGAGTGTGTGTGTGTGTGTGTGTGTGTGTCACTGACTTTGGTATTCCAGCTGAAATTCATTGGAGTGCAGGCGCAGATATCCAAGCAGAGCTCCTCAGCCTGAAACAACATACCTCCTCTAATCAATAACCACAGGAAGCGGCGAAGAGGCCCCCCCCCCCCCAGAGAACCCCCCCCCCCCCCCCCCCCCCCGCGCGCTCATGAGGTGACGATGAATAGTAGAAAAAGTGAACAAAGGCCGCAAATGTATCTTGGCAGATTCCCGTGTTTTCATCCACACATACGATGTAAAGTCAAATATCAAAATAAAAAAAACCTGTCACGCCCAGGTCCCTCTCGTCGCCCGCTACCCATACTGCTTTGCAGCCGGCCTTTAATGCCCAGCCCTGGAGGTGTTGAGCCCACAAGACGGCGGCTCTTCGGAATAAGCCTACGTGAAAAAAATGTCCCGCCTCTAGATGCTCGCCAACGAGTTCCCCTCCCACGTCTGGATCCAGAAGGTCGGCCCAGTCCTCCACACAGACCCGTTTACATTGGGGCACCAAACTAACGGCATCAATACGACCTGCATCACATTAACGTAGCAAAGTTCTCCAACTGGGAGGAGATTCTGAGGTAGATCCAGAACCTGCTGGACGGACCATATATCATCTGGTGCGGGACGCCTCGGGATCCCTCTAGGATGAGCTGGAAAGGGTTTTGCTGGGGAGACGGACGCCTGGAAAAACCCTTTTGTAGCCTGACGCCACCGCGACCCAGAAGAAAATAGATGTATGGATGATGGATGGAGGGATGGATGGATGTATGATGATGGATGGATGGATATATGGATGGATGGATGGATGACCGGATGGTTCGATGGATGGATGGATGACTGACTGGATGGATGGCTGGATTGATGTATGTATGGTTGTATGGACGATGGATGGATGATGGATGGTTGGATGGATGTATGTATGTATGTATGTATAGATGTATAGATGGATGAATGGATGGATGTATGTATGACGGATGGATGGATGGATGGATGAATGGATGGATGTATGTATGATGGATGGATGTAATGGATGGATGGATGGATGTAATGGATGGATGGATGGATGTATGTATGTATGATGGATGGATGGATTGATGGATGATGGATGGATGGATGTATGTTGGATGGATGGATGGATGTATGTATGTATGATGGATGGATGGATGTATGATGGATGGATGGATGATGGATTGATGGATGGATGGATGTATGTATGATGTATGTATGTATGTATGTATGATGGATGGATGGATGTATGTATGATGGATGGATGGATGTAATGGATGGATGGATGGATGTATGGATGTATGTATGATGGATGGATGTATGTATGATGGATGGATGGATGTATGTATGTATGATGTATGTATGTATGATGGATTCATGGATGTATGTATGTATAGATGTATAGATGGATGGATGTATGATGGATGGATGGATGGATGTATGTATGACGGATGGATGGATGTATGTATGATGGATGGATGGATGGATGTAATGGATGGATGGATGGATGTATGGATGTATGTATGATGGATGGATGTATGTATGATGGATGGATAGACGGGTAGATGGATGGATGTATGATGGATGGATGGATGTATGATGGATGGATGGATGGATGTAATGGATGGATGGATGGTTGGATGGATGGATGATGTATGTATGTATGATGGATTGATGGATGTAATGGATGGATGGATGGATGGATGGATGGATGGATGGATGGATGGATGTATGATGGATGGATGGATGGATGTAATGGATGGATGGATGGATGTATGTATGATGGATGGATGGATGTATGTATGTATAGATGTATAGATGGATGGTTGGATGGATGATGGATGGATGGCCCAGAGAGGTGGGTAGGAGTCATAAAACAAACCTGTACTTCAGGTCTCTGGACAGCTACTAGACGACAACTGAAAGTGAGGCAGTGTCTAACTCCCTACTAAATCTTCAGCCGCTCTGCTAACGCTAGCTTCTTCAAACCTAAACTTTAAAGTATCTGATTAAGTTTGTTTAATCTTTTTTGATTAATTACAAACTGTGACTTTTTTAGGGGCGTTTTATGAATTTTGGTTGAAAGAGATTCTACACCGGTAATGACATCACTCATGATGTCACAGGTTCTGTCTGTCCCTTATTGGTTAGAAATCCAAACCCCTGAATCTGAATGTACGAGTTTAAGCTGCAGATCAATGCTGGAGTCAGCCTAACAGAAGTTTGACGTGGGTTGGTCAAAAACCAGTCGGAGCTGTTTCAGTTCTGGATGAGGCCTTTATCCCGAGTCTGTTCAGGACCGAGCCGGGTTTTTTTATTCTGTCGGTCTTATTCATGTTTGACACACAGACTCCTCCCACAATCGCGGATCCTCGTTAAATGTATCTTCCTAAGCATGGACGCGGTGTGAATGTCAACAAAGACGGCTGAGGGCTGGATGCCTAGTGAGACCGAGACAGAAGAAGGTCCAACATCAGACGCTTGAAAAGGGAGAATGGTGCTAACAGTGATTCAAGACCGGCACCAAACAAAAGCATGAGTGTGCTCAAAAGCATCCAGGAAAACACATAATTCACATTCTTGTCCTATTTTGCAAAAGTCTGGCCTCCAGCCCAGAAATACTTCCACAAACACACACACACACACACACACACACACACACTGACGACGACGCACTCACACACCAAAACCTGCTGATTTGCATTTTAATAAAATGAGGTCATGGCGGCTGTTAATGCAGACATAATCATTAGTGATCGGGGAGCAGCTGATGTCAGTCCAGCGCCGGTTCTTAGCTAAGTAGCCTAGCGTGAAGATCAACAGTTTGTGAAACACGACAAACTAGCCGCGGGGGCCCGACCCCCCCCCAGTGCTGAGCATTTAATTGTTTGGCTGATTCCGAATTTCCTTTAAAGTTTTAAGACCATAATGAGAAGTTTATTTTCAGGGCTCTTATTTTGTAGGATCGCAGTGGAAGTGAGGTTGGTGGACATTGTGTGTGTGATCTGGTGCATCTCTTAAACCGACTGTATAACATTTTGAAGTGAAAATGAAACTTTCAAAGCCTCGTTAATGCAAAGTGGGCCGATTGCTGACAGGCTTAGTGCCAATCATATCAAACCGGGCCTCCCGGCGCCGATCGGTGTATCGGTTTGGATCTAAAATAACAATGGATGCCCTTTTTTTTTACTTTCCTGAGTTGGTCAACTCTGAAACTGACCCTCTACCTCTACCCTCTACCTCTACCCTCTACCTGCCACTGACTGGTTGGATCAAAATGAACACTGTCGGTGCGGTCCATTTGAACAAGTGTGACCACTAGAACCTGGACCTTGGTGCACAACCGAGGAAACTTACAAGCAACGTTTGACTGAAATATGAACCCAGCACAGACCGGCGGTCAAAAAAACAGGAAGTGGCGTCACAAGATGGAACTCTAAAAGTCACGTTGATTGACAGAACACCTTTGTTTGTGTTTACAACGGAGTAAATGTTGGGTTGTCTAAATGGGAGTGGCCTACATTTACCGCTAGACTGAAACCCACTGTAACTACAAACACGAGGCTTTTATTGTGAAAGGGCGGGGGGGCTATAATTTCCAATTAGAAATAAATTGAAGGTTTGTAGTGAGTCTGAAACGCAGAAACTCTGGAAGGCTAACGGGTAACGGACCTTCGGTAAGACTTAGGGGACTTCCATAAGACTTTTGGGACTTCCTTAAGATTTGTGGGACTTCCATAAGACTTATGGGAATTCCATAACACTTAAGGGACTTCCGTAAGACCTATGGACCTTCTTTAAGACTTGTGTGACTTTCGTAAGACTTATAGGACTTCCGTAAGACCTATGGACCTTCTTTAAGACTTGTTGACTTTCCATAAGACTTTTGGGACTTCCTTAAGATTTGTGGGACTTCCATAACACTTAAGGAACTTCCGGAAGACTTATGGACGTTCTTTAAGACTTGTGTGACTTTCGTAAGACTTATAGGACTTCCGTAAGACCTATGGACCTTCTTTAAGACTTGTGTGACTTTCCATAAGACTTTTGGGACTTCCTTAAGATTTGTGGGACTTCCATAACACTTAAGGGACTTCCGGAAGACTTATGGACGTTCTTTAAGACTTGTGTGACTTCTGTAAGACTAATCGGCCTTTTAAAGTGTTTCTAAAAATGTCAACGGCATATAGGGTCCCTAAAAACCGAAGCAGGTTGTATAGTGTACTCTTGCATTATGGGAAATGTAGGATTCACTGTTTCGGGAGATGTTGTTTTTTTTAATCCGTCTCTTTAAGGCAATAAGTGTCTGGAATAATAATAATTAGATTTTTAGAGTACTACTTTAAATGACAATGTCGGTGTTGGTAAGAAGGAGGTATTTGTTAATTATTTCCACTTTATGCTACTTTATAATTGAACTCCAGTACATAAAATCAATAAATACAAATGCTTCTTCTACTTCCTGTACGGTGAAAACCCCGCGTTTCCAAACGTGTTGATTTGTACGCGAAGGTTTAGTTTGTAGGTCCAGGAAATTCTCCTTCTACTTCAGGGAAATAAACTTAAAAAGCTAAAAAATAAATAAAAACGAGTGTTTGTAACAAATATCCCCCGCAGGAACACAAATATTGCAGTAATATTGACCCCTAAGACATCCAGTAGTACAAATAAAACGCCAGGAGGAAGTATTTGACTGCACAGCGAGTACTTTACTCTTGTTACAGATTGTACTTTACAGAGGGTTTTTAAATGAGGACCTTTACTTGTAGTGGAGTTTTTAATATTACTTTACATAAACGGGGTCTTGAATTAAGAAGTTTTACCTGTTATAAAGGATTTATTAATATTTTTTTTTTTTACATATATAAGGTAGGATTATTATTTGTACTTAAATAGTATTATTTTTTTTTACAAATAAGGTTTTTAATAAAGGACATTCACTTTAAAATGAAGTATTTATTATTACTTTACATAAATAAGGTCTTGAATGAAGGATTTATTAGTACATTTACATAAATAAGGTCTTGAATTAAGTATTTATTAGTACTTTTACATAAATAAGGTCTTAAATGAAGGTGTTTAGCATGTAATAAAGTATTTACGACCCCTCCGTGGATTCCGGGTCGTGACATATGCAGCACCCACCCCCCCACCCAGCCTCTATCTGAGGTGACACCCAAGGGTGACGGCAGCGGGTACCTTGGAGATGATGAGCGGCTCGTCGGACTCCAGGCCGCCCTGGATGGTGAAGCCCCACGGCGCTCCTCCCTGGAGCCGGGCCTCCACCAGCAGCCAGCCGCCTCCTCCTGCCCCTCCGCCCGCCGCCTCCTCCTGGAGCCCCGCCCGGCCGCCGCTCTCCATGCCCGCCCAGGGAGCGCTCTCTCCGGCAGGAGAGGAGAGGAGCCCGGCGGACTGCGGAGGGGAGGCGCGGAGCGGAGAAAGTGATCTCTCCTTCACGACAGCATTTCCGCTCTTCATCGGTGGTTCCAGGTTCAGGAGAAGAAAATCCGCGACGTAGGAGGAGGTGACCGAGCACCGAGCGGCTCTCCTGCAAAGAGCATTCCCAACGCGACACCCGAACCAGGAGTCCGGAACACCCGAACCAGAGCCAGGAGTCCGGAACACCCGGACCGGAGCTAGGAGTCCAAAACGCCCGAACCAGAGCTAGGAGTCCGGAAGACCCGGACCAGGAGGGAAGATTGGAAAGTTTGACGAGAGGAGAAAGTGTTAAAACTTCAGCGAGGTCAGATGAGATCTGCTCAGACCTGGATCCAGACCTCCTCTCTCTCTCTCTCTCTCTCTCTCTCTCTCTCTCTCTCCGTCTCTCTCTGTCTCTCTCTCTCCGTCTCTCTCTGTCTCTCTCTCCGTCTCTCTCTGTCTCTCTCTCTCCGTCTCTCTCTGTCTCTCTCTCTCCGTCTCTCTCTGTCTCTCTCTCTCCCTCGGTCTCTCTTTTCTTCTGGTTCAGTCAGTCGCAGTAAATCCTATTGTGATGCTAAACTGGAGAAGACAGAGAGGGAGAGCGAGAAACTATGAGAGAGAGAGATACTATGAGAGAGAGAGAGTGAGGGAGAGAGGGACAGAGAGAGCAAGGGAGAGTGAGAGAGAGGTTGAGGAAGAGAGCGAGTGAGGGAGAGAGATGGAGAGAGAGGGTGAGGAAGAGAGAGAGTGAGGGAGAGAGAGAGATTGAGGAAGAGAGAGAGAGGGGGGGGGGGTACGGAGAGAAAAATGAAAAAATAAATAGAAAGGAATGGGAGGAAAGGAGGGACAGAAAACTTTGGATGAAGTTCTGATGAAAGTAGGAAAAACAACAGGGGATGAAGAGCAGTGAGGATCCCCCCCCCCCCCCCCCTCCCTCTGACTCCTGTTTCCATTCGTTCACACTGGAACCAGTTTCGCGTGAACACATGAAAACACCTGCTGGATGATCCGGTCAACCTGTTCAAGGCAGAAACACTGTAAAACATTTGTAGAGTCAAAACTAGTTTCAAAGGGTCACATGACTTTCTGCAGCGCCAACTGCTGGAGAAGTTCATGCAGGTTCTGATGGACCGGTGTCAGATATACAGTATATAAACACGTATACATACTGTATACTGTGTGTGTATATGTGTATATATATATACTTTATACAAATGTGTGTGTATGCGTTGAACTTCCTGTGAAATTGTAGATGGACGGAGTCCAAAATGTAAAATGTGTAAGTGTTTCTTATCGTCTGATCTAACATAGTCTGATCTGATCTGATCTGGTCTTATTATATCTTATCTTACCTTAACTTATCTTAACTTATCTTATTTTATTTTAACTAAACTTAAATTATATCTTAATTTATATTTTAACCTAACTAAACTCATATCTTAATTTATATCTTAACTTAACTTATCTAAACTTATCTTCACTGAACTTATATCTTAATTTATATCTTAACTTAACTCATCTAAACTTATCTTATCATATCGTAACTTCACTTAACTTATATCTTCATTTATATCTTAACTTAACTCATCTAAACTTATCTTATCATATCGTAACTTCACTTAACTTATATCTTCATTTATATCTTAACTTAACTCATCTAAACTTATCTTATCATATCTTAACTTCACTTAACTTATATCTTCATTTATATCTTAACTTAAGTTATCTTAACTTATATTATCTTATCTTAACTCATCCTAACTTCACTTAACTTATATCTTCATTTATAACTTTACTTATCTTAACTTATCTTATTTTAACATATCTTATCTTATCTTATCTTAACTTACCTTGTTTTATCTTAACTTATCGTATCTAAACATATCATAACTTATCTAAACTTATCTTAACTTATCTTAACTTATCTTAACTTATCTTAACTTATCTTATCATATCTTATCTAAACTTATCTTAACTTATCTTATCTAAACATATCATAACTTAACTTCTCTTAACTTATCTTATTTTAACTAAACTTAACTATCTCTTAATTTATATATTAACTTATCTTATCTTAACTTAACCGAACCGAACTTAACTGAACTCAACCTATCTTATCTAAACTTATCTTATTTTAACTATACTTAACTTATATCTTAATTTATATCTTATCTTATCTTAACCAAACTTAACTTATCTTAACTCAACTCAACTTAACTTAACTTATCCTAACTTAACTTCACTTCACTTCACTTAACTTAACTTATCTTATCCTAACTTAACTTAACTTAACTTATCCTAACTTAACTTAACTTAACTTATCCTAACTTAACTTAACTTATCGTAACTTATCTTAACTTAACTTATCTTAACTTATCTTAACTTATCTAGAATTATCTAAACTTATTTAAACTTATCTTATCTTAACTTAAATGATCTAAACTTATCTTAACTTATCTTATCTTAACTTATCTTAACTTAACTTAACTTAACTTAACTTAACTTATCTTAACTTAACTTAACTTAACTTAACTTATCTTATCTTATCTTAACTTATCTTAACTTAACTTATCTAGAATTATCAAAACTTATTTAAACTTATCTTATCTTAACTTAAATGATCTAAACTTATCTTAACTTATCTTAACTTAACTTATCTTAACTTAACTGAACTTAACTCGACTTAACTTATATTAACTTATCTTAACTTAACATATCTTAACTTAACTTAACTTAACTTAACTTATCTTAACTTAACTTAACTTATCTTATCTTATCTTAACTTATCTTAACTTAACTTATCTAGAATTATCAAAACTTATTTAAACTTATCTTATCTTAACTTAAATGATCTAAACTTATCTTAACTTATCTTAACTTAACTTATCTTAACTTAACTTAACTGAACTTAACTCGACTTAACTTATATTAACTTATCTTAACTTAACATATCTTAACTTAACTTAACTTATCTTAACCTAACTTAACTTAACTTAACTTAACTTAACTTAACTAAACTTAACTTATCTGAACTTAACTTAACTTAACTTAACTTAACTTAACTTATCTTCTGTCGTTCAGGTCGACGTTCCTAGTTTCCGGAGCGTCGTTCTGTCTGACCTCTGACGTTTACATCCTAAATCCTTCCGTTTTCTAACCCTCTATAATACGTCTCTTATAAATGCGTCTTAACTCGTACAAAGGTCCGTTATAACTGGCGTTCTGATTCTTACATTTTCTGACTAACTACAGGACTTAAAAAAATAATAATAATAAATCAGGTAATCAATTAAGATCAGATCAAACAAGATAAAAGAAAATAAACAGCGAGATAAACATTAAACTCATTTTACAAAGTTCAGCTGGAGTCAGAAAGCCAGGAGAGACAAAAGGAGGATTTTCAGCAAACATAACTTCTGAGGTTCCGTGCGGTTCTGATCTGGATGGGTCCACCGTTCTAGAGGTTTGGAAAGTCGGGCTAACCTCTGGATCTTTATTTGGACGGAGAAATATTCCAGAGCATCTGGTTGGTTGACAGAGAGCGAGGGCCAACCCTTTGATTCAGCTGGTGTTACTTCATGTTTTTACCACTAGAGGGAGCCTTTTTATGAAACCCAGTGCATAAAATCCAAACCTTTGGTCCAATTCAGTCCAAATCTGGTTCTTAGGAATCGATTCAAGGAGCTCTTTGTTGTTTATAGTATATTTAACTCAATAATAAAAGTTCCTATTTCATATTTCACATTTTACTCGCTAGGGAGAGGTTCTGAGAGGTTCTGAGAGGTTCTGTTTTTATAGTAAAACAAACAACAGCCTAATATATACAGTATGTATATACATGTATATATGTGGGTGGAGACATCAGCTGTGGGTGGAGACCTCAGCTGGGGTCTCAGCTGTAACCTGCAGGTGTCTGTGAGTCAGAACCGGAGCCGGTCATTATCTGGACTCAAACAGGATCAGACAGGAACCCTGTGACAGAACCGGGTTTTTACTGTTTTGGTTATCATCACGAGGAAGAACACAGATGACCTCACCCTCCTGATGAAAACATGGGCGCCAGAGTCCGGATGAAGAAGCTCCAGGTCCATCGTCTTCAGCAGTAGACAGAACATTCGGACTTGACTGGCAGGTTGAGATGGAAAAAAGCCCGGTTCAGGTTCAGGGGGTCGCTGTCAGCATGACCTCATCATCATCAGCAGAATCTGTGGGGTCACTCTGAGGAGGGGTGGCGATCCAGAAGACACTACCATCAAGTTTGGCCTGTGGGACAATCTGTGAGACGCAGCAGAACCCGTGACCCGAGAGCGCCATCTCTCGGTACGTGTCGGAAACACGGCAGAACTATTTCTGCTCCATGCTGAAGCGGACGGAGGTCCGATCTTTGGCCCAAGGACATCCTGGATATGCAACACTACCCAGATCCACGTAAGGTTCTGGACTCAGACCCGATCTCAACCTCACAGGAAGTTCTGGAAAAATACGCCTCTACCGTCTCCGTGACGATGGCGTCTCGCCGTTACCTTGAAAATAATAAATAAAACTCCCGGTCGTATAACATCATCTTTAAAATAAACAAATAAAAATAAAAATAAATAATTGAAAATAAAAATAAATAAATAAAAATAAAAATAAAGACGTGAAACTGTCAAAAACGTAATTACAAAAAATAAGAAAAAGTTAACTTACAAAAACGTGAAAACGCATTTCAGAAGTCCAGAAAAACAGGAAGTGATATTTTACTGCCTTTTTTGTGTCAATCAGTCAAAACTCCCCGGATCAGTACCTCCTGGGTCAAACATCAGAACTTTAAACGAGTCGAGTTGGACTTAAGTTCATACCTAGAATAAACATTTTGTGTCTCTGGACAGGTGAGACATGACATCATTCTTTTTCTCAGGTTCTAATATTTTTCTATTTCATGTTATTCTGGACCAGGACCAGGACCAGGACCAGGAGGACTCTCCTTCTGGACCGGCCATGTTTCACAGATGTGATTTTAATCAAAAGAATAATGATAATAATTATTATTATTATTACAATGATAACAAAAATAACAACAATAATTATAATAATGTTAACAACAAAACGAATAATTATTAAAATTATTATAATAATATCAAATACAATGATAACAATTATAACTATAATAATAACAATAATAATAGCAATAATTATGATTACAAAAATTAATAATAATAAAATAATAATATAGTGATGATAATAATAACTATAATAATAGTTACAATGATTACAATAATAACTATAATAACAATAATTATAGTTATAATAATAATAACAATAATTAAAATAATAATAATCATAGTAATGACAACTATAAGAACAATAATAATAGTTATAGTAATGATAATAATAATAACAATAATTATGATTACAATAGCAATAATAAATTTAATAAAAATATAGTGATGATAACAATAATAACAATAATCATAGTGATAATGACAATAATAATTATAGTCATGATAATAATTATTATAATGATAACGATAACAATAATAGTAATACCTATAATAATAACAATAATTATAATGATAACAGTAATAATAGTAACAATAATAATTATAGTCATGATAACAATAATAATTATTATAACAATAACTATAAAAACAATAATAATAATTATAGTAATGATGACAATAATAACTATAATAACAATAATAATAATAATAATAATAACTATCAGTGGGACAAGCCCTCTACCCTCAGCGAACACTGACCCCGATTCTGACCCCAGAGAGGGATTTTGGTAACAAACACTTATGACCACTAGGGGGCGCTTTATGTACATACCAGTACCTTTAGCTATGTAAGGAATCATTGTTTTTATTAAAAACTCACACTGTTCACATTTCTGTGAATGACTTTGTTGATAATGTCGTTGTGACTGATTAATAAGATGAATTGATTTAAATAAATCTCCAGTCACGTTTTATCTCATACTATTGTGTATTTTTCTACATCGTTTTTTATTGGCTATGTAATCTGTGTTGTTTTTACGTGTAAATTAAGACGCGTGCCGCTGCCTTCTCGTTAAAGACACTCTTGACCTCAATGGGAAATTTTCCTGGTTAAATAAAAACAAGATACAATTTTTGCAATGAGCATCAATCACATATAAATACATAAACGTATATTTCTATACCTTTTCGAGTATAAACTCCTCCACATTTACAGGAAGTACGGCTCCTTTTATTTAGATAAGGCACAATTACATCAAAGGTATGCAAACAATAAATAAAGATATAAATCGTCCATATAAAAGTGCAATTTAATCAAATATTCCCAAAAAAAAAACAGCCGGTCACAATAACGAACAATTATTGCTTGTTTTGACGAATAAATACATTTCAATCTTTACATGCATAGATTTCTTTAAATATGACAACTTTTTTAAAACGAACGGATTTTAAATTATTATTAAAAAAAAATCTTGACGAGTTAAAAGGAAAAAAATAAATGAAACAGTTCATTTTGAAAAAGCAGCATTTTCAGTTGTTACGATATGACGACATAAAAAACCTTTCATCAGCGAGGGTCTGATCAGCCATAACATTACAACCAGCGACAGGTGATCTGTGGTCTGAGCCGTGATGTCGGGGAATGTAGGGGATATTATGGCATCGCCATCGCTTCCGCCGCCGCCACAGATCCTTCGTCATAGTATTATACCCACATGGAGCTTAGTGCGAGGAAGGACTGGGCTGATTTTGGGAAAGGTCAGTTCTTTTCTTACACTAGGGGGAGCTTTATCTCCAGAAGTTTTCCCGACATCCTTTCCCAGCAGTTGGTCCGATTTAAGACTTTTATTTTACTATTGTCTACTTACTACAGCTATTTATTCATGTACAAGTATATGATTGCGTACATGCATGCGTATATGCATGTGTGTACATGTATATTTATTTACCGCTGTTTTTCGGACGTAGCTCCACCTAGCTGTTTGTTTGTGAACATTTACCCAGAGGTAGTCTCCGTTTATGCTAGAGGTGATTTCTATGTGGTCACGTAACGCGTTTATAAAAATAGTAAGCCGTTGGGATTAGTGACGACACGACCAGGCTATTGCTGCCTTTGATCCTTTGGTTCCTTTTATGTTTCTTTGGGACGCAGCTGGGGACTCTGTTGGCTGAACAGAGACGCTGAAGTGGAAGGCGCAGGAGAGGAGCGGCTACAGAGTACAGGACAAAAACGGTGCAGTAAATGGGATTTAGCTGGTTAATCAGTGCTGATGGGAAATGTACCGGAACTCAGAGCATCAGAGTAAGAGGCAGGAGGTTGTAATGTTATGGCTGACCGGGGTACGCATCACATGTGATGATGTCTTCAGTGGGAGAACTCACAGAGGGGCAGAAGACCTGCAAACGTAGGGGTAGAGGTCACATGACAAACGTAGGGGGAGAGGTCACATGACAAACGTAGGGGGAGAGGTCACATGACAAACGTAGGGGGAGAGGTCACACGACAAACGTAAGGGTAGAGGTCACACGACAAACGTAAGGGGAGAGGTCACATGACAAACGTAGGGGGAGAGGTCACACGACAAACGTAGGGTTAGAGGTCACATGACAAACGTAGGGGTAGAGGTCACACAACAAACGTAAGGGGAGAGGTCACACGACAAACGTAGGGTTAGAGGTCACATGACAAATGTAGGGGTAGAGGTCACATGACAAACGTAGGGGTAGAGGTCACACAACAAACGTAAGGGGAGAGGTCACACGACAAACGTAGGGTTAGAGGTCACATGACAAACGTAGGGGTAGAGGTCACACGACAAACGTAGGGGGAGAGGTCACACGACAAACGTAGGGTTAGAGGTCACATGACAAACGTAGGGTTAGAGGTCACATGACAAACGTAGGGGGAGAGGTCACACGACAAACGTAAGGGGAGAGGTCACACGACAAACGTAGGGGGAGAGGTCACACGACAAACGTAAGGGGAGAGGTCACACGACAAACGTAGGGGGAGAGGTCACATGACAGACCTCAAACCTCCTCTGATGTGCTGTGGATCGTCTCGATGATCCTCTTCTTCAGCTTCTTCACTTTCTCCGGCGGCGTCTCGTTCAAACATTCCTCCACGTACTTCAGGAACCCGGCGTGCTGCGACACCGGCTGACTCTGACAGAACGTCCTCAGGAAGTCCAGCATCTCGCCGGTGGCGGCCGGCGTGTCCCGGCTCGCTCGCTTGCGTCCCGACGCTCTACTGCCCGTGTGAGATGAAGATGTGGTGGAGGTGGAGGAGGAAGACGGGGAGGAGTGCCGGGAGTCTGGGGGAGTGGGAGAAGGAGGGGCTTCGAGGGTCTCAGGCGGGATGTTCAGTTTGGCGGCGTCACGATTGGCGCCGTGGTGGTTTTGAGAGGAGGGAGGGGCTTGGCTGTGGAGGACCACGGGCTCCTGAGGCACCTGGAGGTCCAGGTGTTCGGATCGCTCCTCCTCGTCGCAGGAGTCGCAGAGGAACATCAGCTCGCGGTAGTGTCTCCACTTGGGGAAGTAGAAGTCTTCGGAGCCGCAGGTCTTGTTTGAGCTGACAGCCTTGTGCTCCCGCTGGAAGATGGTCCGCAGGTTCCGGAACTTTGTCTTTATGTCTTCAACTGAAGAAGGAAGAATTACAGGCTGTCAGCAACGATACGGGAAAGTCTGGCTCTGTTAAACCTGAGATAAAAGAAAGTCTGGGTGTGTTAAACATGAGATGAAAGAAATTCTGGGTGTGTTAAACCTGAGATAAAAGAAAGTCTGGGTCTGTTAAACCTGAGATGAAGGAAACTCTGGGTTTCTTAAACCTGAGATGAAGGAAACTCTGGGTCTGTTAAACCTGAGATGAGGGAAACTCTGGGTCTGTTAAACCTGAGATGAGGGAAACTAAGTTTTTCCGTTCCAGAATAAACTCTGAGTCAGTTACCATGGCAACTCATTCTGTTAAGCTAACTTGCTTACTGGCAGAGTATTCTTCAACAAATCCGGAGTTTGTTCCGGACTCCTCCTCCTTCTGAGCCTGAATCAGAGCCGTCTGGCGGGACATACCCATAAATCATTTGTCAGATGGTAGTTTTACGTCTGTGGGAACCACAATCCAGGCTCTTCCACTCCCTGACAAACGTCTGGTCCAAAGATACATTTTCTCTTCACATTTTCTCACTTATCTACGGTAACTGCTTCCTGTTTGGTGCTGAAGGTACGGGTCGAGCCACTGAATGACATCCTGTTTTTGAATGATGTCAAACATGATTAAAACTGAAGCCATCATATGAATCATCAACATCTAACTTCTTCCAGGAAAGGCTGTGTATTCCAGACACCCGGCTCTCCAGCTCATCCCAGGGATCCGTGGCTCCATTAATCTTCCAGGAGTTTAAGGGTTAATCAAACCAGGGCTCAGAGTTAAACTCAGACTTTGTTAAACCCACTTCCTGGAATATCCTTTTGGTCTTTTTAGAAAAAAGCCTCGAGGTAACTTAAACAAAAAAATAAACGGGCGTTAAGTTGAGTCTGGTACCGGACCGACCGGACCAGAACACGTTGTTGTTACCTGAGAACAGGACCGGCCCGTTTTCAGACAGGAGGCTGCTCAGCGTCTCCAGCAGACTCTGTCTCAGCAGCCGGTTCCTGTAGTTCTCCGACTTGTGGTTCCACAGACAGCTGTGCTCTAGAGAAGACGAAAAAAAAACACCTTCAGTTCTCACATGTATATAAATGTATATATATACTCATACATACACATATACATACATATATATATATATATATATATATATATATATATATATATATATATATATATATATATATATATATATATGTATGTAAAGAAGAACACCAACCGGAGTAAAACGATATGAGCTGCTGAACTTTGGACTCGTTCCAGTGGCAGCGGGAGTCGGGGTTCTGTCGGCTGTCGGTCTGGACCGAAGCGGCCGTGGAGAAACGTGGAGGAGAGCGGTTGGTGCAGGGTTTGGTGTTCAGCAGGGAGGTGGAGGGAGAGGCGGGGCGGGCGGTGGCCGCCACCGTTTGGCTCTCTAGTTTAAGATGGTCCGGAGACGCAGATAGGAAGATCTGGTACGCGGCGCCGGTGCCGGTACCGCCGTCGCCGGTTGCGGCCGCTGGGTGACTCTTGCTGAACTTGACGCCGTTGGTATGGGTGGAGATGGAGGAGAAGCCGCTCAGGGTGGAGGAGGGAGTTTGGTCTCCGTGCTCTGGGTCCTTGTCTTCCTGCGACGGCGGCATCGGCGGGAGGTCCGGGCACTCATCTTCATCGCAGGACTCGCAGAGGAAGAGGAGCTGCTGGTAGTGCTTCCATTTGGACAGGTAGGGTTTGTGGGACGACCTGCTGGCCTGGACCACCTTGTACTCGCGGTTGAAAACCGTCCGCAGGTTCTTGAACTTACTCTTTATGTCTTCCACTGCAGGGGAAGAACAGAAGGAGTGAATGAATGCAGGCGTCCTTTAAACCAGATGTTTAAAGAGAAAACAGATTCAAACAGATGTTTAAACCGATTCAAACAGATTCAAACAGATGTTTAAACAGATTCAAACAGATTCAAACAGATGTTTAAACAGATTCAAACAGATGTTTAAACGGAAAACAGATTCAAACAGATGTTTAAACGGAAAACAGATTCAAAGAGATGTTTAAAGAGAAAACAGATTCAAACAGATGTTTAAACCGATTCAAACAGATGTTTAAACAGATTCAAACAGATGTTTAAACGGAAAACAGATTCAAACAGATGTTTAAACCGATTCAAACAGATTCAAAGAGATGTTTAAACAGAAAACAGATTCAAAGAGATATTTAGACAGATTCAAAGAGATGTTTAAACAGAAAACAGATTCAAAGAGATATTTAAACAGATTCAAAGAGATGTTTAAACAGATTCAAACAGATTCAAACAGATGTTTAAACAGAAAACAGATTCAAACAGATGTTATAACAGAAAACAGATTCAAAGAGATGTTTAAACAGAAAACAGATTCAAAGAGATGTTTAAACAGAAAACAGATTCAAACAGATGTTTAAACAGAAAACAGATTGAAACAGATGTTTAAACAGAAAACAGATTGAAACAGATGTTTTAACAGAAAACAGATTCAAACGGATGTTTAAACAGATTCAAACAGATGTTTAAACAGAAAACAGATTCAAACAGATGTTTAAACAGAAAACAGATTCAAACAGATGTTTAAACAGAAAACAGATTCAAACAGATGTTTAAACAGAAAACAGATTCAAACAGATGTTTAAACAGATTCAAACAGATGTTTAAACAGATTCAAACAGATGTTTAAACAGATTCAAACAGATGTTTAAACAGAAAAAAGATTCAAACAGATGTTTAAACAGAAAACATTCAAACAGATGTTTAAACAGAAAACAGATTCAAACAGATGTTTAAACAGATTCAAACAGATGTTTAAACGGAAAACAGATTCAAACAGATGTTAAAACGAGAAAAAGATTCAAACAGATGTTTAAACAGAAAACAGATTCAAACAGATGTTTAAACAGAAAACAGATTCAAACAGATGTTTAAACAGAAAAAAGATTCAAACAGATGTTTAAACAGAAAAAAGATTCAAACAGATGTTTAAACAGAAAACAGATTCAAACAGATGTTTAAACAGAAAACAGATTCAAACAGATGTTTAAACAGAAAACAGATTCAAACAGATGTTCAAACAGATTCAAACAGATGTTTAAACAGAAAACAGATTCAAACAGATGTTTAAACAGAAAACAGATTCAAACAGATGTTTAAACAGATCCAAACAGATGTTTAAACGGAAAACAGATTCAAACAGATGTTTAAACAGAAAACTGATTTAAACAGGTGTTTAAACAGAAAACAGATTCAAACAGATGTT
This sequence comes from Lophius americanus, assembly GCA_037951165.1. Classification (NCBI taxonomy): domain Eukaryota; kingdom Metazoa; phylum Chordata; class Actinopteri; order Lophiiformes; family Lophiidae; genus Lophius; species Lophius americanus. Next base: position 1,155,231 of record JBBDHG010000259.1, on the reverse strand, counting down.
TAAACAGATCCAAACAGATGTTTAAACGGAAAACAGATTCAAACAGATGTTTAAACAGAAAACAGATTCAAACAGGTGTTTAAACAGAAAACAGATTCAAACAGATGTTTAAACAGATTCAAACAGATGTTTAAACAGAAAACAGATTCAAACAGATGTTTAAAGAGAAAACAGATTCAAACAGATGTTTAAACAGAAAACAGATTCAAACAGATGTTTAAACAGAAAACAGATTCAAACAGATGTTTAAACAGAAAACAGATTCAAACAGATGTTTAAACAGATCCAAACAGATGTTTAAACGGAAAACAGATTCAAACAGATGTTTAAACAGAAAACAGATTTAAACAGGTGTTTAAACAGAAAACAGATTCAAACAGATGTTTAAACAGATCCAAACAGATGTTTAAACGGAAAACAGATTCAAACAGATGTTTAAACAGAAAACAGATTCAAACAGGTGTTTAAACAGAAAACAGATTCAAACAGATGTTTAAACAGATTCAAACAGATGTTTAAACAGAAAACAGATTCAAACAGATGTTTAAACAGAAAACAGATTCAAACAGATGTTTAAACAGAAAACAGATTCAAACAGATGTTTAAACAGAAAACAGATTCAAACAGATGTTTAAACAGAAAACAGATTAAAACAGATGTTTAAACAGAAAACAGATTCAAACAGATGTTTAAACAGATTCAAACAGATGTTTAAACAGAAAACAGATTCAAACAGGTGTTTAAACAGAAAACAGATTCAAACAGATGTTTAAACAGATTCAAACAGATGTTTAAACAGAAAACAGATTCAAACAGATGTTTAAAGAGAAAACAGATTCAAACAGATGTTTAAACAGAAAACAGATTCAAACAGATGTTTAAACAGAAAACAGATTCAAACAGATGTTTAAACAGAAAACAGATTCAAACAGATGTTTAAACAGATCCAAACAGATGTTTAAACAGAAAACAGATTCAAACAGATGTTATAACAGAAAACAGATTCAAAGAGATGTTTAAACAGAAAACAGATTCAAAGAGATGTTTAAACAGAAAACAGATTCAAACAGATGTTTAAACAGAAAACAGATTGAAACAGATGTTTAAACAGAAAACAGATTGAAACAGATGTTTTAACAGAAAACAGATTCAAACGGATGTTTAAACAGATTCAAACAGATGTTTAAACAGATCCAAACAGATGTTTAAACGGAAAACAGATTCAAACAGATGTTTAAACAGAAAACAGATTGAAACAGATGTTTTAACAGAAAACAGATTCAAACGGATGTTTAAACAGATTCAAACAGATGTTTAAACAGAAAACAGATTCAAACAGATGTTTAAACAGAAAACAGATTCAAACAGATGTTTAAACAGAAAACAGATTTAAACAGGTGTTTAAACAGAAAACAGATTCAAACAGATGTTTAAACAGATCCAAACAGATGTTTAAACGGAAAACAGATTCAAACAGATGTTTAAACAGAAAACAGATTCAAACAGGTGTTTAAACAGAAAACAGATTCAAACAGATGTTTAAACAGATTCAAACAGATGTTTAAACAGAAAACAGATTCAAACAGATGTTTAAACAGAAAACAGATTCAAACAGATGTTTAAACAGAAAACAGATTCAAACAGATGTTTTAACAGAAAACAGATTCAAACAGATGTTTAAACAGAAAACAGATTCAAACAGATGTTTAAACAGAAAACAGATTCAAACAGATGTTTAAACAGATTCAAACAGATGTTTAAACAGAAAACAGATTCAAACAGCTGTTTAAACAGAAAACCTTCAAACAGATGTTTAAACAGATTCAAACAGATGTTTAAACAGATGGAGATGTTTGAACCATCTGCATCTGTTCTCTCTGACTTTGTCTCCAGGACGTTTTTTTACTGTTTTAAAACCTGCTTGATCAAATGATTTGTCATTTTGTGCAAAGACAATTTCCCCCTCCCGTTGGGGTTGACTTCCTGACTGCGGCGGCAAGAGTTTTGATGTTTACCTGAGAGCGCCACCGTGTGGTCAAACAGCTGACCCCTCAGCGCCTCCAGCAGCCTGAGTCTGAGCTGACGGTTGTTGTGGTTTTCGGACCTCTTGTTCCACAGACAGCTGTGTTCTGTGGGAAACAGAAGACGACCGCCATCAAACGCCGTCACTCTCAGATTTCAAACTGTCAATCATGAATCAGGGAACTGCATGGTTCTTTACCCGAGTAGAAGGTGATCAGCGCTCGCTCCTTCTCCTCGGTCCAGTAACATTTCACCATCACGTTGGACGGGACGCAGGAGGACAGGGAGGAGGTGGAGGGAGTGGGGGCGTAGGCGATGATCGGTCCGGGGGAGGTGAGGACGGATCGGTCCTCCTCCTGCGGGATAACGGGCGGCGAGGGAGGCGGGTCATCGGGGCAGTCGTCCTGGTTCCAGCAGCCCTGCAGGAACATCAGCTGTGGGTAGTGCTTCCACTGTGGGACGAAGAGCTCGTCCGACCCGGCCGCCTTGCTGGCCTTGACCAGTTTGTACTGACGCTGGAAGGTGGTGCGAAGGTTCTTGAACTTGTTCTTGATGTCTTCCACTTCAAACAGAAACAGAGGAGCGTGAGATTTATTAATTTTTTTTTTTTTCTTCCTCCGTCAGATGCAGCTCTGAGATTCAGGCCACAAACTCACCGCTGAAGTGATAGGGAGGCGGGTGGGCCGACAGAAGGACCGTCAGGCGCTCCAGGGTTTTCCAGCGCAGCCGTCGGTTCTTGTAGCTCTCGGACTTGTGGTTCCACAGACAGCTGTTTTCTGGGAAAACAAACAAACAAACAAACAAACAAACGTTCAACCACTGCGGTGATGTTCGGAGAAGGTGGGAGAGAGATCGAATGAAGACGACAGCAGCTGGACAGAAGATGAAATCAGGACAACCTCCTCAAAAAAGGTTCTGGTTCTGTAGAAGGTGGACACAGAACATTTCTCTCCCCTCTCTAGTTCTACATTTTACTGGTGGCCTTGTCTCTACTGGTACCATGATGTGGTTCCTGCAGCTCCTCCAAGAACAGTCTCAGGAGCGTGGAGGAGGTACCAGGAGCCGGGCCGTTACACAAGGAAGACCCTCTCTCCTCAAATATGACTCCTCCTCAGTTTCTAAGGACTTATTCCTCCTTTCTCTGGATTCACTATTCCTGACTCCTCAGTATAACTCCTTATGAGTTTGTTAGCACTAACTCCTCATGTCTGTGTTAGGACTAACTCCTCCTGTCTTTTTAAGACTAACTCCTCCTCTCTTTGATAGGACTAACTCCTCTTGACTTTTTAAGACTAACTCCTACTGTCTTTGTTAGGACTAACTCCTCCTCTTTGTTAGAACTAACTCCGCCTGACTTCATAAGAACTAACAGCTCCTGACTTGGTTAGGATTAACTCCTCATCTTTTTGTCAGGACTAACTCCTGACTTTTTAAGACCTAACTCCTCCTGTCTTTGTCAGGACCAACTTCCCCTGAATTTGTTAGGACTAACTCCTCCTCTTTTTGTCTGGACTAACTCCTCCGGGCTTTCTTAGGACTAACTCCTCCTCTCTTTGTTAGAACCAACTCTTCCTGACTTTTTTTTTAGTACTAACTCCTCCTCTTTGTTAGAACTAACTCTGCCTGACTTCATAAAAACTAACAGCTCCTGACTTGGTTAGGATTAACTCCTCATCTTTTTGTCAGGACCAGCTCCTCCTGACTTTTTAAGACCTAACTCCTCCTGTCTTTGTCAGGACCAACTCCCCCTGAATTTGTCTGGACTAACTCCTCCGGGCTTTCTTAGGACTAACTCCTCCTCTCTTTGTTAGAACCAACTCTTCCTGTCTTTTTTTTAGGACTAACTCCTCCTCTTTGTTAGAACTAACTCCTCCTGATTTTGTTAGGACAAACTCCTCCTCTCTTTGTCAGGAATAACTCCTCCTCTCTTTGTTAGGCCTAACTCCTCCTCCCTTTGTTAGAACTAACTCCTCCTGACTTTGTTGAGACTAACTCCTCCCTTTGTCAGGAATAATTCTTCTATTTGTTAGAACTAACTCCTCCTGACTTTTTAAGAACTAACTCCTCCTGACTTTGTTGAGACTAACTCCTCCTGACTTTGTCAGGAATCATTTGTCTTCCCTTTGTTAGAACTAACTCCTCCTGACTTCGTAAGAACTAACAGCTCCTGACTTGGATTAACTCCTCATCTTTTTGTCAGGACTAACTCCTCCTGTCTTTGTCAGGACCAACTCCTCCTGACTTTGTTAGGACTAACTCCTCCTATCTTTGATAGGACAAACTCCTCCTTTCTTTATAAGGACTAACTCCTCATGACTTTTTAAGAACTAATTCCTCCTGACTTTTTCAGGATGAAGTTCTCTTTTAGAACCAACTCTTCCTGACTTTGTTAGGACTAACTCCTCCTCTTTGTTAGAACTAACTCCTCCTGACTTTTGTCAGGACTAACTACTCCTCTCTTTGATAGAACTAACTCCTCCTGACTTCTGCCAGGACTAACTCCTCCTCTCTTTTAAAGAACTAACTCCTCCTCTCTTTGCCAGGACTAACTCCTCTTGTCTTTAGGAGGGCGCTCACATCCGCAGCACCTCCTTCTCCTGACCTTAGGAGGTCACACCTGGACCCATATTCCCTGAGAGACCTCTGAATGACGTCTGATGACGTCTGTCAAACATGCTGACGTCTGATAGTCCAGCGATGACGTTGGATTTAAACGGCTGGAGAACTTTGTAAACTTCTTTTATCCACGTTCAGGGGAAAGACTGATGAAAATAAACGTTTGAGACGTGATTTGTTGAGAATAAATGCTAACGTCACTTTTGCTACACAGTTGCTAGTCGCCATTGCTGTTCGTGTCGCTCATTGCTAATAGCCGCTGCGTCTTCGAGCAACGGTTGCCCAGAAATGTTGCAGTTTCCGACAAAGAGCAACTTTTCCGGTTTGAAACGCAGCGGGTGTGAAACGTTGGACTTACTGGAGAAAAACGTTATCAGCGCCTTCTCCTTCTCCTCCGTCCAGCTCCTCTCCAGGGGCAGGCTCACCGGAGACGCCTCCATGTTTGTTGCCGTTCAACCGCCCTCTCTGTTGTTGCTTGTTCGGTCACGTGATCCGCGCCGCGGCCTCTGATTGGTGGATTCCAGGACGACCCCGAGCAGTGACCCGGATTGCCCAGTAGAGGACGCTGTCAGTGCAGACGCTGCTGTCCTTTCATGGTACATTTCACTTTTATCTTTCATTTTAGTAATTTATTCATTATTTATTCATTGTTTCTTTTATTTTGTATTTTCTTTCTTGAGTCATTTATTTCATTTCATTCCATTTTAATTGAATTCCTGACATTGACTTGATTTTGCTTTTGCAGGTCATGTTTTCACTCCTGTGTTTGTCTGCTGGTTGTTTTATGTTTGTGAGAAGAATAAAACAAACAAACAACAGGAAGAATTTATATAAAACATTTAGCCAGAGGTGGTTTGGGGATTTCCAAGAAGTTATTTAATTTTCTTTACATGTTTCGCAGCATTTAAAATAAATAAGTCAGACAGACGGGTAGACTGACAGATAAACAGGCAGACTGGCAGACAAACAAACAGACAAACAGACAGACAGACAGACAAACAGACAGACAAACAGTTTTATTGTAGCGTCCTCTGATGACTCGGGCCTCTTCTCTTCTTCTTCTCCTCTTCTTCAGGACCTGGACTCTGACCATGTAGTCATTCCTTCCGTTGTTACCTGAACGGTGACAATAACTTCCTTGATCTTAATCAATGAGGTCATCATTCAACCTTCTCTCCTACCTGCTGGTTTATTGGTTCGTCTGTGAGGAACGACAAGAGTCTGAATAATCCATAAAAGTCAGAGTTTGCTCCTAAAATCTGAACTCTGATGAAGATGATCAGAGTTCAGTCAAATATTTGATTTGACCAACTTCTCTCTACGAAATGCAGTTTTTTTTAAATGTACTGCTTCTATTCCTTCAGGCATGAATAAAGTTTTCTGAATGTTGTTTTTTGTACTACGTTACTTCTGGACTCTGACTCTGTTTGTGTTTTTACATTGTGTACAAATACACATATATATATATATATATATATATACACATTCCTGAAGGATAAACTCTTCACACATCAGGTGTTGTTCTGTTTTAATGTCCAGTATCCAACAGCTGGCTCCTTCACTTCCAGACAAGACAACGGGTGTATTTACAGAACATTTCATGTCTTCACACGTACGTTCACAGATTTAACCAACTCGTCTACGTTATTTACACTCGGATTCACTTCCACCGCCGCGCTGACGGAACGTCTGCGGCGGCGACTGAGTGTTCGCCGCCAGACGGACCTCCCTCAGACGTCACATCCTGGTTCTGTAGAGCTTAAACCTGGTGATTTGGATCTCTTAAATAAAAAATAAAAAAACACGTCCTGCTCAGCTGTTTGGTTGGGCTGGTTCTGAGCTTCTGGTTCTAACGGAAAAATGTGGCCGGACCTGTTTATAATCCCCCCCCGCAGTGGCAGCATGTGCTAAACAGTAAGGGGCCGAGGATGGAGCCCTGAGGGACACCAGGGGTCAAATATTATTTACTATTATTATTATTATTATTAAAGCGCGTGAGGACTTACTGAACCCAATTATGTAACCTGATTGAACCAAAAGAAGTTTAATGGGGTCCAATGGTTGTTGTTTTTTTAAAACGGGCTTTACCAAAAGTTTGAGCTCATCCAATAAATTGAAGTTAAAATGGACCGTTTTTCAAGAAATACAAAATAATTATGTCCATTAATCATTTTACATTAGTTTTCTCAAAAAGTAAAAATCTTCATTTTATAGTTAGATTGGAGAGTCAAAGATTTTAAATAAATAAGAGCCTCAAAGAAATAAGTAACTAAATTACAAGTTTGTCTTTCTCGTTGAGGACGGTGAGGGTTACATCTTGTGCGGAGGAATCTTAACTCCTCCTCTCTTTGTTAGAACTAACTCCTCTTGACTTTTAAAGAACTAACTCTACCTGACTTTGTTGAAACTAACTCCTCCTCTCTTTGTCAGGACCAACTCGTCCTGACTTTGTGAAGACTAGAACCATGGTTCTGTTTGGTATAACAGGAAATACAAAGACGGATTGAATCCAGTGAAATCTGATTGGTCCATGAAAGGCTAGGGGCGGGACCAGTGGCAACAGCCATTACTCATGTAGTCTACAACCCCATAAAGAACTTATCAGGTTGATTACTAATCAAAATTCAGGTTTGCTGTAATTTGTAAGAGAAATTCTTCTACTTTTAGACTCCTTCAAACTTCTTTTGGGAGGTCCGGTCACCTGAAGCCCGTAGAACCAGCGGAACCACCTGAAATTGTGTCCCGTGCTAATTTGGTTCGTCTGCTCTAAACTGTTTTTATATATATATTTAATATGCAAAATATATCGAAATAAGTCGCTCTTTTTTTTCTATGCTACAGAGCCACAACATTATAAGTTCATACAGTCATTAATTATGCAGACGCCTCGTTAAACCGCGTAGCTTTAGTCTCCATGTTTTTTCTAAATCTCTCTCTGATAATTCAAGTATAAGTTCATTCGCTGGAATGTCGCCGCTGTCCGGGGGAAAAAAGTGCTTTTCTAAAATGTTCTCAAACTATTGTGAGAATTAAGTTATAATGATGGCAGAATAATATCAAAATATTACAAGAATAATGTTGGAATATTATGAGAATGAAATAATTTGTGAAGTGTTACAAGTCATAAGTAAGTGATATTGTTGAAAAACGAGAATAAAGTCGTAATAAGTTTAAGGTGAAAGTCACAGTTTTACAAGATTAGTGTCAAATATTCCAGAATAAAGTCAGATTGGATATTAAACTACGTCGCTCCTCGTTTGGAGTCTGACCACATTCTTCTCTAACTGTAAAATATATCAGTCAAAAATTTGACTTTATTCTCGTATCAATATGGCTTTTTTCTGAATGTAGTCCGATTACTCCTTCATAAGGTTCTGGTGATGAGAATCCACCAGTGACGTTGATCTTGTCTTTTCATTATTTACAGCACTGTTTATTTATTTACATAATGTGAAAAATAATTTTATTCATTTAATTAAATAATGTATTCATTTAGATCATTTACATAAAGTGAATATCCTGCACCACATCAAACCTACAGTCCTTAGTTAAATAAAGGGTGGGTGATCTTAAAAATAAATAAGTGAAATATATACATTCATATAAAAAAGATTATATGAAATCTAAAAAAAAAGAAAAAAAGAAAAGAAAACGTAAAAAATAATGAGAATTTTTTTTTTTTAGATGCAATAAAAATGTTTAAATAGTTTAAGTGTAGTTTGAACGGTGGGAAATCTTAAAAATACATATGAATAAAAAAAGAAAAAAAATGCTGAATTATTTATATATAAAAACATTGAAAAAATGACCAAAATTTTAATTCATAAAAAAAAAAATATATATATATATATATATATATATACACAAATAAATAAATAAATTTAACTTAAATTAAAAAGAAAAAATGTTTTAAAGGGTGGATGATTTGTGCTGAATAATATAGTGATCTATTTAATTCTGATCACGACACATGATTTCTTTTGCAACCTTTTTTTCTCATATTTGGTAAAATGCCCTGTTGGATCACAAAATATTCTTCGTAAAACTGAACTGACCTCAGATGTAAAAATCAGTCCCCTGTTGGAACTGTTCATGATTTGAAGCTAACGTGCTACATGCTAACCACCAGAGCTGCAGCGCTGAGGTTCCTCCCCCCCCCGGGACAGCAGCCAGCAGCATTTTAATAAACTCTGATATTGAAATAAGTCGATAAATGTGACAGTCTGAGGTAGAGTGAGAAAGGGAACACCAACCGTCGAAGGAATTAGTAAAAACTATCCGGCGAGGTGTTACTGGTTATTTTTTAGTCGCTCTTATAATCATCTAGGATTTTATTTTTTTTGCACAAAAATAAGATTTGTTTGAAAATTTAAGAGCAAACCGCAACATGAAAGTGACCGAAATCCATTAAAATAAAGTTTTTATGTCCAATTCTTTGTTGGTAATCGATAACTTAAAACTTAAAACGCCTTTAATGCCGCGTTCTTCCTCGACAGGAAGTATAAATCAACACTGACGTTTTGGCTCGGGTAAATATGTTGTTTCTTAGGTTCAATGGCCAAAACGAAATAATCACAGCATTGAAAGAAAATATGGCGTCAAAATGAAACAGGAGGAGGTAAAAAAAAAAAAAAAAATCTTGTTTGTCACAAAAAACAATCAACAACTTTAAGATGAACAATAATAATCCTTCCAATAAATACTCAAATATATCTCTCTTTCCCTCCGGGGAGTCAATGCCGGCAAAAAACTGGAGACAACCATTCCTGTTGGTCTCTCCCCTTGTCAATCAAAGAACAGCCTCTTAACTGCAGCTTATTGCTCCCGCCCCCCTTGTGAAAGAAGCATCCTTATTGGACGCTCAGAGGATGTTACCGCCTCTGCTCCCGGTCACTGAGGTAATAACGCGGCTACTTCCTTCCAGCAAACAAACACCATTGGAACTTGTTGCTGTCAATCTTCTGACAATACAAGTCCAATACGCCCCGCCCCTTGCAACAAAAATGTGTTGCTTCTTCTCCTTCTTTTTTTTTTTTACAAATGACAATGAAACATGTTGGAACCTGCGTGGTCAGCCCCCAAGTGTCCGTCAAACGATGCTGTCGTGCAGCAGCGGCTCAAAGTCCTCGTCGCTGGCGGTGGGAGGGGAATCGTCGTCGCTGCCCGGGAGGGGCGTGTTGACGTGGACGCCGGCCAGCGAGGACATGGACTCCTTGTTGTCAGAGCGAGGCTTGTCGCTGAGTGACAGATGAGAGGAGGAGGAGGAACAGGTGGGTTTCTCGGGGATGAAGAGCGCGACCAGGAAGGCGACGACCACGGTACACGCCCCCAGGAGGAAGGGCGGGCCAGGGATCAGGGCTCGCTGAGACAGAGTGGGAAGAATTAGGTTTGACAGTTATAGAATGATCACTGGGACAAGATTCTGGATTATTTAAACACATGTTCAGTTAACACACGACAGAGTCGGACACGCTTTAAAGTATTTCACCGCAAAGTTATTCGAAAAAGCAGAAAAACAATAAAAATGCCTGCAGATATAATTCCTACCGTCCCAATTTATCCCATTTTGGAATAAAAAACTTAATGTATTTAC
>JBBDHG010000259.1:985000-1140000 GCA_037951165.1 Lophius americanus | reverse complement strand
AAATTAGAAAAAAACGCAATTTACAACACCAGTGGAAAACGGCCCAACGGACTTAATCGCATTCTATAAAACGAATCCCCTACCCGAGGAACATCGCAAGTTAAGACGCTAACGTTAGCAGGGCGGCTAAAGCTAGCGGGAGCGCCGAGCCAACCACGAGTCATGAAGTCCCTGAACTAACCAACAGGAAACATGTTAGGTGCCGAAAGAGTCGTACGAAGTTCACGTACATTCATTTCAACGTACATTCATTTCAACGGGTCAGAATAAATACACAATGCCGATCGGCCTCGTTTCTTCCACCGCAGTCCGTCGAAATAAGAGAGAGAGCGCTTAAGACTCATTACGATTTTTAAACTTTAAAGAAAAGAAATCGGAATGGAAATTTAAATCCTTTCATGTCGTCACCAAGACAAAAAAACGGAAAATGCATTTCTTTAAGATCTGAGACGCTTTAAATTCTGCAAAAAATTCATTTTTAAAAAAGTAAAAAAAAGTGTTTTGGTGTGGCATGTTTTTAAACTGTAAAAAACATAAATAACATCAGACCTAAGAAATTATTTCACACTAATGGAAATGTTTTGTTTTTCATGGGAAAATTTTAACTCGATTAGCTTCGTTAAAGAATTAATTTAGAAGAAACTATTTGACCCCTTATTAGACTTTTGGTGGTATTAGAGTAACATAATTCTGTTCATTAATCCTCACATGCCGATAAAATGCTACGTATTGAGTAGGACTTTTCTCAGAAGTCATGGTTTTACGCCCCTTTGACCTGTGGTGTCCCCCAGGGCTCCATCCATGGCCCCCTTACTCTTTAGCTCTCAGTCAAAATTGATCTGCTTTCATTTTGATAAAAGTTGAGTCAGCGGCCATGTTTGAAGTTCTTACAGCGGCTAGAACTCAGAGGGCAGAGCGGTTGACTACTCATCGGAAGGTTATCGGTTCCATTCTTGACCACTGCTGTCTTACTGTCAAACTGTCCTTGAGAAAAAAACACTGAGACCCAATTTTAAGTTCGCAGTTGTACGAACTTAAGCCAGCCAGGAACGGTGGCTTAAGTTCGTTAAGCTCTGATTTACAGTGTACATGAGGGGAAACCAGGTATCGTCGGGTTTGGGTTCTATCTAACCAAACGGCTCCAGTTCATCGTACCCAGAAGAACGGAGGACAGTGTGAGGACGGCCTGTGGATTGTCCCGTCTCACCTGAGCCACGATGGACAGAATTCCCACCACTCCAATGAAAACGGCGATGGTCGTCGAGGAGAAATTAATGACCTGCAGGGAAAGACAGAGATGATCGATGATGAGGAAAAGTTCTGATGAACCAAATGACCCGCATTAATTTCTTGTGGTGCATCATGGGAAATTGGGATTCTTATCAACTGTGTCTGTCAGGAATATATTCACCGTACATACTACATCAAATCTGTACTATAATAATATATTATACATATAATCATTTTTCTAAATATCAGTATGTTCAAAACCTTTGAAAAAATAAAAAAAATAAACATATTTCAAACATGACATCATTTTTGTGTGGACCAAAATATAATTTAAAATGTAATAAAAATGATTGATCTTAACCAAAATTACTAAAAGATAAGAATTAAATTCTTATCCGGGTCGTTTTTGACCTCCTAATGGAAGAGTGTCGGGTCCAATCACTCCAGCATCTGAGGGTTAAAGGTCAAGTTCTGTGTTTTTTCCCCACATATTTCACTGTATTGAATAAATAAAGTGAAATATGTCAAATATGCGATGGATCTCCTCAGGTCCATTCACACGCCCCGGATTCGGACTGAATCGGACCAACGGTTGAGAAGTTCTGGCCAGAAAACCACCTCAGAACCTCAGAAGCAGCTTCGGGCCTTCCTGGAATTTCTTTTGATTTTGGGTATAGTGTGCTACTGGTGAGACCTGAGCATGAATTATGTTCTGTCTTTATATCTGGACCTTGTGAGGACCTGGCGCCCTCTCTCTCTCTCTCTCTCTCTCTCTCTCTCTCGCCACCGACCCAAACAGGAAAAGCGCTTACAGAAGATGGTCTTACCTGTCTCAGGTAGAGGAAGAAGCTGGAGTACTGTCCCGCCTCTGGCAGGTAAGACAGGAACACAGTGATGCAGATGAGCAAGACTGTTGGGTCCTGACCCACCTTCCTCAGGGACTGAACGAGAGAGAGAGAGAGAGAGAGAGAGAGAGAGAGAGAGAGAGAGAGAGAGAGAGAGAGAGAGAGAGAGATTAAAAATCCACGATCCAGAACAGAAATGAGGGAATAACCCAGAACATTTTCCAGCGCCATCACATCACTTTGTGAAAACTCTTGGGCTACTGACAGCGAAGGGGTCGGCCTGCTCCCACGAGATCGGCGCCCCCCAGGTGCCGATCCTCATCTTTTCCGGCAGCGACTCCGGTACCGACAGCAGGATGAAGCAGATGTCGGCCAGAGCGATCAGCGTGGCCACCAGAACCACCAGGTTGTCCCCGTAGCAGGCGGAGAGGTACGCCCCGATGGCCGGACTCGTCACCAGGCTGGCCGCAAAAGTAGCCGACACCTGCGGGGTCACAAGGAGAACCGGAGAAGGCTGATTCTCGAGGTTTGACGACCTTTGAGGTTAAATAAAGGACGTTTTAGAAGGGAGCATCGTCAGAACAGCAAACACTGATAAACGTCGGCATATTGGACCCAGAACCTCACTGCCGTCCCACAATCCCCTGCGTTGTACAAGCAATCCGCCGTGACCCATCCGTCAAATTGAATGTGACGTTATTTCCACAGGAAATGTAAAAGGGAAAAAAGAAACTCCCTATATTGAGTCCATTTTGAACTATAAGATTAAAATATGGGTAAATGATATATTATAATATGTGCGTGTGTGTGTGTGTGTGCCTGTGTGTGTGCGTGTGCGTATAAGGGATGGGCAACAATATTAGAGTATTAAAATTCAAAAAAACTTGCAAATCTCATGAAATAAACTCTGGTGAGACTAAGCAGCTCGTTTAGCGGGTGCCTGAAAACTTCCTCCTGAAAACAGATCCCAGACTTCAAACAAATGTTCACGGCGAACAGGGCGTCCTCACCAGACCGTACGCCGTGCTCCTCTCTCTCTCATCCGTTACGTCGGCCACGTAGGCGAAGATGACCGAGAAGGTGACGGAGAAAGCGCCCGACATGGAGATCATGGCGAAGTACCACCTGGAGGAGGAGGAGGAGGAAGAGGAGGAGGAAGAGGAGGAGGAGGCAGGTGAGACTCGCAATAGATTCATTGGAATTTCTCTTTGTATGACATTTGAGCTGCTTTCACACTCGACTCGTTTGGTCCGGACTTTCAGCTCTTTCAATTGGATCCGGACCAAAATTGTACTGTAACGCTGAAAGCAGAGCCTGGATCAGTCGTAACTTTTGGTCGTGGTCCGGTTGGTTTACAGTGTGAACGCAGTTCAATGGAGGGTTCAGACTAGGGGCTGTAAATCACCGGTAGTTCCCGCTATATGTTAGCATTAAGCTAACGGACAAAGCGCTAATAGGTATACAAATTTAAATTAAATCGGACCAATTATGGCCCGAAAACTGTGATTTTAGAGCTAAATGTCCCCCTAGTGGTGAAAATATGCAACAGGGCTTTCCCAAAATCAATGCAGTTCTTCCTTCGGAAGAGGATCCAACATAAACCTGGACCTCGGTGTGGGACTTTCAGGTACGGCGCCGGCAGAAATGTGATTCCTACCAGGGGCTGAGCCTCATCAGAGGGATCGGGGCGCAGGTGAAGAAGACAGTGACCAACAGGAAGGACCGCCTCCCCCACACGTCCGACAGCGCACCAATCAGAGGAGCCGACATGAATGACAGCAGGCCCTTGAGACGGAGAGGAGTCAGAGTCAATACTTCGACGTTCCTGGGGGGCCTGAATGAAGCTTCGCTGGTGGAACGCCGCTCTTACCTTCACGCCCTGAATGAGTCCGTTCATCAGGAAGGTGTGCTGCGGAAAGGTTTCGTGTAAAACCTGAAAGGAGAGACACAACGTCAAAAAATGTCCAAGACCTAATCTACGCATCCCCCCCCTCCCCCGAGGGTCCGATGGACCCGTACTGTGTGTGTGTGTGTGTGTGTGTGTGTAACCCTAACCCTGTCCTGTAGTTCATATTTTACTCACTAGGGGGCTTTTTAAAAATGTATTTATTCAACAGGTTGAAAAACCTGTTTTCTGGACATGACTTCCTTGTGTCAGAAACACAGCACCGACTTTTGCCGAAATCAATCCAGTTCTTCCTCTCACTAAGGTCAAGGCGGGTTTGCGATGTGAAAAACGATCCATGAAATAGTTTAAAGAGTTGTCGCCTCAACACAAAGGATCTTTGCGGCGACCGTGATTCAATACCAGCCGTATATAATCCATATGTTATATATGATAAATGTGGTTCTGGTCCTGTGGGAGGAGTAGATGCTGGACCGGACCACATACTTACTGTGAGCATGGGCGTGGTCAGCAAACCCCAGCAAAGAACTCCAGGAAGATCACCACCACGGCGTGGTACACACTGGGTTTGCCCCATGCCATGCTGGAACTGAAGCACACACACACACCGCACACACACGCACACACACACAGAAAGGCGAATCAATGATGTTTACAGTGACGTTAAAATAAATGAGACTGAGCCGGTTAGAATTAGCATGTTTATGCTAAAGAGTAAAGGGGCCAAGGACGCAGCCCTGGGGGACACCACGGGAAAAAGGAGCCACAGAACGGAGGCGTTAATCATGGCAGTGGAGAAAGTCCTATTCTATAAGTAGGATTCTTTTCTTTCTTTTTTTTGGTCGTATTAAAACGTGTGAATGTACCAAACAGAGTTACTGACACAACCAAAAAAGATCAAAGCTAGATGAGCTAATCTAATTACTTTTCCACGACATACAAAATATCATCACGGTATAACTCTATGTCGTGCCATTTTCTTTTAAATTCTTTAAAAACATACTTGATCAAACGTTTTGTCATTTAGAGTGCGTAAGATAATAAATGAATAAATGCCCCCAAAAAATTAAAAGTCTATTTTCTTTTATTGAAGCAAATCTTCGCAATTCTAATGCTTTAATAACGTTAAACCAGTTCTGAAAATATGTTTTTTCAACTTCTTGAAAAATTCGACACCGCCATAGAAAAGACGGTAAATATTTTACGGTAAAATGAGAAGGCAGATGTGGTTGCTAGAATTTTACCATAAAAAAACTAAGATCACTGAGACATTAATGCAAATTAGCATAAAAACAGATACGATGTCAACTTGTTTATAGTTAATTACATGAAATGACAGTAAAATACAATTATTCACAAATTTGTACCGTATTTTTGGCTTCTTTTTCTCTTTTACAGTAGAAATTATGGTATGCTCTTCCTGAATGGTTTAAGTCGATTATTGTTATTCATAATAACAGTCTTCGACATTTTAGAGTGAATAATGATTTTACAGTAATGATAAGCATTATGGTATTTTTCTGTTACTATGATCAAGGTTTATATTTTCACAGTAAACGTTTTGCTTCTGTCTAATTATCGGTCGATTGCTCAGCGCTTAAATATATGTCTGCTACTTTTTTGACACTGTAAAAAAATAGGATGTAAAAATAACATTTAGAAACTGTTATTTGAACAGTAAAATACTGTAAATTTCGAATTATTAAATAACTGTTGTAGAAAGAGTGAAATACTATTCAGGATTATCTTAAATGAAGAAGTAAATAACTATTATTCATGTTCAGAATATGAGGAAAATACGGAATTGTACTGTGAAAATGTTTTTTTTGTAAAATTAACCGAAGCATTCCATAATGTTAGAAACAAGTGATTACTGTAAAAGTGTCATTAAGTCTAAATTTAGCATCGCATACCATCATTTCTACAGAAATAATCGCAACAAATATGTTATACACGGCATTTCTTAGATAATCTGAGCTTAAAAAAGTCTGAATTTACTGAAATTTACTTTTATTTCATGTAATTACCTATGGAAGGACAAACACGTTGGACATTATATCGGCCTTTATGGTAATTTACCGTAATGTGGTGACCACCTCTCTTACGGAAAAATTCTGGAAAACGCAGCAGTCGCTATTTTACCGTAAATGATATGTATTTTCTTAAGTCTTAATTCTTGTCATGTGTATATATTAAAATATATGTCTGACATGTGTGTAACACATACTGTAAAAAAAATACAAGAGTTTAGAAATTGCAGTAATAAACTGTCAATGGCAAACAGTAAAATACTGTAAATTTGCAATAAGTATATCACTCTAGTAGAAACAGTGACATACTTGAGACGCAGCAAATAACTATTATTAAGTTTTATATATTAAAATATATGTCTGACGTGTTTGTGACACATACTGTTAAAAACAGACTGCAGAAATTACAGTAAGAATTGTTTTACCGTAAATTCAGTTTTTTTTTCTTTCAGTGCAGGATCAGGCTTAGATTATGAAATTTTTTTTTCTTCTTCCCCCAGCTCTATTCATGCTAAAAGGGCTTTAAACCATTTGTATTTCCTTAAATCTGTCTTCCTGTATTTTAATCTCTCTGTGTGGCTCAGAGACCAGATAAAACGATAAAGCGTCACGTGACCACGAGGCTTCCGCGTGGATCCGACCTGAAGTATAAAGTCCACGAAACACCTGAGTCTGTGTGAGGATGTTTGCTGAGGCTGTTTATTCAGCTGTTACCTAACACTTCATCCTCTCACAGGCTCATCCGTCCGTCTCCGTTTCAGCACCACAGCCATGTTGGACCGGACCTGCTCTGGATCCTCTCATCCACCTCATCATCTGGATCCTACCCAACATGTAGCCCCCCCCCCCCCCCCCCCCCCCCCCCAACCTCAACACACCTTGTCCGTATCTCAGGGGGTCCTAAATATAAATGATTACTCCAGGCAGATAAATAAGTCATAGGTTTTTGGTGGGCTGTGACGTCACACACATCCTGGTGGTGACATGACGTGTGAGGTGAAGATGAGATAAATGTTATAATTCATACCGCCATAAATGTTTTGGGTTTTTTTTTATAATAGACAAATGAAACATAATGATAAATAACCCTCAGGGTTTGTAAATGAATAATAAAATATGGAATAAAATGGCGGGTCCGTCACCCACCACAGCTCCGTCCTTCATGACGAGCTTCTTCACCAGCACCACCCGGCCGGGACCCGCCGGCTGCTCCCGCGGCATCTCCTCACACCCGCCGCGGCTCACGAAGCATCCATGCCGCGTAGAGATCCGCGGTTCTCCCGGTTCTTCCAGGATGTCTTGTGGTTCCGCCCCGGGCTGCGCGCTGCTGGAGGAGGATAGTGGGAGTAGTGGGAGGCGTGCTGAGGTGACTGTGGTTAAAATCCCGTCACTCATCAATCCACACACGATAAACACCAAGTTTCACGCAACTTCAGCAAGACTTCCGGTTGTGCTGCTTTTCAGAACAAGAGCATAAAATACACGATTTTCCGGGAGACTGACCCATTTTGACCTCTTGAAATTCCAATTTTTTTGTTTTGGTTGTCTTTATCTATTATTAGTCTTTATTTATGCCAAATGTAATTCATGAACACTTTTCTATTATATTGACCGAAGTCTAAAAATTTAGTTTTCCAGAGAGGTTTGGGAAAATGCCGACGGACAAAAGAAAATATTTCTCTAATCTACAAAGCTGCATTTTAATACAACGGGAGGAAAACAATAAGGTAACAATAGCTTTTAAAGGTGCGTCATATAATATCTATCAAGCAGTGATGATGATGATGATGATGATGATGATGATGATGATGATGATGTTGCTGTTACTGTCGGTAAACCTGACATTTAGCAACAACTAGAGATCAGATAAACAAGTCGGTGATCTAAATGCTGATCCTAGTTCATTTTTAGGCATTTATTTCACCACTTTTATTCTGACAAACGGTCAGATGAGATTTTCACCTCAAGTAAAAGTGGCAAAATATATATTTATGTTTGCTTACGCTTTATGCTGACCCATACATGCATTTAATTTGTTATAAACTGTTGTTTTCTGCGTATTTGTCCAAATTAATTGATACTTGGGGTTAGGGTTATGTGCTTTTATTTTGAAGGTGCCCTGGTTTTTACATCCTGTCTGAAAAACTGATGAATAAGAGTCGTCGTTGTGTTTTTGGTTCCGTGGATGGTTCTTTGAAACCCTTTCATGGAGCAGAATGTTAGTTTACAACATTGGTACATGAACAGCGTGTGTTTTATTTATTATTTTTATACGCACGGGAAACAAAAACACATAGAGATGAACGCAACATGAATCTGTGACGTCATCCTACAGCCGCAAGCCCACCGGAAATACTTCTTACTTCACAATAATAGTGTCACGGACTTTCCGAATTCAAAAATCCAAAGTTCTGATCGTTGGTTTAAAGGCTGAAAGACAGAAATTGGCTCTAAAACTAAACCTTTCTCGTTCACTTATATTTATTATTGATTATTTAATATTTATATATTATATTTTTTTCTGACATTTCTTTTTTGACCATATTGTATTTTGTGTACGCACCTTTTTGTACGCTGCTATAGCACAATAATTACACTTTGAGACTATTAAAGTCAAATCTTAGCTTATGTTAAACCAAAAACATTTCAGGAGTATTTCATGTATCATGTTTTTTGTTTTTTTTCTATTGATACATTTAAATTAAAAACATTTTACTGTTTCTTCGGGTTTATTATTACTTTGAACCTGGTTTTATTCATTAATGTTCTATATTTAACTAATCAATTATAACAGCGAATCATTACTTTTATTTTCTTTCTTCTTTTATTTTTCAATTTGCGTTATCTTTACTTTTTTCCATCTTCTATTGTTCACACTTTAATACTTCAAATGCTTTAGATTAGTCTCTCTTTCCTCTCTGGCTGCATTAATCACCTGTAAGGAAAACTGAAGGCCGTGGAAATTATTTGTAAGGTCTCGTAAAATTTGAGTTTGATTGATCGATTCATTTAATTGTAAACGCTTTGTAAGAAATAGTTTAGCCCCAGAATTTGTTGAAAAGAAAAAACAACAACATAGAATTGATTTCATTATCCTCTTAAAGCCAATAATTTATAAACAGGTGGTTGTTAAAAAAAAAAACAACAACTCTGATATTAAACGAACTATCAACAGTCGTTTGCAACTTGTGTCTTTTATTTTGTTAAATGAATCAGTGTTCCGGTGTGATTGACGGTAGCGCGCGAAGTGAACTGGCGGGGAGAATCACGTGCCAGCAACTGAGGTTGTGTTCGTGTGTGTTTGTGTGGTTTATGTATGTGTGTGAGTGTGTGAATAAATATAATTATAAAAAAGCAGTAGGACAACGTGACTGCATAAAACTCAAGCGATTCGTTCGAGTAAAGGCTAAATAGGAAGAAAAATAACAAATAAATAAATAAATAAATAAAAAAACTTATAATAATTATTGTATCATTTCATTATTATTATTATTATTATTCTCATCATCATCAGAATCAGAACAAGAAATATTATTAATGATAATGAGGTCACCGGGGAAGTATACTGAAATACAATGTTTGCAAAATTACAGTTTTATTTGTCAGAATATGTGAAAAACACAATTTACTGTGAAAATAATCAGTTTTTTCGTCAAGGAAAAAAATGTATATATACACCCTAGTAGCATCAGGATTATTCAGTCAGTGTTTTTAAAAGATTCTGCTATTTCTTTAGCTTAGTTATATTAATTACTAATTATTTAATTTGTATAAATGTCTTCTAGTTTACCACTCTCTTCTTTTTTTTTTTACAGTTTAGTTCTTGCAAACAACTGCCAGTAAAAGTCTTCTGTGTAAAAATAAACATAATATATATATATATATATATATTATATATATTTATAAATATTTATATAAGAAAAACCCGTTTCTTTCTTCTGTCACAATAAAACAGTAAAAGCAGATTCTAGTGTCTGTTCCTGAAACAGTTTCATGAATCTCCTTCGGGTACATTTCAAATTAATTTGAAGCAACTTGCCGGTTGATTACAACGTGCGATCTCTTCTCTAACACGCGCGTGCGAATTACTAATATATTTCTTATTTGGCGTTTTAAAAAAAAAAAAAATCCCCTCTTTGTTCTGTATTATCCCTTCTATGGATTAATCTTAAATGTATTAAAGTGTAAAGAAACCCGGAGACAACGGAGGAGCAGGTGGGCGCTGTGTTATTGACGCGCCGGCTCTTGCAGTGCATTCTGGGACTTGTAGTATCTGCGGTGTTTTGCACCGTGTATCAGCGCACCAGTTATTATATAAATTAGATGGTCTTAAGTTTGACATTTCTGCTGTATAATGTGGGGTTTACGCCGAAGGGCTCCCGGTTCTGGTGGTAACTTGGCACCATGGTTGCTAAAACCGTCGCTAGGCAACCGTGAAGCTGCGGAGGATCGAGTTCCCCCCCTGTAAACTGAGAGGAGGGGAGATTCTGTGTGGCTCGGAGCAGCTTCTTAAAAACAACGATAAAAGAAGTAAAAACAGCCAAGAGGACAAAGTCGTGACTGACAGAAGCATCTCTGGGTATGTTTCATCCCAATATGTTCTTAAACCAGAAAATGTTCCGACCGCATCAGAGCCGTTGACCCATCACAGCAGATGCCGTAAATGAAATGGATTTTTTTTTAAATATATGTCGTAACTCTGTCGTTCTTCACAATCTGTTTATATGAAAAAAACAAAACAAACAATGAAATGTATGAATTAAAAAAACAAATATATACAATAAAACACTGTAAATCGAGTTATATGAATAATTTACGGTTTTATGTCTCTTAGATGAGTTATGTACTAAAATCTGACTGGAGGTCATTTAAAGGAGATCTACAAACTTATTCAGTCCATCCTCTACATTATGTCGCTGATTTTATGATTCAAATGATTTGAATTGAATTAAATAAAAGAGAGAAAAAAAACTATTTTTTAAAAACGCCAGTATTCGCCGTGTTCATAAAATATTGTTAGGAACCGTGAAATAAATCAAATATTCTCCCACGCAAAGTGATTCCCACCGTCTTTAATCCAATTATTAGCGGCTAGAGGGAAGTTTCTCCTTCCATTTCAGGAGTTTAAGCCGTCCAGCTAGGAGGTTACTCCAAATACTGTAATAGCCGCAAGTTTTGAAAGTTTTGCCTAACTCAGCATTATTTCTTTTAGAGTGCGTGTGAAGATGGCGTTAGCCAGCGGTCACTGGGTGGAGAAGGAGACGAGGGGAGACGCTCCGAGTCCCAGGTGGGTCTGTACGGTAAAAAAAAAAGAAAGAGCGATGAATTCTGACGGTGTGAACTCCCTGTTGTTCCCTCCTGTGGCGAATACTTCCCGGTTCTCTCTCTCTCACAGACGCGGCCACGCCGCCGCCGTGGCGGGAAACGTGGCCTTCCTGTTCGGAGGAGCCTCCGGCTGCGGCCAAGAGGTGATTCCTTCTTTTTTTTCCTGTAAATATGATCACATTAAGGAAAAAAAGAAGAAGGTCAAACACTGATGATGATGGTTGGCGCTTTCTTCTTCTGCTGTTTTCAGGAGGAAGGCCCGGTTTACTACAACGACTTCTTCATGCTGACAGGTGCAAATAAAAGATGGCGGGATCCATTACTTTTAATGTCATGTTAAGGATAACCAGGAAGAGGAATAGTTGTAGGACTTATTTAGGTTTCCGTGTGCTGGGCGTCAGGGAGGGTTTAAGGTCGGAGGGTAGATTGAAAGAAAACACATTAAGAAAATCAATCTGCAAAAGCCACAAGAAAACATATTAAGAAAAACCATCTGCAAAAGCCACAAGAAAACATATTAAGAAAAAGCATCTGCAAAGTCAAAGACAGCACATTAAGAAAAAACATCTGCAAAAGACACAAGAAATTTTTTTGAAAAAACATCTGCAAAAGCCACAAGACAACACATTAAGAAAAAGCATCTGCAAAGCCAAAGACAGCACATTTACAAAAAACATCTGCAAAAGCCACAAGACACATTAAGAAAAAACACCTGTAAAAGCCACAAGAAAATTTTTTGAAAAAACATCTGCAAAAGCCAAAAGACAACACATTAAGAAAAAGCATCTGCAAAGCCAAAGACAGCACATTTACAAAAAACATCTGCAAAAGCCACAAGAAAACATATTAAGAAAAAACATCTGCAAAAGCCACAAGACAACATATTAAGAAAAAAACACCTGTAAAAGCCACAAGAAAACATTTCGAAAAAAACATCTGCAAAAGCCACAAGACAACACATTAAGAAAAAGCATCTGCAAAAGCCATAAGAAAACATATTAAGAAAAACCATCTGCATAAACCACAAGACAACACATTAAGAAAAAAACACCTGTAAAAGCCACAAGAAAACATTTCAAAAAAACATCTGCAAAAGCCACAAGACAACACATTAAGAAAATACATCTGCAAAGCCAAAGACAGCACATTAAGAAAAAACATCTGCAAAAGCCACAAGACAGCACATTAAGAAAAAAAACACCTGTAAAAGCCACAAGAAAACATTTCGAAAAAAACATCTGCAAAGCCAAAGACAGCACATTTCGAAAAAACATCTGCAAAAGCCACAAGACAACACATTAAGAAAAAAACACCTGCAAAATCCACAAGGCAACACATTAAGAAAAAACACGCGTAAAAGCCACAAGAAAACATTTCAAAAAAACATCTGCAAAAGCCACAAGACAACACATTAAGAAAAAAACACCTGTAAAAGCCACAAGAAAACATTTCGAAAAAACATCTGCAAAAGTCACAAGACAACACATTAAGAAATCAATCTGCAAAAGCCACAAGACAACACATAAAAACAAACCATCTGCAAAGCCAAAAGAAAACATATTAAGAAAAAACACCTGCAGAAGCCACAAGAAAACACATTAAGAAAAACCCACTGCAAAAGCCACAAGAAAACACATTTCGAAAAAGCCTCTGCAAAAGCCACAATACAGCACATTAAGAAAAACCATCTGCTCAAGACCACAGAAGTATTCTGTGGTTTTTTTTAACCGCTTCATTTAGAGAATAAAACAGATATAACACATACAAACGTGTCATGATATTTTGATTAGCCGCGGTAGCGACGCTTAACTTCCTGGTCATGCAGTCATGTGACGTACATTAAAGCTTTAATAAATAATAATGAACTTTATACCGACCCAAACATGCCCAGAACCCAAAACTACAGTAAACAAGATGTTTTACACCTGCTGAAAACTCTTAACCAGACATTCTGACGACTTTTGTTTGTGACGTTCTGACCGTTGTTTACACGTTACCATGGCGACAACCAAAGACAATATGTTCAGAAGTTCTCTTCTATTGTCATTCCGTAACCAGGATGTTACTATTTCTTTTTAATACGTGAATATGAATGAATGTGTTCAGATAAAGGTCACCCGCGTGAACACAGCCGTTTCCCTGAGACTGAAAAATGTAAATACTTTAAGTACTTGTAAGTACTTTTTTTTTTTTGTAGTTTCTCCTGATGACGTGACGTGGGAGGAGATTCCTCAGAGCGGACGCGTCCCCTCAGCTCGAGAAGGACACACTCTCTGGTGAGACACGGCAGAGGGCGGAGTTAGCTCCCGACTTTTGTGGACGGTTGGCGGATTGGTTCTGATCGTGCACTGTAAAAAGAAAGTTGTTGATTAACTTAAGCAAATGACTTCAACTAGTCACAATAAATAGAATTAAGAATTTTTGAGTGTAGAATTTAAGTTAAGTGCCTCATTTAACTTTGTCACCAGTGAATTTATTTTTTTTAAATCGTCAAAAATTCTCTTTTTACAGTGTAATATGTATTTTTGTATGTTTTAGGGTTTTCTTTAAGTTAAAACGGTGAAAAATGTGTTTTGAAGTATATATGAAAAGCTGGAATTTCATATTTTCTATGCTTTTCGGTTGTAATCTCTTTTTTTTTTACAGTGTGTATTATTTGTTGGGAAACACCGCAGGAATAAAATAATGTCAGATTCATGCATGAATAATAATAAATAAATATTTATTAACTGTTTTATATTTTATGTTGTTTTCTTTTAAAATTTGAAGGATTTCCAATGCACTGTAAAAAAAAAAAGAAGAAAGATTTTAAACTTAAAGAAATTATTATAATTATTATTGAAGTGTTTTTCAGTCCAATTCATTAATTTAAATTGTAAATACTTGTTTAACTGGGTGAAACAAGCTAATCAAATTATTTTGGATGATCAACAATTCTCTTTTTACAGTGCAATCTGTCTCTGCGTCCGGAAACAGCAGTGAGCTAGTTAGCTGACATGCTAACATTTTTCCAAATACTCTCTCCACAGAAACAGATGAAACATAATATCTTCTTTTTTTTTTAAAACTTATTATTATTGTAAAAAAAATAGAAGGTATTTGTTTATTTACTTTATTTATAAATAGTTTGTTTAGTTAGTTTCATTTTTCTGATTATTATTATCTATTATACACCTTTCCCTCGTTTGTTTGAAGTGTTGTCAAAGGGAAGCTGTATCTGTTCGGAGGAGCGTCCAGCGCCGCCGCCGCCGAGTGTCTCCCAGGAGTCTACAGCTTCGATATAGGTGAGGAGGAGGAGGAGGAGGAGGAGGAGGAGGAGGAGGAGGAGGAACACCTCCAGCTGGTCCTACACCGTTGTCGAGTAAGGTAACCACGGCGATGGCGTCTCTCGTCTCTGACAGTATCTCTGACCTGGGAGCGCCTGAGGGTCGGTGGCGTGAACCTCCGGACCCTCAGACACAGTTCTGCTGCCGCGGGCGACAACATCTACGTTTACGGAGGCGTTCTGGAAGGGAATCCAACCAACGACCTCATGGTCTTCAACACAGGTCCGTTTGTCTGGCTAGTGTCGGAACCATACAACCGACCGTTCCCAAAATCAATCCAGTTCTTCCTCTCACTGAAGTCTTTCTCAGTAGGAAATATGAAACCGATACATGAAATGTTCTTTGAGTTATGTGCAAAAAACAAAATTTTGTCCTGTAAAATAACTCCCCCTTGTGCGGAAAATATTAATATCATGGTAATAAAACTTTCGGAGATAAAGCTCCCCCTAGTGACGGAACTATACAACTGACCGGTCCCAAGATAGATCCAGTTCTTCCTCTTAATGAAGTATATGTCTGTATGAAATTTAAAAATTATCCATGAAAGAGTTTTTGAGTTGTCGGGAAAACAGTGTTTTTTGTAAAACAAAAGTGAAAAAAAGAGAGAAGCGCCCCCTAGTGAGTAAAATAGGACTTTTATGGCCCTAAAACTTTTGGAGATAAAGCTCCAACTAGTGCCGGAACTATTCAACCGACCTTTTCCAAAATCACACCAGTTCTTCTTCACACTGAGTTCTATGTGGGCATAAAATTTGAAAATGATCCACACTGTAAAAAAAACAAAAACATTTGTTCGCTGGTAAATTTAAATTGGAAATTCGGAGTTTTCAAAGAGAATTCTACTTGTTTTTTTAGACTTTGTGTGTCTAATCACGCACTGTAAAAATAGAATTGTTGATGAACTTCTTCTTTAACTCGTAACCTAAATTAAATGATTTATTTTCAAGTAAGTCTAACTCATTAATTTAACATTAATTACCAGTGGATGAGATTTTTCCTTTAAAACTCCAACTATTCTCTTTTTACAGTGAATAATATATGCCTTGAAACAAAATAACATCTTATTCATGCCAAACAATATATAAAATATTAATTAAATGTTTTATATTAGCTCGATTTAGAGAATTTACAAAGCTGCAATTTCCCTTCTTTATGATTTTGAGGTCTAATCTTCAATTTAAAGCTTTAAGGATTAACTTCAAATAATAACTCTTTAATGAAGACTCATGTTCTTCTTCCTCGTTTTTATCTTTCAGTGTCGACGACATGGACGCCAATCAAAAGTAGCGGATCTCTTCCTCCTGCCCTGTAAGAATATCTTAGTTTATAAAAACACCTATTTGGATTAAATGACTTCTATAAGGACGCGCTCGCCTTATAGTTGTCCTTTTATGTCTTTCTGGTCTTGTTATCTGTGGTGGCCCTGAGGTGCATACAGAATATTCATTTTGATATTTAAAAAAAAAAGAAAAATGTTTATGTCACAGTCAAAGGTAGTAAGTAGTGTGAGATTAAATCTCCCTCTAGTGGACAAAGTTGGTATTTTTCAGCCCGAAATCCCATTTTTGGCCCATTTTTGGCCCATTCTGGGTCCATTGTCTCTCCAGCTTGAGTCCTCCTGGTTCTGACTCACAGAAACTGTGTAGAATAACATGAACTTTGTGGTATTTCCAAGTTGTTTTCAAAGAGTTGCCGAGAAATTTCACTGATTCTTTATTTTCATGGTGTTTCTGTAAATATATTGATGTCGGAAACTTTGATCTGGAAAAACAAAAACAAAAATTCAAGTAAAGGCAGAAAATCAGGGATTACTCGCGTTTAGAAACAGGTAGGATGTTATTGATGCTGCAGTTAAATTATATCAGGTGATGCCGATACACCTGAAGGTAGTGGAGGTGTATGAAGTTTGTTACGGGGAGGTGATTCGGGCGGGGATCAATTTAAAACAACCGATTCGATCAAGCACAAGCAATCCCTCCTGGATAATTAAATTATAAATTAATTAAATGTGAATGTTATTTCTACTGTATTTTTAGTAAAAAAAAAAAAAAAAAGAAGAAGAAAACAAGAGCCCCCCAAAGTGAGTAAAATAAGAACAATTAGGTTCAAATATGGATAAAATGTGACACAAAAAAGATAAATCTCATTGAGTCGATTCAAATGCATCAAATTTGGACGAAATCGGGCAAAGGGTTGAGAAACTATGACCGGAAACCTTTGGAGAAAAAATGTTAAAGTTTGATAATTATCCAGGGAATAGTTTTTGAGTTATGTCTGGAAAAAATTAGTTTTCCGTAAAAAAAAAAAAAGAAGGAATCTTTAGTGAGTAAAATATGATATAAATATATATATGAACATATATTAGGCATAAGAATGATAGAAATATTGCAATTTTTGTGTTTAATCACTGATTACTCACACACAGTAACAGATTACTCACACATAGTATCAGACTACTGACACATAGTAACATATTACTCACACAGAGTAACATATTACTCACACCTAGTAACAGATAACTCACACATAGTAACATATTACTCACACATAGTAACATATTACTCACACATAGTAACAGATTACTCACACAGAGTAACAGATTAAACACACATAGTAACATATTACTCACACATAGTAACAGATAACTCTCACATAGTAAAGTGACACTGACAATTAAAGATGTTTGGTCTTACCTGTCCAGAGACACCCCAGTGATGTAGATACACCTAATAGTTGTGGAGGTACTTAAAGTTTATTTTAGGGATGTAATTCAGGTGAGACTTAACTTAAAATAACCAATCTGTGTGTGTTTGTTTGTGTGTAGGTGTGGTCAGAGTTCTGCTCTCGTTGGAGATCAGGTGTTCATGTTTGGAGGTTATGACGCCACTGGAAACTTCTGTAGAGACCTCTATGTTCTCAACACAGGTAATCACCAACTCTTCTACCACAGCTGAACACGGCTCAGAGGTTTACGGTTCATAGAAGCAGGTGAAAGTAGAAAAACAGCGATGTCATCCTTCCATCAATGCTAATCGTAGATATTTATAGAAAAGGGGGCGTATCCCTGAAAAATCCCATGTGTTGTACGAGCAACCCACCTCATTGAACTCGACTGAATATCCAAAAAAACAGTGTTTTTCTCTAATGAGTCAAATTTGAAGTATTAGAGTAAATCCTGACGAGTGAGAGGTAGATCTCCTTCAATTGTTTCATCTGCACCTAATCTCGACTAAATTGGATTAACGGTTGAAAAAATAGGGCCCGAAAACATTTTGAGATTAAGCTCCCCCTAGTGGCTTAAATATAAAACTAATCTTTCCCAAAATCACTCCAGTTCTTTCTTGCACTATGCTCTATGTGGGTGTCCAATTTGAATCTACCGGCAACGCTAACAAACTTTTTGAGTATCTCTCAAGTACCTTGTGGCCGCTCGTCTCCTCCGCCTTCCACTTCAGCGTCTCTGTTGAGCCCGCTGAGTCCCAAGCTCCGGCCCCAAATAAACATAAAAGGAATCAAAGGCAGCAATAGCCACATGTTGACGTCACTGCTCCAAACGGCTCGTTATTTTGTTGGAGAGCCGGGGCACTAAAGCCGGGGGGTGATGCCGGGATTGAGTTCAAGCGTTTAAGCCAAAGAGGCAGCAGGTGTGTGTGGAGCAGCATCCACGCTTACACGAACCCGAGAGGCAGGCAGGAGAAAGGAGCAGAAACACTAGAGGGCAGTAGCGTCTCAGCCGATGACGTCATCACCCGACGACCCAGACAGATGACGTCATCACCCCACGACCCAGACAGATGACGTCATCATACGATGAGTCCAGGCCTTACCTGGATCCAGGTATCTTTACAGATCTGTAGTCGCCGTCTCTCCATTTCCAGATTTGTGCAGCTCTGCAACTTTTCTTCGAACATCAGGTTCCCATCGTGTGTCACCTCATATTTATACCCCAGTGAAACAGGAAGTCAAGGTTCACCGCCTCAGAGTTCCTGCCCGGAGCTAAAAATAGGAAATATGCTGAATTTGCCTTTTGATCGCAGGATTGCCTCGTGTTGACAGTAGCTGTGGCAGAGAGAGAGAGAGAGAGAGAGAGAGAGAGAGAGAAATTTCAGTAGAAATGTCGGCCTTTCTTCCAGCACCGGGTTCATCCGTGTCCCGGGACCCAAACTTTCCCGGGACTTTCCGTCTGTGGAAGTAGGAAAGTTTCACTCGCCGCTTTTAGAAGCAGCAGATGTTTTTTTATTTAGTAGGTCTGGTTGATCTTCATCTACTTATCGGACTGTTATGGTTTTTATACTCCTTCTTAGACTTGTCTGTGTCGTAAAGTAAATATCATATCTACAACTTTAGTTTGAGTTTTAAATCTCTGGAATAAAACACAAAATAAATAAATGTGACCTACAACAGACCTGGTTTCTTCTTCTTCTTCTTTTTTTCTTCTTCTTCTTTTTTCTTCTTCTTCTTCTTTTTTCTTCTTCTTCTTTTTTCTTCTTCTTTTTTTTTTCTTCTTCTTCTTTTTTTTTCAGAAAACCTGACTTGGCAGAAATTGGAGGTGAAGGGAGAAACACCCGCAGCCTGCAGCGGACAAACACTGACCCCACATCATGATAAAGTACACACACACACACACACACACACACTTACATACAAACAGACTTAAGCACATACATACACACACACACTTACGAATAGATCTGAACTTTTAAAGTAAAATATGATATAATATAATGTTTTCTAATCGAAAACTTCTGTTTACCAAAGTTGCCAGAATTTGGCAATTTTACGGTTAAAATCCACATTATTTCACAAATAATGTGAAATAAAATTCCGTATTTTTTGCATCTTATTTCTGTAGAAATGATGTTTTTCTCTCACTGACTGATTATACGTACGTTATTTAAGCTGTCGTACGAACAAAATCCATCATTTAAACGGCAGCAAAACTTTTACGGTAATTATTTGCCTCCAAAAAATGCGGAACATTTCTGTTTATTTGTTTTAAGTTTGATTCTGTAATTCTTGACTAACACTGAGAACTGATTTTTAAAAAAATTAAATGTAGAAAATACTGTCAAATACTGTCAAACGGCAGCAGTAAAAGACAGTACAATACTCTTTAACGAATAAACAGTAAATAAATAATTATAGTGGTAATAAGTGGAAAACACAGGATTTTACTGTAATAATCTGGATTTCTCGAATTTCTTATAATTTACTATCATTTTATGTCATTAACCCTTTAACTAGTTGGTATTTTATCTGCATGTTATGGTGATTTACCGTAATGTCTTGTATGTGGTGACCACACTTTTAACGGTAAATATCCAGCTGCTGGTATTTTACCGTAAATCCCCAAAAAAAAAAAAAAAAAAAATTTTCCTGAAGAGAAAAAAAAATGAACATTTTTAAAATCCCTTCTATGAAAACGCGTCCGTTTGTTCTCGGACAAAAGGACATCTACCTGTTCGGAGGGAAGAGCGTGAGCGAGGACGGCGCCGCGACGTCGTCCCATGAAATCCATAAACTCAGTATCGGTGAGTGAAGGTCCGCAGAAGAAAGCAGGAAATGTTCCGGCAGAAGGTTTTCAATTTTACCGCCGTGTCTCTGCAGCGAAAACGAAGTGGAAGGTTCCTCTGTACGTGGGGATTCCCCCGGCCCGCCGCCACGGACACGCCGCCTTCATCCTCCACAGCCACGTCAGCGCCGCCGCCTCCAACGAGCTCCGCCTCAGATCGTTCTTTTTTTTTTTTAGTTTTCAGTTTTTTACAGTGCATTTTTGATAAAAAGCCACTTTTCTTGGTCCACAGCTGTTTGTGTTCGGAGGGACGAACGAGGAGCAGGAGTTCAACGATCTGAAGGTGATGAAACTCATCAACCCCTCGGAGAGACAACCAGGTATTATTATGCTTTATCATGTATTTATCATTCCATTCCGTTATTTAACGATTCAAAACAAAAAAAACTTTATCGTCCTCGTCAAGATGGGAAATATTTCTTTGCTTATCTTATTTGATTTTCACATTCTAAAATCGTAGACACTCAAATTTGCTAAAGCTAGGTGTGTCCAACTCATCTCTAGTTCCGGGGTCCCATTTGGTCTCAAGTGGGCCGGACCAGTAGAATAATCTCATGTTAACCCATAAATAAAGAGAACTCCAAAAGGAAAGATGAGTTTTCCCCCCTCTGCCTTGTAAAAGTATAAAATATAAAAGTTGTTGCGGTGCATGAGGAACAGAGTTTCACAGAAACAAACTCTTTTGTGCTGAGGCTGCTGGAAACCAGACGGTCCTCTGCCGCCACCTGCTGGTCAGTTGTGACGCTGCTCCTACGGAACCGGTGCGACACCCAGAGGACAGATTAGGAACAGCATCTACAGACAGACGGACACCAGACACACGGACACCAGACAGACGGACACCAGACAGACGGACACCAGACAGACACCAGACAGACACCAGACAGACACCAGACAGACACCAGACAGACGGACACGAGACAGACGGACACGAGACATACGGACACAACAGACGGACACCAGACAGACGGACACAAGACAGACAGACACCAGACAGACGGACACCAGACAGACAGACGGACACCAGACAGACAGACACCAGACAGACACCAGACAGACGGACACCAGACAGACAGACGGACACCAGACAGACAGACACCAGACAGACGGACGGAGACCAGCGGCGGCGTTTCCTCTCTTTGTAAAGTGTAGAAATAAAAACGACAAAACTTTTTCTCCTCAGTGATGAAGGACATTCTGTCAGAGTTTGGTCTGCAGGGAGTCAGACACAGGTGAGCACCCGCTGCCTGCACACACCTGTGTTCCTGTGTGTGTGTGTGTGTGTGTGTGTGTTAAGGTGTGTGTCTTTATGTGTGTGTTTGTCTGCGTTTGTGTGTGTGCACGTGTGTTCCTGCGTGTGTGTGTGTGTTGTGTGTGTATTTGTGTGTACATGTGTGTGTGTTGTGTGTGTATTTGTGTGTACGTGTGTGTGTGTTGTGTGTGTGTTGTGTGTGTATTTGTGTGTACATGTGTGTGTGTACATGTGTGTGCGTGTATGCAGACATCATTCTTGTTTGGACCGTCAACAGCTTCACTCCCACTAAAGTTCCGAATGTTCGCTACGAACTGAACGATTCTGCTCCGTCCAACCCGTCCACACACACCGCAGAGGATACACAGGTGATCCACACACACACACACACACACACACAAACACTCACACACACCGCAGAGGATACACAGGTGATCCACACACATACACACACACACATACACACATACACACACACACAAACACACACACACACACACCGCAGAGGATACACAGGTGATCCACACACATACACACGCACACAAACACACACACACACACCGCAGAGGATACACAGGTGATCCACACACACACACACACACACACACAAACACTCACACACACCGCAGAGGATACACAGGTGATCCACACACATACACA
This sequence comes from Lophius americanus, assembly GCA_037951165.1. Taxonomy (NCBI): domain Eukaryota; kingdom Metazoa; phylum Chordata; class Actinopteri; order Lophiiformes; family Lophiidae; genus Lophius; species Lophius americanus. The sequence goes on along the minus strand of JBBDHG010000259.1, from coordinate 1,117,854 downwards.
CACACACATACACACATACACACACACACAAACACACACACACACACACCGCAGAGGATACACAGGTGATCCACACACATACACACACACACACACAAACACTCACACACACCGCAGAGGATACACAGGTGATCCACACACATACACACATACACACACACACAAACACACACACACACACACCGCAGAGGATACACAGGTGATCCACACACATACACACGCACACAAACACACACACACACACCGCAGAGGATACACAGGTGATCCACACACATACACACACACACAAACACACACACACACCGCAGAGGATACACAAGTGATCCACACACATACACACGCACACAAACACACACACACACACAGCAGAGGATACACAGGTGATCCACACACATACACACACACAAACACACACACACACCGCAGAGGATACACAGGTGATCCACACACATACACACACACACATACACACATACACACACACACAAACACACACACACACCGCAGAGGATACACAGGTGATCCACACACATACACACGCACACAAACACACACACACACACACCGCAGAGGATACACAGGTGATCCACACACATACACACGCACACAAAAACACACACACCGCAGAGGATACACAGGTGATCCACACACATACACACACACACAAAAACACACACACATACACACAAACACACACACACACCGCAGAGGATACACAGGTGATCCACACACATACACACACACACAAAAACACACACACACACACCGCAGAGGATACACAGGTGATCCACACACATACACACACACACAAAAACACACACACCGCAGAGGATACACAGGTGATCCACACACATACACACACACACATACACACACACACACACAAACACACCTGAGGAAGCACAGGTGATCAACACACACACACACACACACACACAATTTAGAATGCACAGGTGACAAAAACACACACACATACACAAGGGAAGATCAGCCAAAACATTACAACCGCCTACAGGGACGTGAATAAAAGATACATGTACAGAATATTTAGTCCTATGATCTCGTCCCCAACTGGTGTATCCCTGAAAAGCCCCCAAACCCCCTGCTTTGCACAAGCAGCAATTCCGATTGAACTCCTCAGATTAAATGTGAAGTCATATCTGGAAAAAATGGAGTCTTTAACTAAAATAAAAGATATGATAAAAACAAAAAACAAAAACTCCAAGTTTCGATTCACACGCAAATTTGTTCCCAGTTGGACCGACGGTTCAGAAATGACGACCTGAAGACTTTTGGCCATAGATCTCCCCCTAGTGTTAAAAATATATAACCAATCTTTCCCAAAATAAGTCCAGTTCTTCCTCACACTAAGGTCTATGGGTATTCAATTTGAAAAGGATCCATATAATAGTTTTTGAGTGAATGCGTTAACGTGAAGGATCTCCGGCTGAGGCAAGGCCGGTGCCCCTCTGGATCCGCCTCTGGATCCAGCTCTGGATCTGTCCCTGAGCCTTGGATTTAGCAGTAGTCGTCCGCGGCGGTCCTGGTAGATACGTGAGTCGCAGGACGGCATCTATAATAACTCTAGATATCATTTCCTGTTCCCTCGTTCAGGTTTGTGTCCACAGAGACTTCAGCGTCGTTCGGGATCGGGCCCTGAAAATGATCCAGTCAGCGTTCGCTCTGCTGGACCAGGAGCTCCTCAAACTGGATCGGTACACATATATATAAATATATATGTATATATCTCGGTTTTACATGTTTTAAATAAGAGGATACCCGTTACTGTGTTCTGCTACGTTTCTTTCCCCAGAGAGAAGTCGGCGTCGTCTAGAGCGGCTGCTGCTCTGCAGGGAGAGCGAGAAGCTCTAGAAATCCACCGACGGCAGCAGCAGCAGGTTTGTACCCAAGTCCAGATCCACTCCGGACCGAATCCGGTTGAAGGAATCTAATAGGATCGTTTAAAGTAGCTCCAGCGACAATGAAAGGCTGAGACTTAAACGAGCTCACCCGTGCAACAGAGCTCTGTAATGTTAGCCTGCTAATGCTAGCATGTTAGCTAGAGGTGCACCGCCGAACAGCGACGCTGGTGCACGGCTACCGCGGTTGCAAACATCTCGCTAATGAACCATAAAACACAAACTCGAAATAAACCCCAGGAACGATTCCCGAAAAACCTTCATCACGACGAACTTAATCACACTTTTCACATTTAATCACCCCGAGGAACGTCGCAAGTTAAGAAGCTAGCGTTAGCAGGGCAGCTGAAGCTAGCCGGAGCTCGCTGAAGTCTCCGTGCGCTTACAGAGTTTTATTTTCACTCCGAAATGACGTACAACTGGTTTAAGGGGACGGTTCATTACTTTCAACGGGTCAAAGTAGCTACACAATGCCGACCTGCTTCGTTACTTCCACTGCACTCCTTCAAAATAAGAGCATTTAACCACACCAGCGAGTCAGACGTATTCAAACCAGTCGACGGTGATCGGCCAAGACAATTGCAATCGTAGCATCCCTAATGTTAGCATAACCAGTTTGTTTCGTTTTATACGTTTCACGTTTTTTTTTTTTTTTTTTGGTACGTTAGGAGCTGCAGGAAATGCTGGAACGCCATCGCTCCCAGAACGAGGCGTGGCTTCGGGCGCGGGCCGAGGAGAACGACCGAGAGAGGAGGGAGCTCTGCAGACTCCGGGTTGGTAATCTTCCTCTCAGCCTCTCAGGAGGATCTTCTTCACGGAGGTTTCATCGGCGTGTCTGTGTCTCCTTTGATCTTCCCCTCAGGAGGAGGTGATGCAGGAGCAGGAGAAGCTGAAGGAGGAGCAGAGCGGCATCCAGAAACGCAGCGAGCACCTTCTGTCCATCATGCAGCAGTTCAAGGGAATGTGAAGAAGATCCAACGGGGCGGCGCCGACAGAACCTCATCGTCTGCAAACAGATGATGAGGTTTATCAAATCCAAGCTTTGATAAAACCTAAAGCCTTAACGCTCGTAAAAATTACGTCTTTAGACTGAAAGAATTCTTCTTTAACAACTTTAACTTTGTTTTTTTGTTGTTGTTTTTTTGTGTTTCTCATACTATGACTTCATTCTCGTAAGTTTATGACTATTTATCTTCAAATCAAGGCCTTAATCATGTGAAATGACTTTATACCTGCTAAATTGTTTTTTTCACTTTAGTTTTTTTTCTTTAGGCTGATTAAATTGTTCTTGTAAAATTCTTCATAAAATTTTCACTTTTTTCTCATGAAATTTAGATTTTATCCTTGTGAAACTGACTTTTTCTGGTAAAATCTTACTTTTTCTTTAACCTTCTTGTCATGAAAATCATCACGTTTTTAAAAAAACATGACATCATAATTCGTAGAACTTTATTCTCTTAAGATTACAACTTTATTCTTGTTATATTTAGACTTTTTTCTGTATGAAATTAGGGCTTACTATTATTTTTCTACTCTACAATTGCAACTTTATTCTTGAGATTTAAATTCCCCCAAATGAATATTTGGGGGAATTTTCCGCTATTTTCTGTTATAATAAGTCAATAAACACACATTAAAAGTATTATTATTATTATTATTATTATTATTGTTACATCTGCATGTTTTCATGTTGTCTGTTTAAGAAAAGTAACGATGAAGATGTGATTTTTCTTCAATCCTCCCACTTCTGACTTTTCATCATTTATTAGCTGAACTGCTAGAAATGACTCAACTGTTGCAGTCTGTCTGCATATCTGTCTGTCGGCATTTCTGTCTGTCTGAAGTGCCTGTCTGTCTGCGCTGTCGCAGTCAGCAGCAGGACGAATCACTATTACGCAGGGAAAAAACGGCGTAATGCGCTTGTTTCCTCTCTGCTGCGCTATTTGGCAGAAGTAGCGAGGGGCGGGGCCAGGGCGAGATGCGTCAATCACAGCAGTGCGACCGGAAGTGAAGCCCGGATAGAAAATAAGAGACTTTCGTTCAACTTACGACGAATTTTTCAGTTTTTTTTTACTTCTTTACTTCTTTACTTCTCGTTATATATGTTTTATCAACGTTAACTTCTACCAAACTGCAATATCCGCTCTTAGATTGTCTATCCAGTCAAATAAACATGATTTTATGGCGGTTTTATAAACGTAAAGTGTTAATTGTATTTAAGATAAATAAAAATTCTGAAAACAAAAAAACAAAAAAAAGGTCTGAACACAAAAATGTGATAAGAAGATTTAGTAAATATAAATAAATACAGAAGTCTTTTTGAGATATTGTGTAGTTTAGAAAAAAGCAAGTCATGTTTGCAGGGAACTGAAACCTTCAGCATCTCATTTTTTATCTGGGGTTGCTAAATTTGTCCCTCCTGTATTTTCATGTGTCCTCCGGTTGGTTCGCCGGATGACGAAGATTTGCAGAAAACCTCTAAGGATGAAGGCCGGATGAAGAAAAACTTTAGTGTAAGTCCAGATCAAGACTCAGGATTCTTTTTTTCTCCTTTTAATTCTACCGTGACTTTCTTCGTACGTTTCCTCGTCGGATCCATTTAAACAAATATATTTTCTTTGCTCTCTGATGATATGATGATGATGATGATGATGATGATGATATGATGATGATGATGATGATGATGATGAAATACTACCTGAGGGATTAAAAGTTCGTTCTTTTCAGCAGAAACTCAGATTTTGCGACCTCTGAGTAAAGTTCACAGGAATGATTAACGATGTTTGATTATTGGAACATTATTTAAAATCTTAATTTTATGAGAAAAAAGTGACAATTTTATGAAGAATTTTACAAGAACAATTTAATCAGCCTAAAGATAAAAAACTAAAGGGAAAAAAACAATAATCAACAATAATCATCCACCCATCCATCAGTTCATCGCTTCATCAATTCATCCATCCATCCTTCCATCTATTCATCCATCCATTATCCATCCTTCCATCTATTCATCCTTATATTCATCCATTCATCATTCACCCATCCATCCACCATTCATCATCCATCCATTCATGCATCCATCATTCCTCCAATCATCCATCCATCAATTCATACTTTCATCCATTTATCATCCATCCATCTGTTCATCATCACTCCATCCATTGTCAATCCATCTGTCCATCCATTAATTCATCCATCCATTAATTCATCCATCCATTAATTCATCCATCCATCCATCCATCCATCCATCCATCCATCCATCCAGAGGTACTGGAGTCTATCCCAGTTTACAAAGGTCAAGAGGCGGGGCCTCACCCCGGACGAGTCACCAGGTCTGACAGACAGAGTCACTCGTTCACCTACATCCATGTAGTTGGTCTGTGGAAGATGGAGGACCTTCACAGAACCCACTCAAACATGAACGTGACAAACTTCACACAGACTGACCCAAAACCCGGAGGTGGATTCGAACCCAGAACCATTTTTTTTTGAAGCAGCGGTTCTACCCAGTAGACCTCGGGTAGGTAGTATTCTGGCAGGACCGGCTGACCCAAAGGTCTCACCATTAACGCGTTCTTCTCATCAGACCCGTAATCAGGCTTCTAACCAGTTCATGTTTTTTTTATATCGTGCACAAAGTACTCACACATAGTAACAGATTACTCACACATACTAGTATATTACTCACACATACTAGTATATTACCCACACATAGTAACAGATTACTCACACATACTAGTATATTACTCACACATAGTAACAGATTACTCACACATAGTAACAGATTACTCACACATACTAGTATATTACTCACACATACTAGTATATTACTCACACATAGTAACAGATTACTCACACATAGTAACAGATTACTCACACATACTAGTATATTACTCACACATACTAGTATATTACTCACACATAGTAACAGATTACTCACACATACTAGTATATTACTCACACATAGTAACAGATTACTCACACATACTAGTATATTACTCACACATAGTAACAGATTACTCACACATACTAGTATATTACTCACACATAGTAACAGATTACTTACACATACTAGTATACTACTCACACGTAGTAACATAATACTCACACATAGTAACAGCTTACCCACACACAGTTAAATATTACTCTAGCATACTAACATATTACTCGCACACGGTAACAGATTACACACACACAGTAATAACAGATTACTCGGACACAGTAACAGTAACAGATTACTCTCACATACTAAAATATTACTGTCACATACTAACATATTACTCTCACATAGTAAAATATTACTCTCACATAGTAACATATTACTCTCACATAGTAACATATTACTCTCACATAGTAACATATTACTCACACATAGTAAATGATTACTCACACATAGTAAATGATTACTCACACATAGTAAAAGATTACTCACACATAGTAAATGATTACTCACACATAGTAAAAGATTACACACACATAGTAAATGATTACTCACACATAGTAAATGATTACTCACACATAGTAAAAGATTACCCACACATAGTAAATGATTACTCACACATAGTAATAGGTACAACGTCACTGACACTGAAAATAAATTATTTTAGGTTGTTCTCCAGTCAGATAATATAATTTATAGTTATTATTTATGATAACAGCTGGGTTGGATTTGAGACACAACTTCATACTAAAGGTGAGGTACTCTTACTGTATATTCACTACACAGTCGAGTTCTAAAGGTTGTATCTGATCTGAGAGGAAGTATTAATCTAAAATATACAAGATTCTACAAATCCTGCATTTTCTGCACTGGCAGCTCAGAGGTGAGGAGCTGTAGATTTTTTCTTTCTCATCGCACAAATGCTACAAAGTTAATAACGCAGATTTAATATTCGTTAATAAATAAAAAGAGCAATAATATAAAAACTATTAGGCTGTAGCTGTAGCTGTAACACCTTAATCGGCCTCGGCTGCCCATGACCCCATCGCCGGTTGTCCCTCTTTGGACCCATTTGGTTTCTATTAACCACAGCAGACCGTGAAGATCCGACAATACCTGCAGTTCTGCTGATGTTCTGACCCGGGTCTACCCGTCACAATTTGATTCTTGTCAACATTGCACCCAGATCCTTATGCTTGACGAATATATCCTGCTTCCGGCATCAACATCAAGAAGAAAATGTTTACCTGTGTGCCCCGCCCACTGACCGATAACCATGGTAACAAGATAATCAATATTGTTCACCTCACCTGTCAGTGGCCATAATGTTATGGCGAAAAACTCCTTTCGGTTGAACACGAGCCGAACGCGTTTATTTTGAAAGGCTCGACCGGAAACACGGTCCGTCATGGATCTGCTTTGACGTTCCGCGGTGAGATGGCCGTGGAGTCTCTGCTGGTTCCTGTGGAGTGGAAACGGGTTCCGTGAGACAGCAGGCGGCTGCGGTCCGGTCCGACCTCCATGTGTAAACAAAAATAACGGTAAGACCGAAACAAACACGCGGCCGTCTCTCCTCGCGCTTGTCAGGTAGACAGACAGGAACACACTGTGCGCTCGGTTCGTCGGTGGCGTTCTCCCGCCGACTGCTGGTTCTGCGGGGGAGGGGCGGGGGAGGCAGCGCACAGACACAGACAGGAGACTGGAGACCGAACCCAGTCTGCTGCTGCCCGTCTGTCTGCTCCGCGGGGAGGTAGACAGGCAGCCTTGTCTGTCGCCCGTCTGTCTGCGTCCCCTTAGCCCCGCTCTCCTGATGCGTGTCTGTAAATAAGAGTCGAACAACATGGCTGACGGGTCCCGCAGAACCTGTTCCTTCATTAGTCATGATGACTGGAGGAGTACCGGACCTGGACCAGGAGCGGCTGGAGGTTCGACACGGACCCTCCACACCTGCAGCACCTGCGTCTATTTCAACAGGTTGAATACGTCATTGTTTGTTGTTGTTGTTGTTGAAAGCCTCCAAACAGGTGAGGACTGCACAGCCTCAGGTACCCCCCCCCCCCTGTCCACCAATCAGGTGGGGGGGCGGGTTTGGAACCCAAGGAGATACTGGTTCTGAGATTCTCCACAGCCGAATAAGGGAAATCTGGTGCCGGAGCAGAAACAAAAACCTTGCAGGTCCAGAGACGAGAACAAACAGGATTTTTCTATGCCGCCAAAACATTATGACCACCACATGACCCCCCCCCCCCAAAAAGTTGGTGATATCATGGACTCCTCGTCGCCGCCGCAGATCTTTCGTGTTTGCGCCATAATTCAGAAAGTATGTGATGGATTATCTTCAAATGTCGTAGCTACATAGACCTTTGTGCGAAGAAACACTGGGTAGATTTTGGGGAAGGTGGGTCTTATATTTCGGACACTAGGGGGCGCTTTACCTCAAATGGTTTACAGGCCATAATTTCCCAATCGTTGCTCCGTTTAAGGCCAAATTAGGTGCATATGAATCGTCTCGAGGAGACCTACCTCACCTGTATGTCACTCCAATAGTTCACTTTTAACGAACTATGTGGAGCCTTTTCTTTTTCTATGAAAAACACAGAACTGCACATTTAATCTTAGTTCAATCAGAGGGATTTGTTGTGAAACGCAGGGAATTCCTTTTCTTCTACTTATCTGGGTTGGATGGCAATTGGTCATCATGGGTATTCAAGGCGTCTCTCTCCGCAGCAACACTCTCCAGCTCATTCTGGGGGATTCCGAGAATTCCCTTGGCAATATTAGATATATAGTTCCTCCAGCAAGTTCTGGGTTCTTGGAAAACCTACGAAGGGAGGCGTCCTGTTCAGATGTTGAACCTCCTCAACACCCATTGGCACACATTCATAGTACGGTGACAGAGGCTAACATGCAGAGGCTAACATCAGTAGTATAGTACGTAATAGTACACAGCAACAGAACCGCCACCAGGAGTAACTGGGGTCCAGTGTCTCGCTGAAGAACACTTCAACATGTGGACCGTCCATGAGTCTCATTCAGAACTGCAGGAAGTTACTGCTCATACACACCTTCATCGCCTCCAGACCGGTGGTGAGGTGTGACAGAGCTGCAGAAGGACTCGGCGTGTTTTTGATATAAAGCTGTGTGTCGTCAGCATAGCAGTGGAAGGACGTCCCGTGTCTGCCGAAGACACAGCCGAGGGGGAGCATGTAAATGATGAAGAGTAAGAGTGTAGCGGCGAGAACCACTACAGGTGACGGGGGAGCGGCGGGACTTGCATCCTCCCAGTGAGTCGTAGTCCGTTCCGCCGAAAAACTACGTCAGTACATCGATTTATGTCGAATGTGTCGACCGCTCTGAATGAAACTTTATCCCTTTATGTCGTCCAAAGTGTCGGGATTATTTAATCAGAGACCCGATAAAATGCCTCACTCTCTTTTTTGTCAAACCCGACCGGTCATGGCAGTAGGCCGTCCCCCCTGAGTCTTGGATCTGCTCGAGGTTTCTGCCTGTTAAAGGGCAGTTTTGTCTCGCCATTGTCGCCAAGTGCTGCTCAAGGAGGAATTTGTTGGGTCCTGTAGATAATTATATAAAGAGTTTGTTCTAGACCTGCTCTGTCTGGAAAACACCTTCAGACAACTGTTGTTGTGAATTGGCGCTGTATAAATAAAGATTGATTGATTGATTAATTGATTGTTAAAATGGTGCTCTGTAGACTTTCTAAAATACAAACGGCGTATGACAATTACTTGTCATAAAAAAACAACTACAACTATAGTGTCGGTCCCGTGAAACTTCAACAACCCCGTACAAATACAGCAACTTAGCTGCGGCCGTCAAACGTTGTCAGCTGTTACCACAAAGTTGGGTCCATTATGTCTGGTTACACAGAACATTTGCTGCCCAGTCTGCCACGGCAGACTGAAGGCATTCTGCAAGGCGGATCAGCTGTGTGGTTCTCTGGTGTGTATCCGGTTTCCAAACACTTAGACTCTAGAGTCCATTCAGTGGTGACATAATGTACTGTTCTGCTCATGCTAGCCGTCAGCTGGGAACTGGACCACATGTCTGTAGTGGCTGAGTAGAACTTTGTGTAGAAGAACTCCCAGCTGCTTGGATAGTTTTTCTGCTCCTGCGGCTGTCGGTTCACGTTCAGTGGAGTGGGAGGGGCGGTAAGACCGGAGATGGTTTTCCGATCTGTGGTATTAGTGGATTTATGCGGCTATCGGTTTTCAGCACATTGCGTCCTGCGGGTCGTGTTCGGGTTGGGCTCTAAATGGTGATAATCTATCTTTTATTTATCACGTTACACAGTACTCACAGTACTGAATAGCCTTTTAGGCTAATTCTCCATTCTCAAGTAGCGAAAGAAGCGTGAGCTAATGACATAGCTAACAATTATCTGAAATAAGTCGTCAGCCCCTGCAACCCGTTGCTGCTATTGACAACTGTCAATAAAGATTTGTTTGAATGCTTTGTGGTGGGAAGACATTTTTTTGCTAGCATGATGCTAACAGGGCAGAAACTCAGCCGCCTTGATCTTTTTTTTCCATCCTGTGTGCCAAAACCTCCTGGTGCCGGCGTATATGGTCTCCTAGGCAACTAAGTAGGCGTGGACAGTTTTATCTGGTCTATTGAGCAGCGATAATCTGAGGTAAGCTAGCCGTGTTTGACTGTAAGGAGTGTTAAAATGATAGCTAGCACCGCTCTGACAGCTAAGTACCTTTTTTTTTCTACCTTGTCGGCGGTTTCTAAAAGCCACAAACTGTATTTTCTACTTTATAACTACTTATATATTTCCCACTTCATGCGTTGCCATGGCAACCCAGACACTCAGTGATCCAGTTGTGGTTCTGCATCAAGTGTGGGAAAAAAGCAAGAGTTGGCCAACCAAAACGTCTGACATGTCGGAAAACCATCCGATCGGCTAATCGGTCCTTGTGGCCCCCCAAACACTGCCCGACAATCGACGCCCGACGGGCCCTGAAAGTCGGCCCGATGGTCGTGAGGCTCAAGATCGGGACAAAAATTTGTATTTGTTCAGTGTTTTGGCTCTTTACCTAAAAGAAGGACGACCCGCTGTGGGGACCCCCCCCTTTGTTAGGGGGTCGAACAAAGAACATAACCCAACCCTTAGCAGAAATAATTATCTGGCTGGCTGGGTTAAAATGTAGGAAGCAGCTCGGCTAAAAACAGGCTGCGTTGAGAGAAACGAGTTCTTTTATACGTTGAACGCCGAGAGCTTTTTTTTGGCGGGGTCTTTGCCGTGCGTCAGGAAAACTCTGGCTTTATTGTTCGGGGGTAAATCCCGCAGTTGAGATGTGAATTTCTTAACAGTGTAGCCAAAGCTGGGCTTTAATATAATCCAGATGTTCTGGAGGAGAAGAGAACAAAACCATCAGTGTTTGAAAGGTTCTGCAGTTCTTTACATTGTGTGTGTGTGTGTGTGTGTGTGTGTGTGTGTGTGTGTGTGTGTGTGTGTGTGTGTGTGAGTGTGTAGTTTTGCATGGAGCTCCAGGTCTCTGGTTTCACTGCGTTGAAGGTTTGTTCTGGACTACACGATGTTCGGTCCAGCGTCTCTGGGCCCCTCCTGACGACAGATGACTAATCGCGTGTCGCCCGGGGCAACTGGAACAAAATAACCACCAGCTGCTGAAAACAAGCTCTGCTGAGTTTCCTGAGTTTTGAAATCTGTTTCAGAATGTTACAGATTCTTCTCCTTCCTACAGGTGAACGTTTGAGCCTCCAGAAAAGCGCCTGCGGAATGTCGTGACGCTGGAAAGTCGTTTCCACAGTCAGTGTTTGAGAGTCTTGAGTTTTCTCTGCTTCTAAGAGGCGGGGCCAACTGGCTTTTTTTTTTTTTTTGTTTCATCACAAACCGATGCGCGGCCAATCCCGCTCCAGTGTTCCGCCTACATGGCAAGTGGAAACTTGACGCCTCCAGTCCTGGCAGAACCGAGAGGCGGCGTGAAAACAGTCATCTTTTGTTGAGGTTTGGACTTTCGTTCACACAACGATGGCATTTTGGAAAAAGACAAGTTTCCAGAGTGCAATCTTTTGAAAATGGGTCCGTGGCAAAAAATACAACTCTGAAAAAAACTGTAACTGCAGTTACTGAGTCGGTCGTAAAATTCCGCCTCTAGGGGGAGCTTTAGCTCGTTAATTTCACAACCGTTGGTTCTTTTTTATTATTATTTAGTTCAAATGTGGCGCGTATGAATAACTGGAGGAGATCTTTGATGTTTTATCATATTTTACTCCAATAGGAACTATCTTAGTCACTAGCGGGAACTTTTTGTGGAAAAGACTGTTTCTTATTTTCTAACGCCCCAACCGTAAGCAAAAACTTCTGCTTTAATAACGTGCTTCATTTTTCAAAGCGTCCTGCGATCGTTAGCATGTCGCGCATTGCTTTATCCCGTCCGTCTCAACAGTTGGAGTACTTATCTTCATTAATCTTGAAACATGTTGAACCAACCGCCATAAACGCATTTTAAAACCAATCCTAAACAGCGCCTACGAGTCGGACCCCCGTTTACGTTCGTGTGGTCCACGTTTGTTCGTATTGATGCGAAAGGATGTAGACTTTCATAGAAGTTCTGTCTGATGTTGCTGAGCGAGGTCCAGTCCTCGCAGACACACACAGGAAACAGAATAAGAACACGTTGCCTCAGCGGTCGGTCTATCCGGCATTTCTTTGCTCTGGTTTCCCAGGTGCCTTTGTGAATTGGCGATTGAACACATTGAAGCAAAAAAAATAAAAAAACCTGAACGTTTAGTTTCTCCACAAATGTGTTTTGTTCTCAAACTCTTCTCGTTCGTCTACGACGTTTGACTTGAGAAAAGCTCGCTGTGAGTGGAACAGTTTGAGGTCGGGACGTCTTACGTAACAGATCATCAATTAAAGTCTCATGTTTACGATAGATTTGTCAGCGGGACTTTTCCATCGGGACTTTTGCTGCGCCAAGTCCAAGAGTGTTTCTCCATTACCAATCCAGACCCGCCTTTTCAGGTTTCATCAGGCCCGGGATGGAAACATCTCTGGCCGTTTTAACCTTCCACAAACGGAAGAACTGAACTTAAGGTCACATTTGTGGAGTCAGATCTTTATGGACAGCGAAAGACCAAAATTGGTGGACAGACAGGTCCAACTGTCTTTGGTTGTCCATAAAGACCTGAAACCTTCTTCGTACGGAAAGTTGTTCCTCTAGGAGATTCAGTACCGTGAACAACCGTACCTTTTTGTTTCCCTCACAGAAGAATGACCTCATATCTGAAGAAATATACATCCCACCAGATTTAGTTACACGTTTAGCCGGGTCCGATTCTGCTGCTGAGATTCTCTTTTCTCCTCCACCTACCTCCACGGTACCGCATTGTCACAAAAGTTGTCCCAAACAGTTTTCTCCCCCTCCATTCGTCCGCCATGAGTCATTTTGAAGTGTTAGGCTCGGGTTAAAAGTCAAACCTGCTTTCTGAAATACAATTATATCACTATTATCTATAATTAGAATCCCTGAAAAGTTCACATTTCAACGCCTTTAGAAACTAAACAGAGTTTCACAATTTCAAATAATCACAATCAGGAGATAAAGAAACACATCCGTGTTTTACTTACAAAATAAACAACCATCTTAAATTATAATTTCCTTCTCTTAACTTTTAAAAAAAAAACCTCAACAATCTGAATACTGACAGGAACTGTCACTTTTTTCAAGTTGTGAATACTACTTCCATTATTTCTTAATACACCATATCTATAATAATCTATAATACATCTATAACACATCTATAACCCATTTATAACACATCTATAACACATTTATAACACATCTATAACACATCTATAACACATTTATAACACATCTATAACACATTTATAACACATCTATAACATAGACCCAAACATTGGTGTAACAGTAATAAAGTACAGTCATCATATATAATAGTGAAATACTGATTTTTATTTACTTATGTATTTCAATTAATTATTATCTACATGTCAGTCGGTTTAAACTTTGTTTTTTATTTGTTATCTTTCCACATTTTAGTTTCTATTGTTATTCTATGTTATTTTTTTCTATATTTAAGTCAGTGTTTAGTTTTTACTGCCTCCAGTGAAGATTTGTGATCGCGCTTCCTCAGCCAACTTCCTGTTTTTACAGTACTGTTTTTACCTGGGCTGTGGGTGGGGATTATTTACAAATTTTTTAAATTGAATATCCTGTTTTTATAGCTCTTGCTTTACTCAAGTCTTTTCTTCTGTTTTTACGTTGAGATTTGAACTATAATAAGGGGTAGGGGGTCTTAGGGGAAATTGTTTTTATATTGTAAATCACTTATTGTTACTTTCTTATGAGTGAAAGTTCTATACAAATAATGTTTCCTTGATTGAGTACTTTGACACTTGAGGTACATCTTTCGGATAATACTCAAATACTTGAGGGAGGTAGAGGTCAGCAGAGGTCAGCAGAGGTCAGTAGAGATCAGTATAGTTCAGCAGGAGTCAGTACAGGTGAGTAGAGTTCAGTAATGGTCAGTAGAGGTCAGTAGAGGTCAGCAGAGGTCAGTACGGATCAAAAGGGGTCGGCAGAGGTCAGTAGAGGTCATACATGACAGGCGGGTGTGGATCCTTACAGGGAATAATGTATTTCCTGTTTTCTGTTGAAGGGCTGCACAGGGTCGGCTGCCTCCCTGCCTCCAGATGAATGAAGAACACTCCGGGACACAGAGACGCAGCTGATGCAGGTCAGAGGTCATCCTCACCGTCGTGACACGCGCAGCTACGAACATTCAACCCGCAGACAAAAGTGGGGCTTTTTTCACGGCAGATCCAGTTAGCTTCTATGAAATACAGATTGGCGTCGAGAGAGAATCCACAGACAATCGGAGCTAATCACTAAATTCACAGGAACTTATTTGTGATATTATGGAATCGTCATCGCCGCCGCCTCAGATCCTTCGTATAAACGCCATAACTAAAAACGACCAGCGTCCGCCATCATGGCCGTCTTGAACAAACACTAACAGAGAGTCACACCGCGACATTTCCTCGTGACTTCTTGTGACGTGTCCAATCTGTTTCCTCCTCAGGGCACGCGGGTGTTTCTGCAAATATGATGAAGAAGAAGAATCCCAACAAGTGAGTTTAGATGTTTGCCAACGTTTAAAACACACAATGAAAAAAATGTTAACAGTCAGTCCGTTTGGGCACCGGGACCCAAACGGACTGACTGTTCTGCTGTTCCTCTCCCGGAAGGAAACACAAGAGCAGCTTGGGTCCGACGGCCAAAGTTCTGCAGCAGCCGCGCCGCAACATCGTGGGCTGCAGGATCCAACATGTGTGGAAGGAAGGAGGGGGGCACGTGGTCTGGAAGGGGACGGTGCTGGACCAGGTGAGCCCAGAATCCTAAGTTCATGGAGCTGAGCCCGCGGTTCCGTGTCTCCACCTCGCTCCGATTCGATATTCCAGAAGTTACTGATGAAGCCGCTTCTGTCTGAAATGTTGCCGCCGCCCCCTCCAGGTGCCGGTGAACCCTTCGCTCTACCTGATAAAGTACGACGGCTTCGACTGCGTCTACGGTCTGGAGCTCCATAAAGACGAGCGGGTCCAAGGGCTGGAGGTTCTGCCCGACAGACTGGGTGAGGCTGAACAAAGAGTTTACGTTCAATGAACTTTATCAGATCCAGTTTACTGACTCCGCCCCCACGTTCTGCGTTCTTGTTTGACTCTCCGCGATGATGTTTATGTCTCAGAAATATGAATATGAAAGTTGTCTCACAGGAATATTATATTCCATTTATTCCGAGAGATTTTTACGCCCTGCTCCTTTGATGAACGTTGGACGAAGGAGCGGGTGACGAGGAGGAGGTGGCCTTCACCAAGTCTCTTAGTTTATGCTCGTAAATAAACAAACAAACAAACAAACAAACAAGTGTCACTAAACTGACGTTTGTCTTTATTTATGCCCGCAGCCAAATCCCGTCTGACAGACGTCAACCTCGCGGACACCATGATCGGAAAAGCGGTGGAGCACATGTTTGAGACGGAGGAGGGTCCGAAGGAGGAGTGGAGGGGGATGGTTCTGGCCCGGGCTCCCATCATGACCACCTGGTTCTACATAACCTACGAGAAAGACCCCGTCCTCTACATGTACCAGCTGCTGGACGACTACAAGGAGGGAGACCTCCGCATCATGCCCGACGCCAGTGAGTGACAGAACATCAGAACCCACCAGAACAGCCGGCCCCCCCGCTGCGCGTGGGTCGATTCTATCGGGTTCCCGGTTCTAAGAGAAGAGCCCGGCGTTTTTTAAGACAAAGGATGATCATTGGCTCCTCCTCTTTGACGCTTACAGCACCAGGAACCGGTTCCGAGGATTAAAACCGGTGAATTCAGTCTTTTTTATGTCCTCACTTCGGGTCAGAGCCTGATTTTTGGGTTTAGATAAATAATCTGATCATTTTTCGAAATCACCCCCTACCCAAACAAACAAACAAAAAAAAATCAGAATCAATTCACTGATCATACTTTCATAATCTTCATCAAAATCATAATCTTCATCGTCAACGTTACTTTAGTTCGGCTGAACGCGTTGATTGACCACAATTATTTACGGCGTCTCTGCTCAGCACACCCGACCTCTCTCTCCCGCTGCACGGCCTTACTTTCATACTTCGTGTCTTCTTCATGCCCTTTTATCTTCATAGTTTTTTATTTATCATAAACCTGTTTTGTCCTCGATGGTTGATTGGTAGCTTTTCAAATCTCACTGTTTTTCACACTATTGGGCTTTAACTTTGCAAGCGACGTGCCGATCACGGGTGGTCCCGGGTGGTCCGATTCGCGGAGGGCGATCCGATCCACACACGGATCACCGTAGTCCGTAGCACCACTAGCGGCTAGGTGGATGGGTTGGTTGGTAGATAAGTACATGGTTAGATGTTGGTTTCCGTGACCCAAGCAGGAAGAAAATGAATCATCCTTTGGTGACAACTAGAGTGGAGCGATTAGAGCGAGATGTCTGTCAAGATTACAGAATTCTTTTGGCATTTCCTACAGATGATTACATTTTGGTGACGTTACGTCTTTCACAGCTTTTAAGCTAATAATAGCTTATAATAAGCTGTTACTTACGAGCCGTTATCGT
Source organism: Lophius americanus (assembly GCA_037951165.1). Taxonomy (NCBI): domain Eukaryota; kingdom Metazoa; phylum Chordata; class Actinopteri; order Lophiiformes; family Lophiidae; genus Lophius; species Lophius americanus. The sequence continues at coordinate 1,100,848 of JBBDHG010000259.1, read as the reverse complement.
TTTTATTTTGTAGCGGCTTCCATTATTGTAGATTCCTTTGTTCCTTTGATGTTCCTTTGAAGTTCCTTAGTGGGCAGCTGGCGGCCCATTTGCCTTTGATTCCTTTGATGTTCCCCTTTGAGGGGCAGCTGAGGGCCGGGAGAGGAACAGGAAATGACACAACACGCACCACATTGCGCAAACCTCCTTATGATTCTACTCGGGTCGCTACTCAGAGAGTTTGTTGGAGTTGTCGGTAGATTTAGAGGCTGGCAATAACTCCGATAAATTCTTCAAAAACCTCGGTTACTTTTGTGCCTCGTTCCTTTGATGTTTTATAGAAGAGAGGAACAGGAAATGACGACGCAATGTCTGATTAAGAGTAGGATCGGAGGAAGGTTGAGGTCCTTTTTCGTAAACAAATCGTCGGTACGTTCCAGATCTGTCCCTTTTTGAAAAACTGTTGCAGGCCTCGTTTTGGGCGCCATCGTTGTGCTCTCAGGATAAAAGCCCAGTAAGGTGGAGGACTTGTGTCTCTGTGCTTCTGTAGATGACGGCGTCCCGGCGGAGAGGGAACCCGGCGAGGTGGTGGACAGCCTGGTGGGGAAGCAGGTGGAGTACGCCAAAGAGGACGGCGGCAAAAGAACGGGCATGGTCATCCACCAGGTGGAGGCCAAACCCACCGTGTACTTCATCAAGTTCGACGACGACTTCCTGATCTACGTCTACGACCTGGTGAAGACCTCGTAAGAGTCTGCGGATGTCGGGAGTCCACCCCCTCGTGACGGAAACCCAACGCACCACCCGTCCAATCACCAGAAGCGCTCGTTCCTCGGACCGTAGGAGAGAAAAAAGAAAAAAGTCATCGTGTTTTTGTGTTTGGGAACGTTTGATACTGAAAGACGAGATTCTGTCATGACCCATAAAACATACAAATCCCCTCCAAAGCCTCAGAGAAGGTAGAAGGAGGATAAGAACGAACAATTTCCTTCACAAAGGACTGAGAAATCTTTGTTGTTGTTGTTGTTGTTGTTGTTTTGTTCAATCAGGAGTAAATGATGCGGCTCTGTGATTGGTCACTTCTGTAATGCCTTTCATCGTTATTATTATTATTACTATTATTATCCAATATGGAATGATGTCACGACTGTATGGAAGATCATTTCTGACAAGAAAAGAAAATAACCGGTTCTTCAAACAGAAGACAGCGGAGGTCAAACTCATTCTCTACGTTTGACCCAACCCTGAGGAGAAGTGGGCGGAGCCTGTGAAGCGTCCCGGAAGCTAAAGCCGCGGTAGATATGAGGTCAAATTCTGACTTTATTAATCAAAAAGTGTGACATGAAATCTTTATATCTCTCGTAAACGCCGACATCCGGTGACAGGAAATGGAAAAAAGATTTTAAAAAAACGTAATTTTTTTTTTTGTCTTAAGTTTTACGTATCCTAGTTTTTCTTCTTTTTGACCACAGATCTCATCTCGGTTTTTGCCTTTATTCCTCTCCAGAGGCACTTCCTGTTTGAAGGCCATCAAACTGCTGCTCATCCCGGTTTCACCAAAGCCTTTGGATTTTCTCTTTTGTGGAATGTGTGTGTGAGCCGATGGAACTGAAACTCCTTTCAAGGTCCGACCGCCGGTTTCAGACGGACAAACTCTGTTTTTTTTTCTTCCTTTGTTTGAACTCTGACACTCAGTGATGGACTAGGCATGTGTCACGACTTTGATTTAAGGAGCGGGAAATGTGTTTCAATGCACCTTAAATACCGGAGGAGGCGGGAGAAAAGTTTTCCTGGACATTTAATCAATCTTGGATGTAAAGATGCACAAAAAAAACCCCAAAAAACGCCGAATCTACACAAGTTTCAAAGCCGATTCCACGTCGGTTGGTCCAGGAGAATTCTTAGTGAAACACTTGGAGCCGTTTTTATTCGCACACTAACGGGCCGGTTCTGACTGGATGCCGACCCGAGCCCCTTAAAGGACAGCCGGTCCTTTCCCGCCACAGGATCTCTGTTCTTCGCCACATGAAGGCTAAACGACCAGCGAACGCTTAAATATCCTGTGTAAATGTAGGTTTTGTGTTCTGGCTTTGGATTTACGCGAGACTGAAGGTTTTTCCCCGAACACAGGTTCTGCTCTGTTTAACAAAAAAGATCCAAAGAACAACCACGGACTGAATCATGATTATTAGGGTTTTTCTGATGGGTCATTTTCAAAAACTGTGATGTTTGTTTTAGCGCTAATGGACCCTTGGTTGTTGCTTTGGTTTATTTTTGGCGGTTCGGAGGAAGCAGCAGTACCGCCTGAAAACCTCGGGGGCAGTGTAGCAAAAAATGACACAAAACTTGGGACACTAGAAGAAGGAAAGAGCAAAGAAAAAAAAAAGGGAAGCCATTTTTTGGCGGCGGGGGAGGAAGGTGGAGGTCAGGGTTCTGCTCAAGAAACCCGACAGCAACAAGAACCCTACATCGACTTTTCACGGGCGGAGGGACGCCACGATATTATGATGTCACGATTTTTTGCACGAGTTTGATTGGAACCAAATGTGGTCCCCGCTTGGGCCAGAAATAGTCAGGAACGATCCGACACCCCGGCTCCTTTCAGAGTCCGATGTCCTAGAGTTTATCCTGAACTGGGTCAATCAGCGATACCTACTGATTGGACCAGGCTGAGGGACCGCCCATTTAGAGGAGTGGACAGGACGGACATTTTTTCCCATCGGAACATGGGTCCGGACCGTTTTTTTCCTGGTCCGAGCATGTATTTTCCCAGTTCCCAATGTGTCATGAACGCAGCATCGTTACGTAAACATGTGACATCCTGCCAGTTACTAAAGGAGGGAAGTTCGTCATGTGACCCTCGCTGCCATTTTTTGTTGCGCTGACCCCGGGACACGCCCCCTGAGGCAAACAAAAACCCTGGAACCTCGCCAACATGTGGAACCGATGACGAAAGCGAGATTAAATCATCTCTTATCTTCTTTTAAAAGAGGTACTTTGACCCGATAGTGGTTCTGCTGAGATGTTTGGAACTGGATGTTTAACAGTGTTGTCACAAAAAAGGACACGAAAATGTCCTCTACCCCTCCAGTACCAAACCCGTATATATTCCGGGCCAATGTTGGCTCGGCTGAACCCGTGTGCAGAACAGAACCATGCAGGTAAAACCTTCAGTCTCTGGACTTTCTTACGATGTGACTATTTGTTTGAAGCAGAATCCATCTCTTGTTATGGTCACCCTTAAAAAAAAAGAAGAAAAAAAAAGAAGAGACACACTCTGTTGGCTTTTCCTGGCTTCTATATCCGTTCTTCTTTCCATGATCATCTCAGCGGGGGCCGGTTTAATCCATGACACCTGGTTCTGAAGGCTGTAATAGATTCTTGTGGATGTTTGGGTGAGACGGACCTTCTATCATCCTTCTGCCTCGTATTGTTTGTTTTCTATGTTTTCAAATGTATGTTCATTTTTATCGTTAATGGAAAAAATCCGGTGCCGTGTGTTTTATTTTATTTTCTTCCCCACAGGGTTCTTCTGTTCAAGTCCGTTTTATTCCTACGGTGACAAATCACTACATAAAGTTTTATCAAGGGAAGGTCTGGACTGAAGTTCAGGGTTTGGGTCGGGGGGGAACTTTAAAAACAACACAACAACCCATAATCCCCCCCATGAACCAGCTTCACTGGCTTGATTGATAAGTATAACTGTGTGTCGTCTGCGTAGCAATAGAAGTTTATGTTGTGTTTCCGGTTAATGTTAACGTAACTCAGCACGATTTCTTTTGTGATTAATATCGATCCAAGCACAGAGCCAGTGGGCGGGGCTACAGTCCACGGAGGCTTGGTCATTAATTAATACACTATAGATAAAAAAACAATCGCCTTTTAACAGCCAGAAACCTCGAGCAGAACCCGACCCCAAGGTGGGCCGCCTTCTGTCTTGACTGGTTGGGTTGATTATAAGCACTTATAATGATCAGTGGTGGGCCGTCGGCGCCCACCACTGATCAGCGCCATGTATTTTTGAATAATCGGTTCCCATTGGTCATCTCATTCCAATACTTCCTCATCAGTGTTTATTTTATTTAGTTTATTCCAGGATCCAGCTGTCAATCATGAATCTATACATTTTATATCCATGGATTTGTCTCCTAGCGTAGTGTCAAAGTGTGAACGTTCGCAATTCGGGAGTTGGGTTTTTCGCAAACCTACGATCCGACCTGCTATTAAATTTGGAAACTCTTTTTTAAAAATTTGTGTAAATTTAATTAATTTGTGACGAAGATCAGCGAAGATGGCTTAAAGTAATCTGATAAATATTGTCCCCACCAACAAAAAAAAAAAACTATAGGAAATGTAATTCTTAGCATATTATATTTCTTTGGGCCATTTTAATAATTGAATATTTTAGACAGTAAGTTTTCAAACAGAAAAGAAAAAAATGGATTTTTTTATTCACTGAACTGAATTTCTGAATCTGAATTTTATTCAGATTAGCGCAACCGTTGTGGTAAAGTATGTTTTTATAAAAACTATTTGACCCTTATTAGACTTATTTGGTTGCATTAAGTTACATCATTATGTTAATTAGTCCTCACAGCATTCATTACGACAAAAACGTTTGGCGTCCCCCAGGGCTCCATCCTCGGCCCCTTACCGTTTAGCATATACATGCAGTCAAATCATAATCAGGTTGGGTCACATTTAGAAAATAAGGGACTCAGAACACTTGAGCAGGACATTAAAGGGTTAAAGGTACAGTGTGTAAAGTTTGGCGTCACCTAGTGGTGGAGTTCCAGATTCAGACGTGTTTTAAACATCAGCTCACCTGTCGCCATCCCAACAAACTAAAGTAGCATTCAGTTGTCACACGGATTTCATAGTGTACGCTGTCAACCAAGGAGGTTCCTTTAATATCGCAATGATTTTTTCATCATTTTCCATTTATAATATACCAAACATTTTACACCCTGCTCCGTTATAAAACAACTTATTCATATTTGATCAGTTCTCAATATGTTGATTGACAGGTCCTCCGTTCGTCATATTACCCAGAGATGTTTGGGTCTGGACCCTGAGACCCCCGGCTCCTCAGACGCCTCCCAGGAGTCCATCATGGACACAAACTACTAGAAAAACTCATGCAAAACTGACACGACAGTTGTTGGAGTCCAAATCTGACATTTATGTAAAAATAAGCACATCTTACAAAACATGTACGACATTTCAACGACTTCTGTCCAGTTTTTTGTTTTTTTTTTGTCGAAAAGAAGACGATGAGGATTTCCTGTCAGCTGGTCGGACGATGGTGAGTCAGTACGGCCCATTTGGTGTGGGCGTGGTCATAATACTACGTCAGAATCACTCCTGGCTGCAAAAAAAAAAGGTCCTTATAAATATGAAAAATGTCCCTTTTGGTGGAGAAATGCCTCCAGACAAGCTCGCTTCCAGTCTTTTATGCTAAGCTAAGCTAATCCTGGATGCACACATTGTTGTTACGGCTCCTCCCATCTGAATCCAGAGAGGGAAAATTGAAGATGTAAACCAAAATATGCTGTAAAATAAAATAAAAAAAACCCCCTTTGGATTTATTCGTCATCAACAGCGACACAAGCTAAAAGGCTTTTAGCTCAGGCGCGGCGGCGGCGGCGTGCTCAAGGACAACTCAGCAGCACTGTTGGTTCATGCGGGGGTCAAACCGGCGGCCGGCACGAAAAATCGCCTCACACCTGTATGATGTCATTGATTTCAGAGAGGGAAAAAATAAAAAACTCTCTGGAGAAAATGTACGCAAAAATAATTCAACTTGAATTTATTTCTTAATTAAATGATGATAAACGATGAAAAAAAATATAATAATAATAATTCCTATAAATATTCTGATTAGCTCAGTTTATTCCACCCGGGCCGCACCTCTATGAAAATATCTCTGGATAAATAAACGGGCCATCGTTTGATCTTTCTGTGGGGGGGGGGGGCGTTTCTCCGTACGCCACAGCGCTGGAGGTCCTCGTCTGTCGGAAGACGCGTGCGTGTCACAGGCGGACGCTGGGGCCATCAGTCATCGATGAAAGTCAGTCGGCCCGGTCCCTCATTCCTCATCCAGCGGCGGTACCTCTTCATCCTCGGGTCGGTCGCCATCTTCACCTTCATCTCCTCCTCCTGCTCCTTCTTGTAGACCTGGAAGACGCACATCGGGGATGATTTTACTCACAGGTCCTTCATGGCTGCCACTGAAAACTAGCTGACAGTCAAAGACTCACAAACGAACGCATTTGGATTTTAAAAAAAAAACGTAACTTTATACGGATTATTCAGACGCCGCGACGCCACTTGGGCGCGACCCTGGAGCCCGAGGTGCTTCAAAGGGACAGAAAAGAATGGAGGGAAATAATTTCACCGTTTTCAACAAAGAGTAAATGTTATTATTAATTATGTTTTTGAGTTAAATGAAGCACTTTGTGACCCGTATGTGGAAAAAAAGGCGGTGCATAAAATTCAGCTGTACTCACAGGTGGTTGCTGCTGCCCTCTGGTGGACAAAATAATTCAGTGAGGCTACATGCGTGAAAAGATCTGCACCCGGATCCAGGACTACCCCCACATCATCCTCACAGCTGACGATGGCTTTTTAATATTCCTCCTGCACCGGTTTAACTCAGAGTTAAGAAACCCGGGCTTGATTGAACCAACTCAGATCAGCGGTTCTGGAGTTGGTTATCTCGGGTCCGATCAACCCAGAGCTCATAGAGTTTTTTTAAAACCTGAAATACACCCCAGGTGAGTTCTAGCACAAAAAGCAGATGACCCGCTTTAGAAACGCAAGTAACGCATTTTTGCGACAGCCCTGATTCAAACCTCTTTTCCACCGAGATGGTTCCAGGGCTAGTTCGGAGCCAGAGCCTGACCTAGCACCAGGTTCTTTTTAGTGGAAAAGGGGTACGTGTCGGCTTAGAGTTTTTTTAGACGATGTGTTCAGGGACCGCCTGGGGCCTGGAAACATCGATTCTCTGTATTAATTGTCCAGAGATAACACAAGAGAGAGTCTGAGGGGACGAACCTCGTAGTTTTCTCGGAGCCAGAGCCGTTTCTCCAGCAGGGACTGCCGGAAGGTTTCGTCCAGGCTGTCAAACTGAGACTGAGACATCTTCATGTACCTCCTGGGGAGAAAGAGAAAGGGACAGTCTGCTGTGACGTGGGAACGATGGGAGGTGAGATAGGTTCACGGGACGGCGAGTAAATGAGAAAGTGACCTGATGATGTACAGCTTCTCCTCCTCCCCGTACTCCTCCCTGCAGACGGTGAAGCGGTAGACCCAGGAGACGTACCAGGTCAGGTAGTGGACCAGGTAGTAGGGGAAGAGCACGATCTGACACAGCAGGATGTCCGACAGGTTGGGCTTCTGGTAGCCGCCTTTGATGTCGATCTTGTTTTTGATGATGTCGCGGATCACCTCCTCCTCCTGCTCCCGGATCTCCTCTTTGGAGCGGCGGTTCTTGCCCTTCTCCTTGCCGCGGTTGAGGAGGCCCTGCTGCTTGGCGATCTCCATGGCCTGGATGCGGTACTTGGGACGCGTCACCAGGTAGTTGATGGCCTCGTTGTAGCTGCTGTGCCAGCTGTAGAACTGGGGGAGAGACGGGGGGAGGGGCGTTCATTTTCATCAGTGCTTTTTGTAAAAAAAAAAAAAAAGGAAGACCCCCCCCCCCCCCAGTGGGTAAAATATGAACTATTAGTGTGAAATATGATAAATACTTATGATTGGAGATGATCCTAAGGTGATCCATATGGACCAAACGTGGATTTAAACGGATAATTAAGTCCAAAAATATTTGGAGGTGAAGCTCCCCCTAGAGTCGGAAATATACAAGCGACCCTTTCCCGAAATCCATCCAGTTCTTCCTCAAACTACGGTCTAAAAACAGTTAAGGTATAATTGCTGTTGTAGCTGTGGTGTTTGTGCTGTATACCAGCGCACCGGTTATTATAGACATTAGATTTTGCCTCCTGGGCCGGATATAATTGTTCTGCTGTAGACGGTCGTTTCTGTGCTTTCCACTTCAGTGTCTCTGTTCAGCCCACCGAGTCCCCAAAGGATCCTCAAAGGGCAGTGATAGCCTCATTTTGACGTCACTACCCAACTTACTATTTCATATTATTTTAAATGCTGTGAAACACGTAAAACCGTATAGGATACGCAAAAAAACGTACATCTGGGTAATATTTCATGCAAATCCGACCTTAATCCATCTGTTTTTCCATAACCTTGCTCACAAACAAACAAACTTGGGTGAAAACAAACCCTCTTTCCTGGCTTTTGGAGAGAAAAACAAATAAAAAACTGAGGTGTGATATTGTGTTTGATGTTTCTGTAACTTCAGTTTTAATCTTTAACTGTAGATACGTATTATTTTTTTTATTTTCTCACGTTTAGTTTTTGCACAGTTCTTGGAATCAACTGTTTTGTAAAAAAAAAAAGGGAACAAATAGAGAAACCTTTTTTTTTTTTAAAAACAGCTTTTCCTTAAATTCAAAAACAAGAAATAAAAATACAGGTTTCGCCCAACAGGGGGCGCGGTTGTTCTGATGATAGATGTTGGTGCTGCGGTGGTTAAAAACAGGATACAAATGTACACAAAAGCAAAAACTTGTCAAAAACTGTTGCTTTACTAAACGTTAGAAGTTGTTTTTTTTTTACCAGTGACAACTTCAAACCAGCCTGAGGACGTACCTGGAAGATGGAGATGGCACAGATGGTGACCAGGATGACCACCCGGACGTCCACTTTGGGGGTGAGTCGTGTGCGGTAGTAGGCGTAGTAGTGCTGGTAGTACTCCTCAGGATGGTCCAGCATGTAGTCGTAGTCCCGCCGAGAGTCCTCATCCTGAAAACACAGTCAACGCCACACCAGCTCTGTTACTAGCTGAAGGATTATTTTACCATCAGCTGAAGAAGAAGAAGAAAGAACTCCAAACCAAGAACCGGGAAAATTACATTACATACATATATATATATATATATATATATATATGTATATATATATATATATATATATATATATATATATATATATATATATATATATATGTATGTATATATACATATATACATATACATACATACATATATATACATATATATATACATATACACACATATATATACATACATAAATATATACATATATACATACATATATACATACATATATACATATATACATACACATATATATACATACGTATACACATACATATATATATACATAAATATACACACATATATACATATATACATATACACATATATATTATATACATACATATACATACATATATACATATACATACATATATATTATATACATATATACTATATATATATATATATATTATATATACACAGTATGTTATAGGGACTCAAACTCTAACATAAATAGTAAAACCACATCTCTGATAAATACGTTTAAAAGTAAAAGATGTATACTGTATGAATACTTTAAAGACAATATCCATTAATATTAGGACTCTGGTCAATTATATGTGGTTCGTCATATTATTTATAATAACACCTGTCTATTTATCTTCCTCCAGCATCATCATCCGGTCCCATCTTGCCCTGTCCTCTGCATCTTCCCCATTCCCTCAAACCAACTGCATGTCCTCTCTCATCACATCCAGAAACCTGGTCTTTGTTCGCCCCCTCTGACTTTGTCTCCAAGACCTCCAACCCGGGGTCGTCCCTTTAATCCTGTCACCCTCCGTCACTCCATCAGAATATCTGTCATGTGTGGACGTCTTCATCCACGAGGTCTCCTGCCTGACCTCATCTGTCAGCCTGTCCATCGCCAACGCAAACAACAAGGGCCTCAGAGCCAATCCTTGATGCAGTCCCACCTCCGCCTTGAACCCATCTGACAATCCTACTGCTCACCTCTCTTCTTGACACAGAACCACACTGCTGCTCACTAACACTGATACCCGATCTTCATTAAACTGGACATCATGACTTAATGGATTACTATATATATATATATATATATATATATATATATATATATATATAATAATAAGAAGTATGGAATTTAAACAGGTGAGTATACGTCAAAGATAGTTCTTTTTAAACAGTTATTAGGAGTTTCCTGAGTAATAAAGGATATTTATATACTCTATGTGGGTAAAATAAGTTCATCCCTTCATTAATAAGTTCGGATGATGAATCAGAAAAAGTGATTTTTTTAAATGTCAGCTGTTGCCTGGGATCTTTAAGGACCGACCTTTAAGGTCTCGTAAGCGGTGGCAACCAGCAGGAACTTCTTCTCCGCGGATTCGTGGGTCTCTCCCTCTAAGCCGGGCTCTCCGGGCCTGAACCGGTCCGGGTGGTATCGCCGTGCCAGCTGCCGGTAAGCCCGTGCGATGTCAGCCTTGGTCGTCTCCCTGGTGACGCCGAGGACATCGTAGCAGACCTCGGTGCCGCAGTAGAGGCCTTCAACCAGCGCGGAGGCCGCCGGGAGAGAGGAGACGAAGAGCAGGAGAACCGCCAACCACCTCCAGGACTTCACCGACGGCGGACCCTCCGCTCCGCCGCCGCTGCAGCACCGTTCAGACGCTGCAGCCATCTCCATGTGGATATTCCGGTGCCCGAGCGGGTCTGTCGCATATCGCTGACGTCATCATTCCACGTCGACACGTTTTCGCCCCTCTTCCGTTGAAACAGAACGGACCGAGGTAAACACCGCCTCTGACGTAACTTCATGAAACTTAACTTCACCTCTGCCCACTTCCGAATTTATTTCCCACAAAATAACGACAAAATAGTAGAATATAAATAAGTCAAAGTGAATAAAAAGTAAATCAAGTAATTACCAAACGGTTCTACTTCATTTCCTCCTTTTCTGACCGCCATAGGAATTCCTATTTTAATACCAATATATGTTATTTTAGCTCACTGACAGCCCTTATGGGGCTAACGTGCTGCTGCTTATGAAAACAGCTGCAAATAGACAAAACACATGCAAATTAAGGAAACATCTTAATCAAACAAAACAAAACGCGCTGCAAATAGCACATTAAGAGGAACCTACTGCAAAATCCACAACACAACAGAAGTGTTTTCCAGGGGACACTTAAAAGTGATGCGCTGGCTTGTGCTGTCATGTATCTTAATCTAATTTAACCTTAATCAACAGAGTGTATTCAATAAAATTAGATTAGATAACGACTCCAACACACACAGTACTCAACGCTACAACAAGTGATGATTTTTACGGAGATAACGAGAAAACAAAAGTTTGTTTACTGTTATTTTCTTAATGTTCTTCAGAGATCCGGAGTCTCAAAGCTCCTGTGGGACCCAACACGACTTGTGTTGTGGCTCTGCAGCTCATTTTTCCTTCATGTGTTGTGGTATTTGCGGCGTGTTTTCCAAATGTGTTATCAGATTGATGAAAATGTTTTCTTAATTTGCTTGCCTTTTGTCTATTTTCATGTGTTTTCTTTAGTTGCTGTACAGTACTTATCAGAGGTTAAGTCGTAAATGACCAAAAGCTGCTTCTTAAAGGGATATCTGGAACGACCTGCTCGGTTTGCTCCGGTGTTTGTCAGTCAGAGTCATCAAAGGATTCTTCCGATCATTTATAGAAACTCTTTTGCCCTGCTGATGTGTTTATTGGGTTTTCTGCAAAGAACAAGAAGAGCCTGAGTCGCAAAGTTAAAGTTTGAGCCGAGATTATCCGAGTTCCCCAGTGGGACTCCACCTTTGGAGAAGCGTGACCGAGGAAGCAAAAACAACCTCATCGGCTAATCGGATCGTGTTCTGTCGGCGGATTCCTCTCCGACGCCCTCGGACTGACATTCCAATGAGGAGAACAAATCATTCCTGTGTTTAGTACCTTCTGCTATCAGGCTGCTAAAAACGGACGATACCTTAAATGATGATGTTATTTTAGAGTGAACCCAGTTTATCAGGTTTATTCTACGAGCTCATGTAGACGATACGTAGTTTTCCACGTATTTTAGGTCTCGTCTTCCTCCTTATGGTCGGACTTTGAGATGGTATTAGCATCAAAGGTGTTATTGACTCCATTGTTGCCCTCGCTGTCAGACTCAAAGGTTTTCCCTCCGAGCCATCGGACTGCTCAACTCACGATGGCCGGACTTGAAGACCAGGTTCTTCATCCTCCAATTTATTATCTTACTTTACAATCAATTGAAACAATCTTGAATTGCAGCATGAAAAAAATAACAGAATGAATTTATATACATATTAGACAATAGACGACACAGGATGGGGGCCCCTGTTTTTGAGTCCCCCCCATCCTGTTTTTGAGGTGCCCCCACAGTTTGTCAGCTGTGTTCCTGTTTGTGGACACAGCTGCTGTACCGCGGGTTAGAATAGGGGGCAGCCTGAGTAATTGTGTTTCTTTGAGAACTTCGGGAAGAGAAGTTTATAATGTGGAATTTTCTTGATGAGCTGTATAACCTGCTTTTTGTCCCTGACGGAGTTTTTAAAGACATGACAACGACCGGCACACGATTCAACCATATTCAAGAGTGGCATGCAAAAGTGAAGGTACGCCTCCAGACATGTATTCATGTTTTCTCCGTGGGTCAGCAGAACAATCGCGCTGTCCCTGATTCTCCAGCCAAGTTTGCTCTCCAGGTTTCCTAATAAATGTTGCTCAGCATCCGTGAAACGGCCCAGCTGTGTCACAAGTAACACCACACACCGCCCTGGCTGACAGTATCTCTTACACTCATCGATCTGTGCCTGGGGGTTTCTCAGCTGGTCGTGAAAGAAGTCTGGATTGTCAGCAATCCTCACCGGCACTCCAAACGGCTTAACCATTATTCTGATGTCACACTCAGTGGTGACTGGGGTGAGGCTTGGCTCAGATTGAAAACAGCTCGTTAAATCAAAGTCAGAGCTAGCAAAGTCAAGGATGGTGTTTGCGGTGGCACTCTTTCCGGTTCCCGATAGTCCCAGCAGAACGATGTTGAATATGTCGTCTGATGGCCCATTGGCTCCGTCCCCTAGAGGATGCATAGGAACTTTCTCGTTTATGACTTCATCAAAAGATTCCACTACTTTGAGTCTGATGGGAATGCTCAAATGTCAAAAAAACCTTCACGAGTTTTCACCACTATCTTGGTTTGCAGCTGAATCCAATGTGGCTGGTATGAGAGTCAGCACCTCTGAATATGAGACAGTGTTTCAAGGCCGAGACATGGTGGGCTGTCCCCTTTGGGGAATCCATCTACATTCCAACCCTCACCTATGATCAGGAGCTCTGGGTGGAAACCCAAAGAAGGAAGTCGAGGATTGAGGCGGCTGAAATGAGTTTACTTTGTAGGATGGCCGGCCTCAGCCTTCGAGAAAAGGTGAGGAACTCAGTATCCAGAGTGGAGCCGCTGGTCCTCCCCTTGGGGATTTTCAAGGTACGTTCAACTGGGAGGAGAACCCGGGGTTGACCCAGAACTACCTGGAGGTACTCTAACATCCGGCCCGGAACTGCCTTGGGATCCCCTAGAGTGAGCTGAAGGGTTTTGCTGGGGTGAGGAACGTGTGAAATAGTCTTCTTATCCTGCTGCAACTGTGAAACGACCCCGGATAGATGGAAGGGAAAAAAATTGTTGGTGCCTGTTTGTCTGTCGGTTTGTTGGTGGACTGATATCTCGTTGTCAGACTGTCCAAAATGTTGTGAACAATCCATCTGATTTTGAATTCCTCTCGATTCTGGCCGTGAGGCCTTTCTCCTCGTGTCTGCATGAATATGCCCCGAGGACTCAAGCTTCCTCCAACAATCCATAAAGGTACATATAGTTGAATCTAGATTGATCGTATGTGTGAAGTGAGAGTGATCGCTCGGGTATATTTGCCCTGTGATGACTGAGTGACTTGTTCAGATATCAAAAAGTCGATAAAATAAGCGGTTCACTGACTTATTCGGACCCATTCGGCCTCAGATTGGTCCAGTGGACATAGGGGGGGCAGTTGTCATTGGGAAGGACGGAAAAGCCCCTCTTTGTGTAGTACCTTCCGCAGACGCAGTTGGTCAGAGAACATTTTTGAGCTACAAAATTATTTGGATTCGTTCCATTACTTTACTTCTTCCCACTCCTTGTCATGTTTGAGCTACGGACGCTTTTAACTAAATACGATGCTCGGGAGGACTCAGGGGTATTTAAACACATTAGTTCCCCATTTTTCACCCATTACCTGATCCCCATGGCAACGGCTTTGGAGACACTCACTCTCAACTCAACCGACCGAAAAGAATTAATTCTAAAGTCGACACTCCGCAAAAGATGTCTGTGCCCAGGTTTGTTTTTGTCCCTGAAGTTAACGCCATACAGCATATTTTGCTTTGTATACTTTCCTGTTGACACTTTGAGAATCAACTACAAGTGAAAGTAATAAAAACCAGAGCCTCACCTGCATTCCCAGTTGGACTCCGAGGCTGGTCAGAAGCTCTGAAATAGCAATGATAAACAATGTTAATCCCAACTTGATGGCTATAGAGAAGTCCTATCCTGCTTAGAGCTAGTTTATGGTGTTCAGCCATATTTCTCAAAATGGGTTTCTGAAATTTGCCTTTCTGGGAATCAGAAACGTGAAGATCACAAACTTTGTGAAAGTAATTAGTGTATAATTTTCACTAAGTAATAGATTGTTTTTTTTCCCCCAGTGATTTGTTGAATGACAAGGGGAACTCTACTCTTTACGGGGCGGCCTTAGCTCAGTAGATGGAGTGGTCTTCCCAGAATCGTAGGATCATGGGTTTTGATCAAACTACTTGATGCTAAATGCTGTTGGTTCTCGAGCGTAACCCTGAAACTCCACCCCTTTTACAGGGGCTGCTGCGCAACACCCCCTGGGGGATGGGTTCAATGCATAGAATGAATTTGGCAATGTCGTATCGTGTACGACTAGACCTTGTATGACCAGCGATCGACATTTTATATCATGTCGGGGTAAAGAAGTGTAGCATGAATAGCGACAAAGAAACTAGACTCCTGCTGTCTTCTTTTACAGCAGGGGTATATCCCCAAAAAGTAACTAATCCCCTGTGTGGTACAAGCAATCCCCCTGATTGACGTCCTCGCCTTAAACGCGAAGTTGCGTCGGAAGAATAATGTTTTTGGTAAAAATAACTCCTACTAGTTAGTAAATGATCAACTTTTAAATAAGATATGACAACTGTTATAAGATATTTGTGCACCACATGCGGACTTAATCGGGCCAACGATTAGAAAGTTCCTGCATGTTCAAAAAAATATTTCATGGATCATTTTCAAATACTTCATATTTAACCCATTAAGATTTTTTCCCCCTTCCCACTGACTCTTTTTAGTCTATGGGATTACACAAAAACTACCAAACGGATCTAATTAAAACTTGGGCTCAAAAAAACAAAGATAAGTGTCACTTAACTTTGTTTTGTTATGTTTTTTTTGCTATTTTATCAATAACACATACATTACTTTACGGATTTACCTTAAATCTTGGGAAGTTGGACATTTGGCAAAAATTTAAAGCAATGGATTTTGAAGTAGATCTGGAAAAAGCCCTAGATCCCTGTTTTCCTGACTTTAACAGAACCCTGAGGGTATATACTATGATGGTACGTATGTCTATGGTATCTCTACCTCTGAGGTTTGTTCTCTCTGCTCAGCAATCTGGATTATACTAGGGCTTGTGTTTACTCTTCTACCTCCAGAAGTCCAAATCACAGGAACCTTACAGAGCGTACGACGACAGAAACCCTCCATGAGGAAACACACTGAGGAACACAATCTAGCCCTTGGACTTCTGCTCTGTAGACATACAGTGTGTATATTTAGAAAACCGATATGAATCAAGAGATCCTTACATTCGGTTCTGTAAGGATTCCCGTCTTCTCAGCACAACACCTCTACTGTAGTTTGTGTAGTCAAACAGGAACAACTGTCTGCCATGACACAACTTCCTGCATTCATGGTCCAGGTTTACTTGAGTTGACGATCCAATATCGAACAGGCCCTGAAGATGATTGAGTGAAGAGAAACTTTCTGTGTCCGGTAACATGACGACCAGGTGTTTCATGAGGTTTTCTCCAAGTTTAGTCTGAAGTTTGGTTACTTGAGCCATGATGTCTTCTTCTTGAACATGTTCTGAATCTATGGCCAGCACAAACAGGTCGGGACCAGGATGAGAGAGTGCCATGAGGTCAATTATCATCTGGTCTAGTTGTTCACCGCTTTCATCATCCACGTCTGGACAATTGATGATTCTGAAGGAGTTATCTTCTGCGACAACAAGGTTATTTGATGTCATGAGAAACGCGGTGACGAGGATCTTGTTTCCTACGGTGTTCTTGAGCTCAACATCTTTTCCAAGTAGGACAATCAATAACTGTTCAGGATCTGTAAGACAACCAGAAAGAGAGAGAGAGTGTGTATTGTTGAGAAGGTTTTCACAGAAAGTGAAGCATAAAATTAACCACAGAAAGCACAAAAGAAGTACAAAAGAAAAGCACTGTTCAGGAAAAGAAAACATTATTAGTCCAATTTTGTGCGGATATTGAATAGGTTTATAAATTCAAGTTGAAAACGTGCACAAAGAAACACTTTATTCTGCTTTGACGTCCTCCTTGGTAGCAGGTAGCAGCTACAAAAGTGGTTTCTACCCGTGTTCAACCTTGACTGAAGTAGAATCTGATACGTTTATTAATGATGGAAACTCCTCAATCTGCCATTTTCATTTGAACTCAGTTGCTACAGCTATTATTATCATTATTAAATTGTCTGACAACACCACCTTGGTGGGGTTCAACTCAGGGGTGATGAGTCAGCCTACAGGGATGGGGTCCAGCAAAAAAGCTGGGGCTCAAAAAGAAAAGGAAGTCATCATTGACATCAGGAAATAGAATGGACCACGCCCCACTCGACATCAACGGGGACTGTGTGGAAAGGGTACCATTCTTTAAATTACTGGGAATCAACTGGGAGGAGCCACTTGGGTCCATAGACGCCGCTTATACCTCGTATACTCATATTAAAGCAACTTGTCTTTGCATCAGGAATAATGACATTTATGTCAAAGCAAATTTATTCTGGTCTTAAAGAATATATGAAACATGTTGGGAATTTGCTATCGTGCAAAATCATGTAAATCACTTTCCTGAAGATTAGCCTGAATAGCTAAGCTAGGCCACTTTTTCCAAAATGGTAGCAATGGGGAAAAGTGCTCCAAAGGCAATGGGGTAACGTGAGCCAGTGGCTTAACACAATTTGAGCACTGGATAAAGCAAAAACCAAGGGCAAAGTTATGCTCACAACTCAAGCCCAGACATCTCATCACCTGCAACCTAATGGACCGGTGCTTATGGTCCGTTTAAGACCTTCTACAACAGAACTCTCGATGGTTGGATGAGATCCAACCAAGGCAACCCAGGCAACCCTGAACCCTTTTCTGGATTCAGGTCCAAAAAGGTTTTCACTTTCAACAGAAATATTTTCTCTGATGCAGAGTTTGAGACATCCATGGAGTCAGACAGGCCTGCAGATCTAGAGAATGCATCCATGGTTTCAACCTCCAGCCCTGCTCAGCTGCCCACACCATGCCCGACAAATGTATGGTCTTCACCAAGTGATACAGATTCACAGCTCAACTACGCTCGACATGTGTCTCCAACTGATATTCTGCCCTCACCCAAAAGTCAGCAACCCAGGAAACAAACAAACCGAAAGCATGTGAAGACAAAAACCCTGAACGATCCAATTCAAATGCAGGCAATTGAAAGAGCTTTAGTCATGAAGGAAGTGAATTAGAGATCTCGGATCTGTTAGTTGTTGACTTTGTCATAGTAAACTGTGCATCCAGATGCAGGAGCTACCATTACATTGGCTTGGTTGGGAGCCAAAATAAGTGAGTGCAAGATTTCTCAGAAGACTCCCGGGGAGCACTGGACCTGAGAAACTCACCTTTGCATTCAAGGAAAAGAATGAGGCATCTCTACCTTAACCTCTAAAGGCTGGAGGAACTTAAAGAAGGGAGCAACAACAGATTCCCAACAACATATTCCCATGCAACCTTGACGACCGGACTATTGAATGTCTCTTTTGATTGGTCAGTGGTCTTGATACTACATGGTGCTTTGTTCTCACAACTTCATAACCGTGAAACTGTTTAACGTACTTATGCTAGGGTTAGAGGCAGCTGTAGCTCAGTCCCAATCGGAAGGTTGGAAGGTAGTCGGCTCAAGCCCCAGCAAGTTTACATGTCGTGGGGTCCTTGAGCAAGACCCTGAACCCAAATATGCTCCCCGGGCCGGTCCATTTGATCAAATGCAGAGAGATTCACTGTATTGTATTGTGTGACTGAATGTGCCCCGGCAAGTTTACATATTAAACATATGTAAACATATAGTTTACATAGGGGTAAAGCTCACTTCACCCGTAACCCGAGGCAGGTTTAGCCATAGGAGAACTTTTTTTTTGGAAGGTCATATTTTCAGACAGCTTTGTCATAGATGCATGTTGATGATTTCATTTGGTAGCAGGGATCCTGAAATATAGGTTCATGCTTTCATTCTACTTCCGACTCACTTCTGCTAACCTTGAGAACAACACTAGTAAAAAATTGGCTCCTCATATCACACCCTCTCTTACTGCATCACTTACTCAAAAGCAATTTAACACCAACACAAAATAACGTTTGTGTAATGTTGGTCCCAACAAGTGCAATCATCCCTTCTTGTCCAACTGTTTTAACGCTTGTTTCTAGATTCTGAGGGCAATTCTGTCTTTCACGTTGAAGTTCGAGTAACTGAATTACCACGACTGAACAGCATTTGTAGTTCAGTAACTGTACTGTGTCTTTTATTTGTTGTTGTTTTTCGTGGTTGGCCTTCTTCTTTTGCTCTGTTTATGTCCTTTATCTTCTGTTTTCAAATGCAACCAACCTTGAACAACACTCCTAATTTCATCGCATTCTGTACAATGGCAGTAAAGCGTCTTATGTCTTATGTCTTATGTCTTGACTTAGGAATGACGTACAGTCAGTAATCACAAATCAAAACATGCCGTCATTCTGAACAGTACCCGGCACTCCCTAGTCTCTCTTGGTATCAAGATAATAGAAAACAAACCGAAGTATGTGCCAGTCAGAATCCGGAGTCTACTGCAGTAAAGTCCGCAGAGATACGGATTTATTCTCTATCAGTATAAGAAAAAATACATGTCTTGAAGTACTTTTGTTCTGCAACATTAGAGCCAATATTAAACAATTTCAAGCATTTAGATTGAATGTGTGCCCTACAGGTATAAATAAAATACTGAATGTGTAACTGGAATATCCAGATCTGCAGACATTAAGCAACATGTGGAGGTTCTTAGGAAAAAGAGAATAAATAAGAAGGACTTACCAGGTGGAGGTCTGCGAGAACACATCGTAGATACTTGGTCCAGAGCCTGCTGGAAGTTCTCAGTGGAAAGTCAGGATCAGGTTTGAAATCTGCCAAAGCGACTGAAGCTGATATAAGTTGATTCACCTGGTGGGCGGAGCGATGATCTCCGCGTGAGGCTTAAATATAAAAACACAACCCGGCTCAGTCGCGCGTATCACTCTCCAACAGGACAGACAGAGAGTGAGATGGGAATTCACTCCTCCATGCCCGAAGGTGCAGTTTCAGCTCCTCTCCGAGGAAACGCTTGAACTAATCATGTCGTGTTAAAATACTTCTGGATCATAGAATGTGATTGTGTTTGCAGGTCCTCCTCTCAGGATCGTGATGATCGGGAAGACTGGAGTTGGGAAGAGTGCGGTTGGGAACACCATTGTCGGGAAGAAGGTTTTCCACTCTTCAGAGAGTGCCATGTCTGTGACGGAGACGTGTGAGAAAGAACGGGCCAGAGGCAGGAGGAAGATATACGTGATCGACACGCCCGGGATCCTGGACACCTCTAGAACTGCTGAGAACTTCAGGACAGAGATCGCAAAGTGCATCCAGTTCTCCTCTCCCGGGCCTCACGCCTTCCTGCTGGTCATCCAGATCGGCAGGTTCACCAAAGAAGAAGAACACTGCATCCACGCCTTGGAGGAGATCTTCGGCTCCGAGGCGTTTAAGTACATGATTGTTCTGTTCACGCGCGGCGACGAGCTGCAGGGCAGAACCATCCAGAACTACGTGCAAACAGGCCACCCGAAGCTCCGAGAGGTAATCAACAGGTGTGGCGACCGGTACCACGTCTTCAACAACAAGAAAATCAGAAACAGAACTCAGGTGGCGGAGCTGGTGAAGAAGATCGACGACATGGTGGCGGCGAATGGAGGGAGGCCCTTCACTCAGGAATTCTTTGAGGAGGCGGAGAAGACTCTGCAGCAGAAGACTAACAGGGAGAACGCGGAGATGCAAGTTTATGAGAACAGCTTCAATCCCGAGCTGCTGAGCGTCATTCTGTTTCAGGCCATTCTGTCCGCTGCCTCGCAGGAAAACTCAAACAACATCAAAGAGTCCTTCAACCCTTCCTTCTCCGACGTGCAGCGTCCGCTCTGATGGAATACAGAGAGGCAGGTTTGGCTCACTGGGTACAGAACAGCTGGAATTCTGTAAAAGTAACAGTTTTTGTAAAGGAGTCATAGCTTAATGCATAGAAACTGTATTGCGACAATAACTCAGGTCCGGTCTTTATCCAGTAGAAGCACCAACCACTATCTGTTTGTCACTTTGAGAATCGCTGCTTCTTCATTGTTTCCTGTGTCTGTAAAGTGACTTTTAATAAACTAACTTTAAGTCTGGTGACACTGAGTAAATTAGGAAGTTTGTACATCTGCATACTTTTGACACTAAAGTTTGTCCTGTCACCACCATCTACGTGGGCTTCACCTCCCTATACTTGATCCATCAATTGGCTGGTAGATAAGAGACTCTGGAATCTTCTTCCTCTCTCTTTGTCAGACCCAGACCTCCAGGCCCAAAATCCCAGCAAACACTTGGCAGAAGTTACACTGAGAAGTGAAGAGTTCAACATTTTAACCAACTTTATTTCAGCTTCGATTTCGACGTTGAGGGTTAAAAATACAGAGGAACAAAGAAGGAAATACTAAACATGAATCTCATGGGTTATGAACACAGCAATGTGACGAGAAAAACAAATCTCAAGCCAAAAGTCTTATCAGCATTGCGCGGGAATAACCGTAGTTGGCTGAAGAACTTGTTGGACAGGGATTTTATAATTAATGGAGAAAGTGTTCCCGACATTGTCAGCTACATTGCTGAGAATTGTGTTCTGTCATTTAGCTTATTATTGCATCATTCCGTAAGGCTAGAACATTAAAGTTTGGAGTTGAAAACGAAAACCTGAACTAAAAATGGAATTGCTTAATTTCCTTTGGCGATCTATCTATCGAGTCAAGATGATCTATCTTGTGTTCATCATATCTTATCTAATAGTTCCGATTTCACTAGTGAGAGCTAACGCAGGGAATTGGGGACTTTTCAGGGACATACCCCGGCTGTCAGGTATGACAGCGTAGGTCTAGTTGTACCTGTTGTGTTGGTGGGGCCTATACAAGTAAGTGAACGTTACACCAGGCTTCAAAGGTAAGATGAAGAAAGATTTGGCCAGATGGCAGGATCTCCCTTTAACCTCACGAGGCAATTAAGTTAAATCAAAATTCCTTCCCCCGGCTGATATATATCATCTACAAGTTCTACCTTTATGGATCTCTAAGAAAGTTTCTCATGATATAGAAGGGCACTCGCCAGATTTATATAGCATTGCAAGGAACCGAGACAGAAAATCAAAATATTGCAGCCGCCCACTGACAGGGGAGATCTGGCCCATCTGTAAAGCCTTTGTGTTCCCTTCTCCCTCTGTGTCTGTCCTGGGATTGGTCATCATGCTCACCTGTGTTTCCCCTCCAGCTGTGTCTCATTGTCTCGTTACCTCTGTGCATAAAGTCTGTCCTCAACTTCCCTTCTGTGCCAGTTTGTTGTATGATGTTCCTCGTGTCGTCACGCGTCCCAACCTTTCCCAGTGTGTCGTGAGTTATCTCCAGTGATTCTGTTGCTGTTTTTTCTTCGTGTCTTGTGGTACAAATAAATATTTTTGCATCTGCTTTACGGCGTATTGCGTCTGCATTACGGTCCGAGCAGAACCCCAGAAGAGTTCGTAATAGAACGAACTGGCCAGAATGGACCCAGCGGACGCATCGATGGACATAGAGATAAATGAGTTGACTTACACCCTCATCTGCCTCCATGTGGAGTGGATGAAGAGTCCTCACGAGGACGTACAACAGGCCGCTCTCTGCATCGCTTGCCGGAAGGTCTCTGCCCGACCCTGGCTGCGGGATTTCCTGCCGGAATGCTTAAAGACCTTTGTGGAGAAACCGGACGCGCTGCTGGCGTGTTCCCGGCCCGGTTTTTCTCCTGCTCATGCCCCCGTGTTTGCTAGCCACCAGTCGGCTGGTCCTCTTTCTGCTGCGGCTCCGGAGCCCGCTGGCCTCCTACCCGCTAACCCTTAGCCACCATCATCGCCTGAGGGAACCGGTAGTGTTCATGAGGTTAATGCTGATTGGGGCTCTCTTTTTGAGGGAACCTGGCTGGCAATAAAACAGGTTCCCAAAAAGAGGCGAAGCCGGCGCCGACCTTCATCGCCGCCCAGCTCTTCGTCCTCACCACTGCCCAGCTCTTCATCCTCACCACTGCCCAGCTCTCCGTTCTCACCGCTGCCCAGCGCCATGGAGGACCCGCTGCCCAGCGCCCTGGAGGACCCGCTGCCCAGCGCCCTGGAGGATCAGGTTGGAATTTTTGTGAATTCGGCGCTTCACTATTCCGGGACTCCCATTCCTGGTGCTTCCAAGACTCCCGTTCCTAGCCCTCCCGTGATTCCTCTCCCGGCTCCTCCGGCGATTCCTCTCCCGGCTCCTCCAGTGATGCCTCTCGGCTCCTCTCCCAGTGACTCCTCCCGTGACTCCTCCCGTGACTCTTCTCCCAGTGACTCCTCCCGTGACTCCTCCTGCGACTTCTCTCCCGACTCCCTCAGTGACGTCCTCACTGACTTTGCGCTCCAGTGCTCCAGTCCCAGATGTTGACCCCAACTCTAGCTCCGTGCTCCACGGTTCCCCAGACCCTGACTCAGAGTCCTTCACTGCCTCTGGTTTCTGGTTGGTCTCCACCCACTGTCAGCCAGAGAGCCCAGAGAGGTTTCGTCCTCGTCGTCGACTCCTAGATGCACCTCGCCGCAGGCCCCCGGAGAAGCATCTCCTTCGCCAACTTTGCCCGCTGTCCTCCGGCTCGGCCTCCTGAGGGCTCTTTCCACTTTCACTGCCGGCGGCTTCGTGATCTGGTTCGCCTCCACGGACGACCTCCTCCTCGTGACCTGGTTTGCCTCCAAGGGTGACCTCCTCCTCATGACCTGGTTCGTCTCCACGGGTGACCTCCTCCTCATGACCTGGTTCGCCTCCAGGAGCAACCTCCTCCTCCTCGTGACCTGGTTCGCCTCCACGGGCGACCTCCTCCTCATGACCAGGTTCGCCTCCATGGGCGCCTGCCTCCTCGGGCTCCTCGTGACTGGGGTCGTCTTCCAAAGCGCGCTCCTCCTCCTCGAACACTGGAGTGGTCACTCTGGTGCTGTCTGGGTCTGGCCCTGCCTTCAGGTCGTCCACCGGACAGTATAGGTTTGCTGGACCAGGCTTGTTTAATTTTTTTTGTTGTTTTGTCCCTCGTCCAGACCCCCTCCTCCCACCCTGTTTGTTTTAAAGTCTTTGGATTTGGACTTTTGGTACGTCTGGTATCTGTCCCTTGAGGGGGAGGGTTCTGTCAAGCCTTTGTGTTCTTTTCTCCCTCTGTGTCTGTCCTGTGATTGGTCATCATGCTCACCTGTGTTTCCCCCCCAGCTGTGTCTCATTGTCTTATTGTATATAGTCTGTCCTCACCTTCCCTTCTGTGCCAGTTCGTTGTATGATGTTCCTCGTGTCGTCACGCGTCCCAACCTTTCCCAGTGTGTCGTGAGTTATCTCCAGTGATTCTGTTCCTGTTTTTTCCTCGTGCCCTTTTGGTAAAAATAAATATTTTTTTGCAGCTGCTCTACGGCGTATTGCGTCTGCATTTGGGTCCGAGCAAAACCCCAGAGGAGTTTGTAACACCATCCAAATATATTTTTTCTACAATTGGGCATATCAGGCATCACTTTCAATGGGAATGGGGACATGCGCATCTTTAATCAAAGTCCTGTTTAGCCTGCAATTGCATATTTGTCAACAGGATGAAGTAGAAGCCAGCTACTGCGACATTGCGGTACAGGGAGACATTCAGGGTCTGCTGCTTTGGGGGGCATCGAGGGGCAATGAGAGGTTGTTAAACAAGATGTGTTCTCCTCTGCTTGGGGAATAGTCTAGGTTGGTGATGGGGGGCCGGTTCTTTCTACAATGGCCCCAACTACCGGGGACTAACACGTGTTTGTTTGTTTTTCTATGTCACCGCTTTTCTCTTGGAGCTCAGCAAGCTCTCTCTCACCTGGAGAAGCCTGGAAGCACCGTGAGGATCACATTCTTTGATTTCTCCAGTGCTTTCAATACCATCCAGCCCACGCTTCTGAGGGACAAACTGGAACTGACCGGAGTGGATGAGCACCTCGCATCCTGGATCCTGGATCCCCAGTATGTGAGGACTCGGGACTGTGTGTCGGACGTGGTTGTCTGCAGTACGGGGGCCCCACAGGGAACGGTCCTGGCTCCGTTCCTCTTCACCCTCTACACTGCAGACTTCTCCTACAACACACCCACGTGTCACCTGCAGAAGTTCTCTGATGACTCTGCAATCGTGGGTCTCATCACAGACGGGGACGACAAGGAGTACAGAGGACTGACGCAGGACTTCACGCACTGGTGCCAGTGGAACCACCTCCAGATCAACGCGGGTAAAACCAAGGAACTGGTGGTGGACTTCCGCAGGCACACACCCCCCCACACACCGGTGAACATCCAGGGAATGGACGTTGAGATGGTCACGTCCTACAAGTACCTTGGTGTTCACCTGAACAACAAACTGGACTGGACTCACAACTCAACGGCACTCTTTAAAAAGGGTCAGAGCCGACTGTATCTGCTGAGGAGACTGAGGTCTTTTGGAGTGCAGGGGGCGCTCCTGAAGACCTTCTTTGACTCTGCAGTCGCCTCGGCCATCTTTTATGGAGTGGTCTGCTGGGGCAGCAGCATCTCAGCTGCTGACAGGAGGAAACTGGACAAACTAATCAGGAAGGCCAGTTCGGTCCTGGGATGTCCTCTTGACTCGGTGCAGGAGGTGGGAGACCGGAGAATGATGGCCAAGCTGTCATCTCTCCGGGACAACGTCTCCCACCCCATGCAGGAAACCATCTCTGCACTGGAGAGCTCCCTCAGCGACAGACTCCTTCACCCCAAGTGTGTGAAGGAGCGATATCGCCGATCGTTCCTTCCTGCAGCAGTCAGACTCCACAACCAGCACTGTTAGCAACACACACACACCTACACAACTACACACACACTCACACACACACACACACCTACACAACTACACGCACACTCACACACACACCTACACAACTACACACACACTTACACCCACACCTACACAACTACACACACACTTACACACACACCTACACAACTACACAGACACTTACACACACATCTACCTTTTAATTTATTTTAATTGCACATAACGTTTAATTTTAATTTTAATTTAATTTATTTTAATTTATTTTAATTGCACATAACACAATGTTATTCTTACTCTGTGTTATTCTTACTCTGTAACATGCTCTGCTGCTGTAATATTGCAATTTCCCCATTGTGGGACTAATAAAGGCTATCTATCTATCTATCTAAGACCCTTTAACATGTAGACTGAAGGCTTGAACTTCCGACTTGCCGATCTTTGGATTGGGAGACAGGCGCCCAGGTAGAGAGTTAGATGATGTGATGGAGAGATTTGAAATATATATATGTTTTGTCCAATAGACCAAGTGGAAAGGCACGAAGGCTAGATGCATCGGTGAAGGGTGCAAAAGGTTTTTATCATGGTGTATCACGGACCCTGCATTCCTGACAGAGTAGGAGGAAGGCCCTCCAGTGGATAATGACCCACCGAGTGAGCACCAGGGAAACGCACTCACCTGTCCTGGAAGACCAGAGCCATAAGCATGGTGAAGAAAGACCCAGCTAAGATGGATAAAATCAAGGGCCAAAGGTTAGCAAGTCAACACTATGGTAGAAACTTGATACCCTACTCTGTGAGATCCTGGAGAGGTCACTGAAAGGGGGCTTTGAGGCACCAAGAAAACCATTAGCACTGAGACAAAAAGGGAGGCGAGAGAGATGGATTGAACAGCTGGTGCATCAGCGGCGTCAACTCAGAAAGAGCTGGAGGACGGCAAAGCCGAGGTAAAGAAGGCGTCAAAGTGTTGTGGGAGGAAATAAAGCAGGGACTAGTCAGCCTCCGGGGAGCTGAGCTGAGCATCTGTTAGCGCAGGAAGAGGAAGGAGAAGGAATGGGAACGGAAACTTCCTCAAAAACCGTTCAAGTATGCCAGGTAGCTGTTGGAGGAAACGAAGACTGGGAGGCTAGAAATCACCAGAGAAGATCTGGAGGTACACATCAGAGAGCAGTACAGTGACCCAACAAGAGATGAGCCATTAGGGTCACTGGGATATGTGCCTCGTCCATTCCAACCTGTGTGCCAGTTCAACAAGCTGAGTGAGGTCAGCGAAGTCCTGAGAGAGACCAGAGCATCAACAGCCCCAGGTCCCAACATAATACCCTACAAGCTCAACAAAAACTGCCCTGAAATCGTAAAGCAGCTGTGGACACTGACGCAATCTGCCTGGGAAAAGACCTACATCCCAGAGGAGTGGCGAAGAGCGGTAGCGGTATTCATTCCCAAGGAAAAGGACTCCAGGGATATCAGCCCGCTCAGAAACATCGCCTTGCTCAATGTTGGAGGGATGTTCTCCAACCTCCATCAGTTCATGAAATTCCGAAGCTTCTCACTAAAGACAGGGGTCAGGAATGACAGCACCATGTTTGTCTCAGGCGGTGAAAAAGTCCCCCTGATGGCAGAGCAGACCATTAAAAGCCAAGGGAGGCAGAGACAGAACTGAGCTCTCGTACAAACATGCAGGGAGAAGTGCCTTGAAACAGCCATGTGATTGGCTGGACAGGATCAACCAAAGTGACGTTCCCCAGAGGAACATCAGGGCAGTTGGACTAGGAGGGAAGATGTCATAGGCAGAAACATCCGCATGGCGGACTTGCGGCAGAACCCACAGTCAAGGCTCAGTTTAATGATTAGGTCAACTTACAACACACTCCCCTGCCCACGACCCACTGGCGTCACAACCAGGTGCTGGAGAGCCATAGGCAGGAAATGAGAATAGGTCACCTCCCAGTAGTAGACCATTCCATACTGTTTTTCAGAAAGGGTCAAGGCAAAACAAGCACTTCTTGCCAAGGATTGCAGTGGGAGAGTTTCTCTCGACAGGAAGCTTCTGTTCCCCAGAGACATAACCACGAGCCTCCCCCGAGACATAGTGATGTTGTCCAGCGACACCAAGACTGTGCTCCTTATCAAGCTAACGCTTCCGTGGGAGGGTGACATAGAGCCTGCCTCAGAGAAGAAGAGACCGAAGTATTCCGATCTCTTCTTCTTCTTCTGCAGGGAAGCCTTTGGCTGAAGAACCATTAGCCAAAGGCCTCATCTACCCAATAGAGGCAGGATGCCGTGGCTTTGTATGAACATCAGCTGTTCCCTGATGAAACAAAAAGAACAACAGATGAAATTAAGAGAAGATGACAAGATATAAGAGGAGGATCTAAAGAAAAATACCTTATAACTAAACCCTGGCAGCTGCAAGTGTAGCCCACTTTCTGCCATGAGCAGATATTTGGAATACCATTGTATGATGCCCTTGAACCAATCGCAGAACAAGACAGGTGCACAATAAGACAGACACGTTTATTTTTCCTGGGTACGTTTTATTTATCCACCATGTTCACTTAATCAAAAATGAATGTGCTTCACATGGTTTTGCTGAATATAGTTGTCCTTACCAATAAATCGTAAAATAAATACAATTTTTGTGAAGAATCTTGCAGGAACCCCCACACAACCTCAAAAGCAGGAGGTGAGACCTCTGTGGCATGAGTGCTCAGGGAGGACACTGGCACTTGTAGCGCAAAGCAGATCCAGCGCTGATCTGGCGGCTGGTCGGCGCTGGATCTGGTCTGACAATGGTCAACAGTGCCCTGGCAAGAGGGATGGAAGGTGGGGCATAAAAGAAAGTCCCATCAGGCTTAAGGTAGATTTTCTGTTCTTTAGTGGCTGTGAAGGTTTAGCCACAATCAATTTATGTTTAGTCATGGTGTTGTTCCTCATTGTTAGACTACTGCAAGAAAATAAAAAGAAATGCATACCTCAACAGCTTATAAGAAACGAGTTTGAATCAGCTTGACGCGTGTCTGCAATCCCCCAGCATTGGTTCGTTGCCCCACATGTGGCCAGTGGTCATTCTCCTCCTCCACCTCCTTGGCATCAGGCTCCAACCCGTGATATTTGCCAATGTTGTACAACATACAGCGGACAACTACAAATATCCGGACCACTTTTCACGGCCGTTTAGTAGTGGTGTTCCAGTGCGGTCGAAACAACAGAACCGGTTTTCAGTATGCCAAAGTGTTTATGCGTAACCTTTCAAAAGTATTTCATACAGATTGGAGAATGGACAACAGCAAGAACTTCCGATAATAAAGAGACCGTTAGTGCATGACCCAAGTGTGAATGTGTAGGAGTGGGGAGAGGGGGCACCTGGGTTCAGCAGAAGGACAGGAATGGCTGGGAGCTGAGATCCTGGGCGGCCTTGGGGACAAAAATGTTCCTTCTCCTCTGTGTCCTACATATCGAGTTAGGAAGCCACTGTCCTGAGCGAAGTCACTCAAACCCTGTTAACAGCGTGATGGGTTCTGGAGAATCCCGCCTGTTCTCAGCATTTGCTGCTCACTCAAGGTGGAAAAGCTTTTCAGGGGGAGTCCAATCCTTGTAGAGCAGACATCGACGGTGGCCATGGAGTGAAACAAATCTCTTAAACAGAGAGGGTTTCAGTATTCTCCCATGCGAGTCCCGACCCATAACGCCTCCCATTCAGAGCCATTTGCACATTTTTGTCATCTCACAGTGTCCACATATTCTTCAGAGGTCCAGTTACTGGTCAGGATGTCACAAAACTAGGGCGAAACTGAGCCAGACTCAGTCCAGACTTTGAATATGGAGACACAATATAGACGACTAAAACGTTTGGTGTATTTTATCCTCCAATTTATTACGACAACTAGACGTTGAAACAATTCTTGTGTGTAGCATGAAAAAATACAATGAATTCATGTACATACATATTAGAAAGTAGACGATACATGCATACATCCTAGTCTGAGTCCTGAGGACAAGCTCTCAATTACAAGTCCATCTACAATCCAACCCTCCTAACCTCACCCAGGGTCATGAGCTCTGGGTAGAAACCCAAAGAACGAGGTCAAGGACACAAGCGGCTGCCATGAGCTTCCTTTGACGGTTGGCCGGCATCGGCCTTAGAGATAAGGTGAGGCGCTCCGACATCTGGTGCCATCTCAGAGTGGAACTGCTGCTCCTTTGCGTTGAAAGAAGCCAACTGAGATGGTTAGGGTGTCTAATGAGGGCGCTTCTACAATGCCTACTTTTGAAGGTTTTCCAGGTACGTCCGATTGAGAGGAGACCGGGGTAGACCCAAAACTAGCTAGAGGGACAATATTTCTTATCTGAGCTGGGAAGGCCTTGGCGTCCCCAACTATGAGTGAGAGGAGTGGGACTCTTTGGAGAACAATCTTTGTCTGCTGCCACTGCAACCCAAAAGTTCTATTGTTTGATGGGACTGAAGACACAAACATGAATAGAAGGACAAGTCCATGCAGCACAAACCTCTGCCAAGGCAGCAGTATCCCCATTATTACACGTTATAAAGTGACATTACCGTACATGAAAGTCACACGCTACAAAGTCACATTACAAATACATGAAAGTAATAAGTTACAAAGTCATCAAAGTCACAAGTTACAGCAACATCAATGTCATATTTTACAAAGTCATCAAAGACATGTGTCAAGGTCATATTATTATACATGAAGGTCACATGTTACAAACACATCAAAGGCACATGTAAGAGTGACAACAAAGTCACAAGTTACAAGGACATCAAAGCCACATGTTAAGAAGTCGCCAAAGTCACAGGTTACAAAAAGTCACATTAAAAATACATCAAAGCAAGATGTTACAAAGTCATCAAAGTAACATGTTACAAAGTCATCAAAGTCACATTTTATAGTGACATCAAAGTATCTGCTAGACATATTTCTTTGAGAACATTTTTACTGAGAAATTCCTGTACATTATTCACATCCTGGTGAACGACTACTGGACGCTGTTTGCTAATTGGCCCGTAACGTTTATCACATGGTCATTTTATCTGTCATTTCACTAAGTGCTATATTCATTTAAAACTAATTTGAGTGTCGCTTTAAGACGTGAGGTCACTCAGGTTCATAGCTGATTTACTGCTATTAAACATCAGCATGGTGTCGAATCTATGTTTATTCATTTCGTTGATGCTAAGACGAGATGAGAGAAAATATAATAAAAAATAAAATAGTTGTCCGCCGAAGATCCTTCGTGTTAACGCGATAACTCAAAAACTATTTCATGGGTGGTATTCAAATTTTATACTCACATAGACCTCAGTGCCAGGTCTATGTGGGTATAAAATGATATACAATACAACACAAATATACAACCAACCTAGGAAAGGCTGGTTGTATATTTCTGACACTAGGGGGAGCTTTATCTCTATATGTTCGGCCATAATTTCTCAACCGTTATGTCCAAATCTGTTGCCTCTGAATCATCTCGAGGAGATCTATCTTATAAGTATTACATGTTAGTCCAGTAGTTCGTATGTTACCGACTAGGGCGAGCTTTTTCCATGAAAAACACTGTTTTTCTGTACATAACTCAAAAAGTATTTCATGGATCATTTTCAAGAACGAAGAACTGGATCGACCTTTGGAGAGATTGTTCGTATATTTTTGACACTATGGGTTACCATAAATTCTCAAGCATTTGTCCGATTAAGTCCAAAATTTGTTCCATATGAATTTGACTCGAGGATATCTTTATTCTTAATAACATATTTTAACCATTTTTTTAATCTATTAGTTCATATTTTACTCACTTTGAGGAGAATTAAAAAACTTTTTTTTTTAAAAAACGAACTAGAAAATAACTTCACATTTAATTTGAGGGTTCAAATTGTTTGTAGAACAAAGGGGACTGGGGAATTTGAGGGGATATACTCGGGGAGGATAGCGTGGATCTAGTTTTCATTTGTTTTTTTTCATTTTGATCATGTTAATGATTTTTTTTTCCATAGAATTCTTTCGTTACTGAAAGACAAAACTTCGTCTTTCCTGAAGTGAGATGCTTTCCATTGCAGCCAACCCCTGTGTTTCAATTACTATTGAACTCGGCGTCAAAAACCAGGATAAGACATATCTATGTACCAGAATCCTGGTTTCTCTGGAAGTACTCCAACTAGAATATTAGGTTTTCTCAAAATGGGGATATATCGGGTTTTATCCTAGTTACTGAGATCAGGATATGATGTCAACATTGACAAACACAAAGACGGAATGCTCCAAACCCCCCCCCCCCCCCCCCCCCCCCCCAAATAACTGGGATACTGCTGTGCATGTATACGCAGTATGCAAGTATGCCATGCCTGTTATTTGTAAAGTAGAAATTCAACCGAAAATTAGCTAGCTACCCTATTTCGCCAAAAAAATAAGTCAGGGCTGATAATTTGAATCCTGTGTGAATCGGCATCTCAGTGATTTGGGGGTGGAATTCAGTTTTATTGTCTCTCTGAGGTGGACCTCCAGAACCCACAGTTGCCCCAGACTCACCCCTAGGCTATCACAGTTCACCTGGTTGTCTGGCGCTACTAATCCCGGCAAGCCTTGTTGCGCCGCATTGATGCCAACTGTCTTCAATTGAAGCCTTTGAAGGATGTGGCCCCTGAATTTGACACGGACGCCATATTGTCCATCTTAAAGCGTAGGGCAAGGCACATCTTTCATTTTGTATCTTTTTGAGAACTTTCGGAAGAGAATTTCAGAATCTGGAATGTCTAAGATGAGATTTACAACTTGCTTTTTCTCCCTGACGGTGTTGCTAAAGACACAATGACGTTTACCACATAATTCAATAATTTTCTCGAGGGGCTTACAATTGCTAATGTAGTTATCCAAACTTCCTTTCAGGTCTTCTCCATGAGTCAGTAGAACAATTGTGCTGTCCCGGATTCTCCAGCCAAGTTTTTCCTCCAGCTTTGTTAAGATAAGTTGCTCATCATCCGTGAAACGTCCCAGCTGTGTCACAAGTAACACCACACACCGCCCTGGCTGACAGTATCTCTTACACTCATCGATCTGTGCCTGGGGGTTTCTCAGCTGGTCGTGAAAGAAATCTGGAGTGTCAACAATCCCCACCGGCACTCCAAACGACTTATTCATTATTCTGATGTCACACTCAGCGGTGACTGGCAAGGAACTTGGCTCAGATCTAAAATAGCTTACTGGATCCATGTCAGGGTCTGCAAAGTTCAGGATGGTGTTTGCAGTGGCACTCTTTCCAGTTCCCGTTAGTCCCAGCAGAACGATGTTGAATATTTTGTCTGATGGTCCATTGGCGGCGCCACCTAGAGGATGCATAGGAACTTTCTCATTTACGATTTCATCAAAAGATTTCACATTGACTTTGATGCGAATGCTCAAGGGTTAAATAACCGCGGAGAGTTTTCACGCTTGTCTTGGTTTGGTCCAGACTTTAGGACTTTTCTGTAAGATTTGGACCAAAATTGATAGAAAAAAATGCGGTACCGTCAAAATAAACAAAAGAGCAGGAAGGAAAAGTTAAGCGCTCTTACAAAATTGCGACATGGGACCAGAACTAAAAGGTCAAACAAATGTAATAAGCAACGTTAAAATAAACTCGACCCTTGTTTCAGTGTTTTGGGGCCCGTACATGTTTATCATGATTTCTTTTTTCACACTTTATATAATTTTTATAGCACTCACTTATACATTGTAATATATTCTGGAAAAGTCGAGGTTAATATGGAAACATGATTGAAATGACATGGATAAGACACCGTGAAAACGTCCGCTGCAGATTGGTCGTGAAAACTCGAAAATTATATCTTGCATTTTTGCACTTTGTCGGAAATTTTAGTTGAATGGATTCCAAAACAAAATTCCCCTTTGGGGACAATAAAGTATATCTTATCTTTACCATTTTCAATTGTTATATCAAACTGACCTTAGTGTGAGGAAGAACTAAATTGATTTAGGGAAAGGTGTTTTGTATATTTCTGACACTTTGGGGAGGGTGTTGCTCCGATTTAGTGCGAACTTGGTGCAAATGAATCGCTATCTTGTATAAATGTACTATTTTACTTTAATAAGTCATCTTCAATCAGTAAGGAGTTTATCAGCAGTCACCAAAGTTTCAGTGATTCACTTTTCTGTTGAGTAGCTGGCTGGTTTCATGGTGAATGAATTATTGTTTAACACTTATTTTTGTACGTTTATGTTTGTTTCTATTTTCTGTGATGTTTGTAGTAGAAAAGTCTAAAAACTCTTGATGGAGCCCCAACAGTTTTCTCTGCAAGACAGTCCAGGAGCTCCTGGACTGAAGCAAATTCTCTCGTCGAAGGAGGGGAAGGAACTAACTCCACTACGTACAAGCTGCATCAATTAGTCAAGCCTTCTTTTGAGTTGTTCGGTGCCCCTTCCATCTTCCAGTGCCTTCAGGACCTAGTGCTGCCCTTGCAAGCTGCATATCGCCCGGGCAGGCTGGGCTCACTGCCGTTCCAAAGACATGTCTGGTTGTATGGAAGGAGGTACTTTGTCCGGGGTACCACTTAGGCAGCGTGAAAGCGTGTCCCTCAGTACAACCCAAGATCCAAAAGTAGATCAAGTATGATATTCACTGACCATATACAGACCGCTACCCGACCTGATTTGAAAATGGGCCTCAGATTGGTCCAGTGGACTTAGCTCTGACAGCTGCCACTTGTCCGGGAAAAACACTCCCTCCATACAGAGCCACTTATTCGCAAGCAACTTCTCCCATTTACAGCCATCCTATTGTCATTTCTCAGAGGAAGTATTAACAGTTTTTGAATTCTGAAGAGTTTGATCTACGCATTTTCTCATAAGTTCAACCTTTTTCGTCAATATGATCCTCATCGCCAGGATATCTCCACACATATTCATGGGGGCTCCATTTGGCGACTAAAATGGTCACAAGTTAACAGGTGGATGCTATTGTGCTAATTTTAGCTTTTTATACATTCCTGTTGATATCGTTCGGAATCAAACACAACTGAAAGCCTTACCTGCATTCCCAGGTTGACGCAGAGGCTGGCAAAGAACTCTGAAAAGGTAATAATAAACAACGTAAATGTCAGCGTGACAGCTATGTAGAAGTCCGATCCGGCTTAGGGCTAGTTTACGTTCATCCATGTTTCTCAGAGCGGCTTTCTGAAATCGGCCTTTCTTGAAATCGGGAACTTTGGGTGAAAATGATCAATGTATTCTTTTCACAAAGTAATAGATTGGGAATTTAGAATTACTTCAAATTTAGTGCATATGAATCGACTAAAGGAGGATTATCTAGTATTTGTCGTGTTTTTATAGTTCATTATTTCTCCCACTAAGGGGAGCTTTTTGAGTTAAACACTGTTTTTCGGACACTACTCCCTGACCGTTCAATCATGCTTGTACAACACAGTGGATTGAGAAGTTTTTGGGGGTTTACCCTTGATGTCAGGGACTACATAGGCAACATAGGCCTGGTTTGACAGTGTTGTACAGCTATTGATAACTAGTTGTATGACAAACTATCAATAAAGTTGATTAATTGTTATTATAATTATGATTATAATAATACAGTAATTTAAATATTTCTAAAGTACTCCTATTTTCCAGGTTGGGGCACAGGAAAGTAGCAAGAGTAGCAACAAAGAAGCTAATTCTACACTGTCGTCTTCGACAACAAGGGCGTATCCCGAAAAAAGTCCCAAATCCCATCTGTTGTACAAGCAATCCCCCTGATTGACCAACCCAACTGAAACGTGAGGTTATGTCCGAAGAGCGAAAAAAGCTCCCCCTAGTGTGTACAATATCAATAGAGTACGATAAACACACAATCTCATTAAGTCAATTCTTATGCACCACATTTGGACGAAATCGGACCAACTGTTAGGAAGTTATGTTCGGAAACCTATTTTCAACCCTAACCCTAACTTCCTTCCTTTTACATCTCATATTTTACTACGATAGTTCTTAGTTTACTCACTGGTGGAGCTTTTTCACGAAAAGCGGTTTTTCGGACATAACGTCCCATTTAATTTAAGTTGTTCAGTCGGGGGATCCCAAGTATAATTATGGGAATTGTGGCCGTCTTCGGGATATAGCCCTACGGTCAGGGACGACAGTGAAGACATAGTTTGTTTATTTGTTTGTCTGCAGGATTACAAAAACACTAAAAAACTGATCTACATAAAACTTGGGCCCTGCAAGGACCCTGAGGGTCTTTGGTATCTCTCCCTGGAAAGGTTGATTTTCTCTCCTTTGCACAGCAAAACTATGATAAAAATCTGGATTTGTGTTTACTCTTCTACCTCCAGAAGTCCAAATCACAGGAACCTTACAGAGCGTACGACGACAGAAACCCTCCATGAGGAAACACACTGAGGAACACAATCTAGCCCTTGGACTTCTGCTCTGTAGACATACAGTGTGTATATTTAGAAAACCGATATGAATCAAGAAATCCTTACATTCGGTTCTGTAAGGATTCCCGTCTTCTCAGCACAACACCTCTACTGTAGTTTGTGTAGTCAAACAGGAACGACTGTCTGCCATGACACAACTTCCTGCATTCATGGTCCAGGTTGTCTTGATTTGATAATGCTAAATGGAACAGGCCCCGAAGATGATTGAGTGAAGAGAAACTTTCTGTGTCCGGTAACATGACGACCAGGTGTTTCGTGAGGTTTTCTCCAAGTTTAGTCTGAAGTTTGGTTACTTGAGCCATGATGTCTTCTTCTTGGACATGTTCTGAATCTATGGCCAGCACAAACAGGTCGGGACCAGGATGAGAGAGTGCCATGAGGTCAATTATCATCTGGTCTGGGTTTTCAATGCGTTCTTCAAAAATGTTTGGAGTATTAATGATTCTGAACAACTTATTCTCTGCCGAGACGTGGTTATTTGACTTCGTATGAAAAGTGGTGTTATATCTGAGGATCTTGTTTCCTACGGTGTTCTTGAGCTCAACATCTTTTCCAAGTAGGACAATCAATAACTGTGCAGGATAGTCTGTAAGACAACCAGAAAGAGAGAGAGAGTGTATTGTAGAGAAGCTTTCGCGGAAGATGAAGCATAACAGTAAAAACACAGAAATCCACTTGCATAGGTTTATGAATTCAAGGGGAATATAGTGTGCAAAGAAAATCTTTATTCTGCTTTAACGTCCTCCTTGGTAGCAGTGCTGGTCTTACAACATATTTGGTGACAGCCTTTTTGGCAGATGAAATCTACAGTGGTCCACATGTTTCCACAAATTAAGGAAACATCTTTATGAGCTTGATAAGATGCCTGTAGAATTTGGAGAACGTGCAGCAAAAGCCACAACACATTATGAAAAACGCGCTGGAAAAGCCACAACCCACTATTTGGAGTTCTTTTTTCTTAATGTTTTGTGTTGTGGCTTTTGCGTGCCTTTTTATCATGATGCAAAACCATGTTGTCGTTTTTGCATGTCTTTTTCTTAATGTGTTGTGACTTTTGCGTTTCTTATTTATTAATGAGTTGTGTTGTGGCTTTAGCACACCTTTCTTCTTCATGTGTTGAGTTGTTGCTTTTGCGTGCCTTTTTCTAAATGTGTCTTTGTCGAGGCTTTTGCATTTGTTTTTCTTAATGTGTTGAGTTGTCGATTGGGCATGTGTTCCATTTCATATATGGAGTTGTCGTTTTGGAATCCATTTTTCATAATTTGATGATTTGTTGCTTTTGCGGGTGCCTTTCTTAATGTTTTGTAGCCTTTGCAGCGCATTTTTGTTAATGTGTTGTTGTTTTTGGAGTTCTTTTTTCTTAATGTGTTGGGTTATAGCTTTTCGTGTGTTTTTCTCAATGTGTTGAATCGTTATTTTACGTGCATTGTACACGTGTGTGGCTTTTGCATTTGTTTTTCTTAATGTGTTGAGTTGTCGATTGGGCACGTGTTCCACTTCCTGTATGGAATTGTCATATTTGCATGTGTTTTTCTTAATGTTTTATGGC
Source organism: Lophius americanus (assembly GCA_037951165.1). Lineage (NCBI taxonomy): Eukaryota > Metazoa > Chordata > Actinopteri > Lophiiformes > Lophiidae > Lophius > Lophius americanus. The sequence goes on along the minus strand of JBBDHG010000259.1, from coordinate 1,063,424 downwards.
CTTTGCAGTGGATTTTTGTCAATGTGTTGTGGTTTTTGGAGTTCTTTTTTCCTATATTTTTGTGTTGTGGCTTTTGTGTGCCTTTTCTTAATGTGTTAAATTGTGGTTTTTGCATGTATTTTTTGCTACATGTGTTGAGTTGTAACTTTTGCGTGTGCTATTTATTAATGTGTCGTGTTGTGGCCTTTGCACATGATTTCTTCATGTGTTGAGTTGTCGTTTTTGCTTTCTTCTTTGTTAATGTTTTGAGTTGTAATTTTTGCGCACATTTTTTTAATTGTTGAACTGTCGTTTTTGCTAGTGTTCTTAAAGTGTTGTGTTGTGGCTTTTGCAAGCGTTTTTTGTCTTTTGTTGAGTTTTCGATTTCGCACGGGTTCTTCTTAATGTGTTGAGTAATTATTTCTGCATGCATTTTTTATAATGTGTTAAGGATGTGACTTTTGCATGTCCTATTTATTTATGTCTTGTGTTGTGGCCTTTGCACACGTTTTTTTTCATGTGTTGAGTCGTTGAATTTGTGAGTCCTTTTCTTCATGTGTTGTGGCTTTTGCGTGCCTTTTTCTCATGATGCAAAACGTATTGTAGTTTTTGCAGGTGTTTTTCTTAATGTGTTGTGACTTTTGCGTTTCTTATTTATTAATGAGTTGTGTTGTGGCTTTAGCACACATTTCTTTTTCATGTGTTGAGTTATTGCTTTTGCGTGCCTTTTTCTAAATGTGTCTTTGTCGAGGCTTTTGCATTTGTTTTTCTTAATGTGTTGAGTTGTCCATTGGGCATGTGTTCCATTTCATGTATGGAGTTGTCGTTTTTGCATCCATTTCTCATAATGTGATGATTTGTTGCTTTTGCGGGTGCCTTTCTTAATGTTTTGTAGCCTTTGCAGCGCATTTTTGTTAATGTGTTGTTGTTTTTGGAGTTCTTTTTTCTTAATGTGTTGGGTTATAGCTTTTCGTGTGTTTTTCTTAATGTGTTGAGTTGTCGATTGGGCACGTGTTCCACTTCCTCTATGTAGTTGTCGTTTTTTCATGCGTTTTCCCTAATGTTTGATTTTTTTGCATGTGTTTTTCCTAAAGTTTGATATTTTTGCATGTGTTTTTCTTAATATGTTGAATTGTCGTTTGGGCACGTGTTCAACTTCCTGTATGTAGTTGTCGTTTTTGCATGCGTTTTTCCTAATGTTTGATTTTTTTGCATGTGTTTTTCCTAATGTTTGATGTTTTTGCATGTGTTTTTCTTAATGTGTTACGCTTTGGATTTTGCAGGGCATTTTTGTTAATATGTTGTTGTTTTTGGAGTTATTTTTTCCTAATTTCTTGGGTTATAGCTTTTCGTGCGTTTGTCTTAATGAGCGGAATCGTCATTTTTACGTGGATTATTCTTATGTGTGTGGCTTTTACAGCATTTTCTCCAAATGTTGCGCATGTCTTGTCAAATTGATGATGTTTTCCTGATTTGGTTGTGTTTTGTCTGTTTGCACGTGTTCTTGAGCTTAAGAAGTGTAGTAAAAAGTACACTGTAGGGCACAAGTACTATATTCTTTGTAATATACTGATACCAGTACTGGTGTCTCTTAGACAGTACAAAGAATATATTCTTTTCGTGAAACAACATATGTGGCATTAAATGCAAAGTTTTTGGTTCGAACATGGCATTTAGCTCACAAACGAATCTAGTCAGTAATGGCAATTCGAAACATGTCGTCAGTCTGAAAAGTACTCGACACTCCCTAGACTCTCCTGGCATCAAGATAATCAAAACAATCCGAACTATGTGCCAGTCAAAACCCGAGTCTACCGCAGTTAAAGTCCACAAAGCTACGGATTAATTATCTAATCAGCGGCAGAGAAATCGTCTCTTAAAATACTTTTATGTTGCCATATCACAAAAAAAAAAAAACTATCTTAAATAAGTTTCAAGCATTTGTTACATGTTGAGATTGAATGTTTGCCCTACAGGTATAAATAAAATACTGAACGTGTAACTGGAATATCCAGATCTGCAGACATTTATCAACATGTGAAGGTTCTTAGGAAAAAGAGAATAAATAAGAAGGACTTACCAGGTGGAGGTCTGCGAGAACACATCGTAGATACTTGGTCCAGAGCCTGCAGGAAGTTCTCAGTGGAAAGTCAGGATCAGGTTTGAAATCTGCCAAAGCGACTGAAGCTGATATAAGTTGATTCACCTGGTGGGCGGAGCGATGATCTCCGCGTGAGGCTTAAATATAAAAACACAACCCAGCTCAGTTGGGCGTATCACTCTCCAACAGGACAGACAGAGAGTGAGATGGGAATTCACTCCTCCATGCCCGAAGGTGCAGTTTCAGCTCCTCTCCGAGGAAACGCTTGAACTATTCATGTCGTGTTAAAATACTTCTGGATCATAGAATGTGATTGTGTTTGCAGGTCCTCCTCTCAGGATCGTGATGATCGGGAAGACTGGAGTTGGGAAGAGTGCGGTTGGGAACACCATTGTCGGGAAGAAGGTTTTCCACTCTTCAGAGAGTGCCATGTCTGTGACGGAGACGTGTGAGAAAGAACGGGCCAGAGGCAGGAGGAAGATATACGTGATCGACACGCCCGGGATCCTGGACACCTCTAGAACTGCTGAGAACATCCGGACAGAGATCGCAAAGTGCATCCAGGTCTCCTCTCCCGGGCCTCACGCCTTCCTGCTGGTCATCCAGATCGGCAGGTTCACCAAAGAAGAAGAACACTGCATCCACGCCTTGGAGGAGATCTTCGGCACCGAGGCGTCTAAGTACATGATTGTTCTGTTCACGCGCGGCGACGAGCTGCAGGGCAGAACCATCCAGAACTACGTGCAAACAGGCCACCCGAAGCTCCGAGAGGTAATCAACAGGTGTGGCAACCGGTACCACGTCTTCAACAACAAGAAAATCAGAAACAGAACTCAAGTGGCGGAGCTGGTGAAGAAGATCGACGACATGGTGGCGGCGAATGGAGGGAGGCCCTTCACTCAGGAATTCTTTGAGGAGGCGGAGAAGACTCTGCAGCAGAAGAGTAACAGGGAGAACGCGGAGATGCAGGTTTATGATTACAGCTTCATGGCTGAGCTGCTGCAGAGGGTCATTCTGTTTCAGGCCATTCTGTCCGCTGCGTCGCAGGAAAACTCAAACAACCTCGCCTCTTCCTTCTCCAACGTGCGGCCGGCGCTCTGATGGAAAACACGGAGGCCGATTTCTGCTGACTGGGCTGAATGTTGTCAAATCAGTTTGTCGGTTTGGAGGTTCGCTTCTTCTTCGTGGTTTCAAGTGTTTTTCGAAGTGAATCTCTTTCTGATTTCTTTAAACTTTTGGTCAAAGCGGTTTGAAGTATAAGTTCATGTAAAGTATTTTACGATTCTGTTGATTCTAACAGTGAGTAAATACTGATTTGTCTTCATGCACGTCTTTTATAATGTATATCCACAAAATGGATTTATGTTTATTTTTATCATGTAGTGATTGGATGTTTCCTGTCGTCTGAAATAAATCTACAAATAAAATACAGATGCTGTTTTTTGAGTGCTAAACTGTCAACAAGCTATAATAATAATAAATAATGGTAGTAGTAATAATAAATAATAGTAGTAATAATAAAATAATAATTATAAATAATAGTAGTAATAATAAAATAATAATAATAAATAATAGTAGTAGTAATAATAAATAATAGTAGTAATAATAAAATAATAATTATAAATAATTGTAGTAATAATAAAATAATAATAAATAATAGTAGTAGTAATAATAAATAATAGTAATAATAATAAAAAATAATAATAAATAATGGTAGTACTAATAATAAAAGAAATAATAACAGTAAAAATAAAATAATAATAATAAAATAATAGCAATTACGATAAAAATAATGGTAATGATAATAATATATAATAGCAATAATAATAAAAATTATAGTTATAATAATAATAATAATAATTGCAATAATATCAATAATAAGAATAATAATAAGAATAAATAATAGCAATAATGACAAAAGCAATACCAATAAAACAATAGTAATAATAATAATAATAATATCAATAATAATAAAATAAATAGAAAAAGAAAATATCAATAATTATAATAATAATAATAATAATAATAATAATAATAATAATAATAATAATAATAATAGCAATAATAATAGAAAATATTCATTATATTAATAACAATAATAATAAAAGTAATAATAATAATGTAGGTCAATGCGAATAAATTAATTTAACTAAATGCTAAAATAAATTGTGGAAAGCGCAGATAGGAACAGAATGGAATTAAAATAAACTTTATAATTACAGAAGTCATGAGAAAAAAGAGATGCATTTAAAAAAGTGATATAAAGTAATAATAATAACGATATCAAATTACAATGTAAGATAAATATCATAAAATAACACTGAAAATAGCTTCCACTAAAAGATGACGTAATCATTGAACAGGGCAATAAGGGCTTTTAATTATGACTCCTGAAAGTAATACCTCGTTAGATGCTGTCGCCCCTGACAGCAAGGGTACATCGCTGAAAAGCCCCCGATCTCCCGCCAATCTTTGAACCCCCCTTAAATTAAATATAAAGTCATGTGCAACAAAAGCTGTTTTGCATGAAGAAACTCCCCCTAGTGACAGAAATGTGTAAGTAATAGAGAGAAATATAATATATACAATCTCCTCGAATGGATTCGGTGGTTTTTCAAAATGAAAGTTTTGAGTTTTCCGTGTGTCTTTACGATTTGGTTGACTTTTCGTTTCTTTGTCAGATGTCAGCGGCAACAAACAAGAACGTACCAAACATGACTCTCATGGGGTGGGACCACAGGAATGAGAAGAGGAATGATAAAACCGAAGCCAAAAGTCATACCGGCATTGCGCAGCATTTACCAGAGTTGGTTGAAGAACCGGTTGGACGTGAATCTAGATCCGTAATACGGTCCATGATTGCATCATTCTCTGGGGGTACAACATTAACGTTTGGTGCCTAACTTTTCTAAGTTGTATTGGTATTGGTTGAGAGTTTTCTTCCCCAGGGTCACTGGAGAGAGGGGGGTGTTGCGATACTCCCAGGATGTCATGCAGACCACCTCCAGTGCCATCCCATGGGGCCTACACAAGAACCTTAAGGAGGGCAGAGGGTCTCCTTAAGGTTTTACCCACTAATAGGATCTTGACAGCATAAGTTCTGGTAGGAAGGTGAAGCAGGAATGTAGTCCATTCGGACTTCCCCCTGTCTTTTTTGGACGGTTGTGGCTGAGGCAGTGGAGCAGTTGTTAAGTATTAGCAGGGTTTGGCGGTTTGATCCCAGCTAGACCCTGAATCCAAATTTGCTCCCCAGGCACTGCTACTTCTCTCGGATTGGTTAAACCTGACATAAAATCGGCTAGCTGATAACAGATGCTATTTGGAAGCCACGTAGCGAGGGGCAGGGTTGACCGCCATTGCCAACCCAACTAGAGAGTTCCGGGTAGATGATTGTGCCCTGTGAAAGTTGATGACGTCTTCTCAAGGAATCTTTTGATGAGTTCAAGGTGTTGATTGGGCCTCCAAATTCCCCACATCTCAATCCAATACAAGACCTTTAGGATGTGCCGGACAAACAAGTCTGATCTTTGGGGGCTCCGCCTCACAAAGTCCAGAACCTTAAGGATCTGCTTCCAACATCTTGGTACCAGATACCCCATGACACCTTCAGAAGTCTGCTGGAATCCATGACTCTACGGATCAGAGCTGTTTTGGTGGCAGTGTGAGGATCAACGTATAACGGTTGATCGGTATGTGTCAACATATCAAGATTTGAAATCTTGACTGTGCGCAAAAGGAAAGACATTGGGAATGTGGTTGCACAGCGAATCAAGTTCCTGTTGTCTTCAGTGTCCTGCCTACTCTTAAATGTACGTTACTTATAGGCTGCCATGTAAGACGCCACCTGTTCATCAGGAGATTTAACCATTCACGCCATCATTCACACACCAATGGAACAACCATTGGGAGCAACTTGGAGTTCAGTTTGTTGCTCAAGGACACTTCGACATGTGGGCCGCACCGGCTGGGGATTGAACAACCGACCATCAGATAAGTAATAAGTGGATAACCGCTCTACCGACTGAGCCGCCGTCGCCCCCCCCCCCACTCGTACAGTGGGAGCACAGCAATCGGGATCTTCCACCAACGTTTGATTCGTAAGACGTGAGTTGAAATCAAGCAGCCACGACTCTTAAGTCTTACGGTTTGAGCCCAGCTTTAGTCTAATCTCAACTGATTTGGTCTCGTCTTTAAATGTAGTCAAAGGTTTAGTTTCCATTGCTGCAGTGACTCAAAGTATAATAGTGCATATACTCATATCACACCTGCCCGTTGAAATCCTCCAGACGGCGCCTCAATTCACCGCGATGGTTTCCAGCAGAGCTTCAAGCACACCGAGGACAGGCCGACAAGGAAGTCCGGTGCATTATTCTGGAGACGGGGTTCTTACCAGAACAAATCATTATCTCTTACTGAAAGTGGCTGAAGATCAGGTCCGACAAGAAAACACCTGGGAGATTTAGCAATGAGGCAAGGCTTGGCAGCCGTTCACAGTTAGTGATCGCCAACTATCGCTGTGAGGCATCTCACTGGGCCGCTACTGTAAACTCAGACCTGTCAATCAATGTCACTTGTCATTGTTAAGATCATCACATATCACGTGGAGAGTTTGTAATTTGTACAATGTTGATCTTACAAATGGGTTTCACGTTTAAAATTGAGTTTCTCCCTCCCTCCTTTATTTGTTCCTTTAGCCTCTGCTCTTCGTCTCCTTTCGGACCCCTGAGAAGACAGAGAGGTTTTTAGGTTGGTTCTCATTAAATGCTCTCGCTCCATGTCCGGTAAAAAGGTCAAAATTTCAAAAGAAGCTTGCCTTAAAATATTAAGCCAATAGGCAATGAGTCACTCAGGTAAAGGTGGAGGAGGCCCAAGGTTTGAATCGTCCCGTCGCTTTCCCCTAGCTAGGTTTTTTCCCTTTGGCTCCCCTCACCACTTCCCCTCCCCTAAAGCTTTTGTACTTTCTGGCATGACTACCGTAAATTTCTGGAGGTTTCATTGAATGAGTTATCCATATTTTCTTATGTTTTAGGGTTCACCTTACTTGGGAGGTCAGAGGGAAGCCCTGGGGGCGACAGAACCTGTGCCTCCACTTCATCTCGGTCTCAAGTTGTTGTTTTTCCGAAGATCCAGTTGGTCGTCTGCCAGCAGCAGGAAGAGTTTCTGTGAACATAAAGGTATGACAGAGAGGTAGCGGCTGATCTCGTTTACTGGAAGAGGCGGGTCGTCGGACGGACTCCCGGAATCGAGCTGATCTCACCACACAGCCGGCGTTTCGTGCCAGAGAACTCGACCTGGAGGCCAAAGATTGGCAACTCATCAGCAAGAAGCCGACATACTGGTTTTATTGTATCAACTCCTACAAAAGGAGTAGTGTTCCTTTTGTGCGCTGATAATGATTGGTCTCTGATGTTTATGAAAACGCTTCATTGAAATAATACTTAAGTTTTCTTTTCAGACCAGCTGAATCTTTGCAAATCAGTGCAATCTCTCAATCAGCTTTTCAGGTATCTTTCCTCTATACTACCCCTAATATGTACTGATCGGCCGTCACATAACCTAACCCTAACCCTGTGAGGTGAAGTGAGTCACGTTGATGATCTTGTTGCCACGGCTCCTGTCCGCGTTTGGGATGTATTTGGCTACAGGCGAACATTTTTTTCCTGAAGTAGATGCACAAATGAGTTTTTGGAGTCTTTTGATCTGACAACTTGGCAGAATATGTCCGTCGGCCAGAAGGAAGAAGTCCCTACAGACCCGTGAGAAGGTCAGCACTGGCTGAATAAAACCCTATTAGCACAATTTCATAAAAGTAGTGTCAACATGAAATCCACAAAGTTTCCAGTAGAAATGGTTTCATCGTCCTTTTTAGATACAGAATCTACTCGGGGCTCCAAGGTCCAGCTTTTCATCTATTACGGTGCCATAGTCAATCGCATTGGGGGCCAAAATTAAAAGCCGAGTCCACATCGAGGGCCGAACAGGACTCAAACTCGTGTAAACTAAAAATATGAGTTTTTAAGACAATTTTATTCTGATTTTATTTAACCGTTTTATAGAATTCTGAACAAACAAACGGAATAGAAGATACTCAAGTTACAGATTAAATTCATAACAGGTCAGCATATTTCGTTTTTATGTCTCCCTCTCTATCGCCAGAGTATCACAGAATCATTTCCAATGAGTAGTTTGGATAGTCACAGGCGTCAATAACAGCCAGCGGGCCGGATGTGGCCGGCCCACTGGGTGGTACGCGGCCATCAGGGCGTATCCTTACGCTGGTGGGCCATGCATGCCACAGAATCACAGCGGAGGTACTGACATTATTGTTCAACTTCACCTGGCTTCACCTGGCTTCACCTGGCTTCACCTGGCTTCACCTGGCTTCACCTGGCTTCACCTGGCTTCACCTGGCTTCACCTGGCTTCACCTGGCTTCACCTGGCTTCACCTGGCTTCACCTGGCTTCACCTGGCTTCACCTGGCTTCACCAAGTCACCAGTCTTCACGCTGCACCTTTTCCAGGTGCAGTTCCAAGGTCAGGCCTCTAGAGGGACTCCGCCTCTCATCAGAAGGTGTCCAGCATGCCGTCTTGTTAAAGTGTCCCACTCCCCCCAATAAGATAAATAAAAGAGAAAAGTTTTATAACATGGGGGAAAAAAAGTCAGGAAGGAGATAAAAAGTTGGAATATTGGCCTTAAAAAAAGTTTAAGGTCATTATTACGAAAATAAAGTGATTATAATAAGACAAAAAGATATGATATATATGTCGTACTATTAAGATAAAACAGTCGTTATCTTTACAAGATTTAAGTCATAAACTCTGAGAATTATATGAATTATATGAATTATATGAGAAAAATATGTTTTAATATTAGGAGGGAAAAAAAAGTTATTATTTCAGATATTAAAAGTAAAAAGTAGTAATTTTACAAGAATTCTAACAATAGGGGGGGGGGGGGGTTAGTTACATTATTAGCAGAAAAAACAACAACTCTATTTTAAAAATATAAAATAACGACTTTTTTCCTTGTAAAATTCCGACTCCATTAAATAGAATAAAAATAAAAATATTTGTTAAATTACGATCACCTTTTCAAAAATAAAAGACCTTTTTTTTTCTTTCTCTCAAATGAGAACCTTTACACCTCCTCAAATTCTTTATCAAAGTCATACTCTATTTCATCTAGAATACTCTATTTCATCTAGAATACTCTATTTCATCTAGAATACTCTATTTCATCTAGAATACTCTATTTCATCTAGAATACTCTACTTCATCTAGAATGGATATTCTTAAACTGTTTGGAATTGTTTTGATCATTGGATGATTTTTTTAATTTTTGGATAAAAATGGATATATATATATGGATTTTGAATTTTATCAAAACAATTCATTGTGTTTTTAATGACTCTGCCTCATGTCTGAAAGTGGGTCCCCAAAAAACCTACCTAAACCTACCTAAACCTACCTAACTAAACCTACCTACCTAAACCTACCTACCTAAACCTACCTACCTAAACCTACCTATACCTACCTAAACCTACCTACCTAAACCTACCTATACCTACCTAAACCTACCTAAACCTACCTATACCTACCTAAACCTACCTATACCTACCTAAACCTACCTATAACTACCTAAACCCACCTAAACCTACCTAGACCTACCTAGACCTACCTACCTAAACCTACCTATACCTACCTAAACCTACCTACCTAAACCTACCTAGACTTACCTACCTAAACCTACCTAAACCTACCTACCTAAACCTACCTAGACTTACCTACCTAAACCTACCTATACCTACCTAAACCTACCTACCTAAACCTACCTACCGAAACCTACCTAGACCTACCTACCTACCTAAACCTACCTAGACCTACCTACCTAAACCTACCTAAACCTACCTACCTAAACCTACCTAAACCTACCTACCTAAACCTACCTATACCTAAGTAAAGCTGCCTACCTAAACCTACCTATACCTAAGTAAACCTACTTACCTAAACCTACCTATACCTACCTAGACCTACCTAAACCTACCTACCTAAACCTACCTAAACCTACCTATACCTACCTAAACCTACCTACCTAAACCTACCTACCTAAACCTACCTAGACCTACCTACCTAAACCTACCTAAACCTACCTACCTAAACCTACCTAAACCTACCTATACCTACCTAAACCTACCTAAACCTACCTAGACCTACCTAAACCTACCTACCTAAACCTACCTAAACCTACCTAGACCTACCTACCTAAACCTACCTAAACCTACCTACCTAAACCTACCTAAACCTACCTACCTAAACCTACCTATACCTAAGTAAAGCTGCCTACCTAAACCTACCTATACCTAAGTAAACCTACTTACCTAAACCTACCTATACCTACCTAAACCTACCTAGACCTACCTAAACCTACCTACCTAAACCTACCTATACCTACCTAGACCTACCTAAACCTACCTAAACCTACCTAGACCTACCTAAACCTACCTACCTAAACCTACCTAGACCTACCTAAACCTACCTACCTAAACCTACCTATACCTACCTAAACCTACCTACCTAAACCTACCTAGACCTACCTAAACCTACCTACCTAAACCTACCTATACCTACCTAAACCTACCTAAACCTACCTAGACCTACCTAACTAAACCTGCCTACCTAAACCTACCTAAACCTACGTAAACCTACTTACCTAAACCTACCTAGACCTACCTAAACCCAGCTACCTAAACCTACCTAACTGGCTCTTAAAATATCCTTTAACTCCTTTTCCATTGAAATTTTTTCTTCTATTTGGAGAATTTAGGTCAACATCAATTTTGAATGAGATTTATTACCTGGCGCTATCATGTTCAGTGGATGCTCATCTTTGCATGTGTCCCAGAGGAGACATGGACAAACTGTTCAGATCTATTTTTAACGAGCGTCAATCTTACAAACGCATACGTTACTGTGCTGATACGCACTCAGGATATGTGCGAGCTTATGGGTCACGCTTCTGTACATGCTGTTCAGTCTTTTTTAAGATTATAGTTGGCTCACTTGTAAAAAAAAAAAGAAAAAAATGTACTGTAGTGTAAATGAAAAGTAAAACTTTTACTTATAACCCTCCGTTGGTTAATTGAACACAAACGCAATTCTGTTTGTGTATTACTGAAAACAGTTTGCGTAAAATCTTTATGTAATGAAAATAATTCCATATTTCTTTCTTAGCAGGGAAATAGTGACAAGCTAACCACCGTCAGTATAACGAATTGGACTAATTTAAATAAGGACTTATTATTATTTCATGTTATTGTTCTGGATCAAAATCCATTCTTCTCGACGTAACATTTCCTGAAGGTGAATTTGAAACATTCTGAATCCGTATCATCTTAGCTTCAAACCTGTGGTTGCTGTTCTCTTTGCTGCCGTTTAGTTACGACATAAACCTCTCGTTGACAGATTTTTTTGCTGGATCTTTACGATACCTTCAGTTAGGGCTGAGCGATTTATCGTAAAAAGATTATGATCTCGATTCGGACGTATGTACGATATCATTTCTGAAGTCTGGCCGATTTTCCATCATTTAATCGATAATATTAGCAAAACTTGCTAGTTTAGCTGCACCTTATGTTATGACGAGCAGGGCCTTGGCCTTTAAGAGCATGGCCTTATGGGTATTTTTTATTTTTGTTGTGGGGCACTATTGGCGTTGCTTAGTGCTAAAATAAGCTTTAGCTTGTCTTAGCTAAGCGCTAAGCTAAACCGAATAGCTGGAGAGCTAACATCAGCTAACACACGCAGAAACAGGAGTGGCATCTTACCGCTCCTTAACTCCTTCTTACTCTTATTGAATCTAAAATCCCTTCAGTTAATGTCACAGTCGTAGTATTTGCGTATAGCTCCCCCTGGAGGATCTAGGTGGTATTTTGCAACCTTGAACCCTCTCTGGAGTCAACATCCCATTTTTGGCACATTTTTTTTTACACAGAGGGTCGTTTGGAGTTGTTAGGGAGTTGGAAGGAACGCGTACGCTGATCAACCAGAACATTTTAACCGGCACCAGAAGAACATCTCCAGAACTGCTGGTCTTGTTGGGTGTTCCTAGTGTTTGGGAGTTAGAATCTACCAAAGTGGTCGAAGGAAGTTACAACCGGTGAACTGGCAATAGGGTCGTGAGGACCCAAGGCCCGGTGATGGTGCGGAGAGAGAAGGCTAGGCCGTGCGTCAAAACCCGCCGTGGATGTCACCGTTGCATTGATGGTAAAATGGGACCAACACAATATCAGACAGTTGACTTTGTAGAAGCTGTTAATGGCATTTTATTTCTATTCTGGGGGAATCTTTTTTTTTTGAAGTACGTTGAATTCAAAAATGCGGTTGTGACTACAGACGAGTTGTGGAAAACTCGTCTGTAGTCACAGGGTCTCACTTCAAAACCAGGCATCCACTCCAGGCAGTGAGGGGAGGTCCAGTGAATTAGACGCTGACATAAACAAAAATGGACAAGCGTTTCCGTTCTCTGTCCGGACAGCACCGATGTACATTTCTCTACGAGCAGCCAGAAAAGTTAAGTCCCTCTGGTAGAGGAGAAGAAGAGGACTTGGATGGTTAATGTCAGCATGTGTGACCTAGAAGGGGCTCACATTCCCAGCATGCCGTTCTATATGGCGCATGCATTTCATCACATGGCAACGCTGACCCATTTATTTTATTTATTCCATTTATAGCGACTAGCAGAAGGGTTGAATTCAGTCCAAGTAACGTTACTTTATATTAGCAGACAGAGAGACTTGAGGTAGGAGTTTACCCTAACGGCACAGTAATAAGGTGGTAATAGTGGGGTAATAAAGGGGTAATACGTGTGTTATAACATGTAATGTAATGTTACTGAAGACAGCACATCTACTTTACAGCCCCTTTAATCTATATCTTAAACTGCAGCTGATGGTTTTGTTTGAAGGGACAAACAAAAGACCCGGAGAAATGAGAAAACTTTACACACTACGTGTTTCATCGCAGCAATTTGACGATGCTCCGAACACAGTTGTTCCACTTTTAGTCATTTGTTGTTGTTTTTTTACTTAAGTAAAGTTGTCAAAGGTTTTGAAACTAAAGCCTTTTAGAAACATTTTCCTCGCCTCCGGTCCGTGTTTTCCATCCAGCCTCCTTCTTAACACGACGTACGTGTTTCCAATCATCTGCCGAGGCAAAGACGACTTCCCTTAATCGTGTTTATAGGTCGATCAGGTAAGACGGAGAATGAGGTTAAGAATGTTTAATGTTCATTAACTGATACGTAACAGGCGATGTGATTACAAGTCCGTTAGTAAGTTTTTGGATGTTCAGACTCTTATATACTGGTGGTGGTGGCTGATGACTCTACTGAGAGTGACAAATGATGAGGCCGATTGATCTGGGAGTAGTAGGCGGAGATGGGGAGGTGGAGAGGACATCTAAGACTATAAAGAAATAACTAGATGAAAGGAGGGAGAGTCGTATTTAGAGAGAGTATTCCACATAGAATAGTGGTGGTAGTAACTCTGGCCAGGGTGTGCAGGAGGATAGTCTTTCGGACTGAACTTTCAATCTATCCTCATTTCGGCAAAACTGTTGCTCATACAGCATTTATTATAGAAATATTGTCGTAAATGGGCGACGGAGACCAACAAGGAAACTAAATTTTGGGTTAAAGTATAATTATAACCACCTGATTTGGGGCAATATAAAAATGTCAGACGTTACGCCTACGATACGATACGATTATCTTACTGCTCCGTGTTTATGTCGTAAATATCATGAATATGAAACGTGTTTGATATTTAAATCAAATATCGACACGTTTGACATTCATGTTATTCATGTTTTGTCCAAATTTCTTGCCTAGGAATTAACTGGGGGACATTTATCTTGTATAAATCGCATTTTATTATATTAATTCAACTAGTTCATCAATCACTAGGGGGAGCTTTTCAAAAAAACACATCCTAACGGTTAGGTTTACATTCTAACCGTTGGTCCTCTTTGGCCCAAATTGGGTGAATATAAATTCAGGAACACAACTTTGTATACATCAGTTTACAATGGTGAGCTCCCGCTAGCTTTAGCTGCTCTGCTAACATTAGCTTCTCAACCTGCTGTTCCTCGGGGTTGATTCATTTGGAAGTATGTGAGTAAGTAAGGGGGGGTATCATATAGAAGAGGCATTAGAGCTTCTTCTATATGTGTGTCTTCACGGTGGAGGGTGGGATATTTTTAGCCAGGACCGGCCCCTAACATGTCACGGCTGGTTTACGACTCGCCTAGCGACAGTATATAGGAGCAGAGCCTCCTGCGGCGTCTGCAGCACGGATCATCACCGCCGTCCGGTAAATCATCTCTGCGGGTCTTCTGGACATGACAAATACGATCAGAGGAGAAAAAAAAAGGACACGTCATTCTCACACGTTTCTTTTCTGTTCACGCAGGACGTTGGAAGCGGCGTGAAGAATGTCTACGGAGAAGAGCCCGGAGATGGCCGGCTGCAACGCCTCCATCATGAAGAACGCCTGGGAGATCAGGGAGCGGGAGTTCGGGATGAAGATGAACCAGGAGCAGGAGAGGGTGGGGAAGAGCGCTCTGTCCACGTAAGAACCCAATCGGTTCTGTATTTATTTAACGGTTTCCGCGACTCCTTCAAAGTCTATCAAAAAACAATTCTTGGTGTTCATCTTCATTTTGCACATAAACTAGACTAAGTTGTTTTGCATATCTGATTATATTCAACGTTCTTCTTCAAGTAGCAGCTGCCTAGTCCGCCTCTAACGGACACTAAAGGCCCATGAGGCTGTTTCTGGATCAACACAGGGCTGATACCTAAGCAGGGTTGACACGGATACCTTTACTTGAGCTAATCGGCGTTTACGTCAGACGAAACAGCTGTCAACATCTGTGTGACGAGCGCAAAGCGAGCGATAGATGACGTGTTTTTAAGAGAATATGGGCGTCTGTCATTTTCATCGTTTTCCAGGACTTTCATTCAATCGTTCTCCGTAACAGCTTATCCTGTTCAGGCTGGCGGGGGCTGGAGCTTTCCCCAGCTCTTTAATTACTTCATTCATGGTCAGTAAAGAGTGAAATTGATGGTTATGATCCACTTCGTTATTATGGGATTGGTATAAGCATGAATTGTTGGTTGTAAAATCGGCGTTTTCAAAGTTCCGGGGCTTTCAAATTAGTTAACGGCGTCGGCCCATCGCCGCTCCTGGCGTTTTTTTTTGGACGTGTTTGTTGAGTTCATTGTTTCTTACATTCCCACGTCATTTTTTTTAACGAGTTTGCATCCAGAACAAACTCTCTGCTGTGTTCTAGATCCTTAAATGCTGGCGTCCCGCTCACCAGCGATTATTCCGAAACACCATTTACATTTTTTCCCGGTTGCCTTCCCGAACGTCTTTCAAATTCTCCATCTTTGATTAAAAGAATACATTCTGTTAAATCTACTTACGTCGCTAGTTCCGTTTGGTATTGCGGTGAATTTTTGTATTGCAATGTTTTGAGATATTTGCGGCGTATTGCGATTCGTATTCCAAAACATTGTAAAATTCCTACTTTGACATGACATGGCCAGGAATTGCATCATTTCTTTTTCGGTCTAGAGTATATTATTATGCTTTATAATGCTAAATGAATGATTAACAAAAGCTAGACCTATGCTGTCGTCTCAGACAGCAAGGGTATATCCCCAAAAAGTCCCCAATCCCCTGCGTTGTACAAGCATTCCCTCTGATAGGACTCATATAAACGTCAATTTATGTCCACAGTATTTGTTTTTTTTGTAAAGAAAGCTTCCTAAAGAGACTTATTCGAGAAAAACATACATGACAGTAAAATAAGAAGTAAACAATATAGAACTCCTCGAGTCGCTTCCTATGAACTAAATTTGGATCAAATCGGACAAACAGTTGAGAAATTATAGCCTGGAAACTTTTGGAGATAAAAGCTCCCCCTAGTGTCGGAAATATAAAATCAACCTTTCCCAAAATCAATCCAGTCCTTCCTCAGGCTGAGGTCTATATGCATATAAAATTTGAAAAGGATCCATGAAATAGTTTTTTGAGTAATCGCATAAACGCGAAGGATCCGCGGACAAAGTGGCAGCGTTGAAGATTCCAAACAATGTCACCGATCAATTTCCAATTTTTATCAACATTGGATGATTGTATTACAAAAGATACCTAAAGGCAGACAGGAAGTGACAGACTGCAGATTTACATGAAATGAGATTTCTCTGTCATTCTGCTATCATCCACATCAGCGCAAATGAATATTTCCGACAACTTCTGCGTCACATTTGATAGAAATACCACAAAGGTCATTTTATCAATACAGTTTCTGCGGGACAGAACCAGGAGGACTCTCCATTTGGACCAGTTGGCTAGACAGTGGACCCAAAAATGGGATTTTGACCCCGGAGTGGGATTTTGACTGCAAAATACCAACTATGTCCACTAGGGGACGCTACACGCCAAACATTATTTAAGCCTAATATTTAAGATTTATGTATTCAAGTTATGAATAAACGCGTAGAAATTATTCATGCGATAGTTCCCATAAACATGTGTGTTAAAAAAACATTTTAAAATACAATTTCATGGAAATTAGTCTCTTTCATATATTAGACTTTTCATATATTTTTAAATGGTTACATTTAATTGTTTCTCCTAATTAACATATTTATGTTGATTGTGTGAAATCTGAATAAATACATTTTCAAAATATCTCTTATGCTTTATTTCATGTGTATGCACATCAAATATTACTTTAAAGTGTTTTAAAGTGTCGGTTTAATTCTGTTTATTGACATTCTTTTGATATGCCTATTCTTATTGACGCCGTTTCACTTGTATTTCTTTCGGCAGCATTAACAAAGACTGGGAAAACCGTATGATGGTAAGACTCGGGAAAGTGCCACGGGTGGAGAAAAAAGTTCCACCTATTGGGAATCCCATGGAGAATGAGAATGTGTGGAAAAGCAAGAATCCCCGGTTCCAACCAACTCCTGCTCATGGCGCGGGTTCAAATCTGCTCGGTAGAACGGGAGATCAAACGAAAAGAGGATTTTCCACTCAGGCGGCCAACTCCAAGGACAGAAAGGGTCAGAACAAGTATCTAAACAAGCTTCAGCTCCTCATGCTCATCTCCCAGACTCAACCTTCTGCGATGGTGTGGGGGAAGTCGTGGAAGTACAATAAATCTTTGCCGAAGCCAGAATGTGGAGAGGCGCCGCCAACCTGGGGCAAGTGCTGGATGTTTGCCGTTTCCCAGCCTTACTCTGAACCCGGCAAACCCTGGCTGAATGGGCCCAACCTGATGGATCCTCGCAATCTTGAACTCTGGAAGAGACGTGGCAACAGGATGATGGAATCACAAGAGCTAGACTTAATTCTTCCGATTGAGGACTGGCAGACATCCTGGAGGAAACTGGACAGAAACAGGAAGAAGGAGGAACATGTCCCAAGTGGAACTAAGGTCCACAGATTCTTCACTTTGTTGGAGAAGAGTCAACACCGCAATGAAGATTTGTGCGCATCGGAATGGAACGAGTCGTGGCGATCAACTAAGCCATCGAGTCAGGAGGATGATGGTACTTTCCCAATTGAGTCTTTTGCTAAAAATCCAGATGAAGGTGGAGAGTTGAGTTCTCAGTGGGAAGAATGTTGGATGTTTGGGAACCATCTCAGCTCTAAAAAACACAAATTGCCTAAAAAGGAAATCGCTGACTGTCCAGAGTGGGCCAATTCATGGAGCGCAGCCACGGTCGCCTCCAACAACCAAAAGAATTCTGATCCCTCTCTGATTAACGATCACAGGGACAACCATGATCACGGCCAGCAGAGGGAGTCCCATCTCCTGAAGGTCAACCTCGAGTCCCGCCAGCGTAAATACAGGAATCTGTTCTTGCAGCTCTGCGATGAAGTCCAAACTCTGTCTGAGTGGAGCAAGTCATGGCAGGTGACCAAGAACAACTCCAAACCCTCTGAAGAAATAGAAAAGTTGCTGAAGATGAAGAAGAATGAGCAGAGGCACGAACCGGCAACAGAGAGATCGGAGATCTCTAACCCAAACTGTGCACAAAAGAATCATGTTATCTATCCCTCAAAGAGAGAATTCAGCAAAAATCTGCCTCGCCTTAAAAACGTTTCAGTCGACTCAGCATGGATCGACTCCTGGAAGACACTGAAACACAGAATGAGGATGGAAAGAAGAAGATTGAGGCCCGACCCTTTGAGGCCTTTCAGAGTGTCGGAGGATAGGCATGGCGTAAGGCCCACTGCCCCGGTTTGGACCAACTCTTGGAGACTCACCTGCCAGCCATTGCATCAGGAGCTGGAACCTTGGCGGCAGGGTTGGCCCACTCTTCCCCAAATCAGAGTAGAGCGTGCAACGGAACAGAATCACTTCCAACCTGTTGAGTTGCCCAAGAATGGGCCTACTGGTGAGCAGACTTGGGGTGAATCATGGAGGTTCAGGAGGCCCCGGCACCGATCAGAACCCATGCATTGCCCTGCATGGGTGCAAAACAACATTGGAAGGTCCAATGTGGTCACCCACCATCCGGATGGTCTACTTACATCCAGGTCAGAGAGGCACAGCAGTCACGCTCCATCAGTTTCTGACTGGCAGGAAGCCTGGATGGTCTCAGAAACTCAGTTCCACCATGACAGACCCTCTTCCACCCAGTGGAGGGACGCCTGGAGATGTTCAGCCTTCAACACAGACCGATGGACTGAGCAGCCGTCTAGAGAGATCGGGCCGGACGGGCTCATGGAAATGGAACCCCTGAGAGTCCATTCAGTGCAAACAACCAAATCTAAAATAAGCCGATCTTTTGAAAACCAGATGTTTAGGGAAAGATACCCGGAGAAACTGTGGAGTACTTCATGGAGAGCTGGGTCACTTCTGAACCACCAGCCGAGTTATTACGGATCCACCGGGAAATGTGTGAAAAGCATGAGCAGCACTCATCACGTCAGTGAAAATGGTCATGGGTACCAGTGGGGAATGTCCTTCAGACTTGCCAACCCCATGCCCCAGGTGAAGCAGCCGTGGGTGGAGTGCTCCCCTAACTCACGCCACTACGGAGTCATGGGGTCCGGAGCAAAGGCATTACAAAACAACATCTTGAACTTTATCAATAGCCCGGCAATGTTCAAGGTTTGGAGCATCTCCTATCGGTTCTTGCCGGGGGTCGCTACACAGACGGCAAACCAAACTAGTCTTAAGGAGGCCGTTGACCCTTGGGTGATTCTAACACACAGAACCCAAACAAGGAGCCACTTGTTCTCCCAAATCAACAAAGAGAAGAAATCAGAGAGAAAGTGGCCAGGATGCCACCAGCTGAGTAAATCCCAACCACGACCCAAGAAGGGCACCACCCCGGCAAATAAGCATTCGGCGAAGGACGAAAACAGACGAGAGTTCCGGGCAAAATGGGAAGAATCTTGGAGATTCTTGGTTGAGCCTGGTAGTCTGAAAAAGCAGATGTCCTTGACTCCGCCCTCAGGCTGGGAAGAATCATGGAAGTTCCTCCTTCCGGTGAGCCACCGATGAATGACCCCAAGGCCAAGTGGAATGCATGTTAGTCGGTTTAAGAGGATTTTCTAGCATGTCAATAAAAGAAATGTCATTAAAAAAAGTGCTATGTGTTTTTTTATCACTTTCTTCAAACTTGTAAAGATGTTTCGTGTAATGGTCAACTATTTAATGACAAAGTTCTAAAAAAATTATTTCCTTCATTATCCTTAGCCCCTTAACCTGGTCGGGGTCGCGGGGGCTGGAGCCTATCTCAGCTAACATTGAGCGAGAGGCGGGGCCAACCCAGTTATGTGCTAATTATGCATTTTTTTTCAAATGTAGTTTCAACCGACATAATTAACAAATAAAACGCGGTACAACAATTGTTTGCAGGATTGTAGAAAGAACCAGGGTTTACAGAGAGAGATAAGTTGATTGAGTACACTGTAAAACTGAAAAAGACTAAAAATACTCAACACATACGTCCAAACCGATAACCTAAGAAAATGAAGTACCGGAAATGCATTTTAACATAATCTTAAATTTAAAAAAAACTATTTCAGTTAATTCTCTTAACTGTTTAAAAAATAAAATAAAATTTAAACTTTTCTTGATGTAATTGATTAACAGTTAAACTGAAGCACCAATATTGTTGATTGATTGAATATTGATTTTTGATTGCACTATAAAAAAAAAGGTGATTTGCGAAATAAGAGTTATTTGACCTCTGAATTTAATATGTAGCAACAATTTGCGAAAAATTTGTTTCAGCTCAACATTATTGAATTAGAAGAAATTCTAAGAACATTTTTGCAACTGATTCCAATTAATACATTTCAGCAAGCAAACTAAACTAAAATATTACGAGTTTGATGAACAGAAAGGGAAGCAAAGGGTTATTCCTGATCAACATGTTTAAGTTAATTTACCTCCTAACTGCATTTTAAGTTTCCACTACTCATTATGAAAAATTAATTTGAGCATTCGGGTTTACAGACATGACCAGGTACTGTCAAGAAAGAAGGTCAGAATAGTTTTGTTTTTTTTACAATAGAATAGTTTCTTGAAATCAAGGAAAACAATAAGACCAAAGATGAATGAGAAAATAAGTTACAGACTATCTCTCAAGCACTCTGTAGCCACTCTTCTCCTGTGCCTTCCACTTCAGCGTCTCTGGTCAGCCCACTGAGCCTCTAGCTCCACCCCCAAAGAAACATCAAAGGGATCAAAGGCAGCAATAGCCACACTGTGATGTCACTACTCCAAACGGCTTATTATTTCTTTTTTCTTTTTTTTTTTTAACCCCTAAAATGTTCTCACAAAGAAAAATACGACTGTAAACTTATTTCTATGCTTATTTTCTGTAGGGCATTTATTGATTTAATGAAATGACAAATCATTTAGTCAATTCAATTCTAAACAGTAAAAAATGTGGTATTTCACGGAAAATAGTCGAATTTAATTTGAATTAGCTCAACCTTTTAAAAAGGCATTTTTTTAGAAAAATTATTTGATCCTTTTTAGACAATTTATGTGTAGAAAATATAAATAAAAATATAAATAAAAAAATATATATAATAAAAATGCTATTTATCAAATAAGACTTTCTCTACAGCCAGACAACCAAAATGTCATCACCTCAAGGATAGACCAGAACCTACAACTCTGGGTAAAGTTTCATTCACATCTGTCCTGAAGCTTTTCCGTTATCCTGCTCACGGCTGCTAAACAGCGCCACAGATACTACAAGTCCCAGAATGCACTGCGATAGCCGGCGATTCAACAAAGAACGCCAGCGCGAGTTGTTAGATATCAACGTTAATCATGTCACTCGTTAAATAACCTTTAGGCTCATACGAAGTCCGGAAGGGTTAGGATGAGAAAAAACAGTCAAAACGATCATAAATAAACGTTTTAGTAAGTTTCACACGCGGTTTAGTAAATAAAACGCCACGTTTTCATTAACCGGCAAAGTGCGTTCACTTTAAAAGATCAAGGTTTGTTTAAAGTTTCCTTTTTTGTTCTTTGATTGTTATTAAAATGGATTTAGTTGAAGATTTTAATGCCTGTGAATAAAAACTGCTGACAGAGAGGGAGACAAAAATCATTCTGGTCTTTCTTGAATAATATCTTTAATTTGATTATTTTCTGTTCCCTTTGTTTGTTCAGAATTCTATATAGTGAGTAAATAAAATAAGAATAAATAGTGATGAGTTCTATTTGAGTGCTGAAATACACACATCTATTAATGAAACTACTCTGGATGAAGTTACCCGGACCTGCAGCACCACCCTGAGGAATCTGGGAGTCATTGTAGAAAGCATTTCTTTTTCTTTTTATCAGACAGTCCCAATAAATCTCTGAAGTCTCTCCGGCTGAACCAGAACACTGACCCAAACTAAGAGAACTTATCTCCTCTGTATTCCTTCTACTGGTCCTCTGTAGGATCAGGAACAAAATTCAGAATCATTCTCCTTATATACAAATTTTATTTTCAGAGGAGGCCGGCTTAGGCTAGTTTTTAGTTATTCTGCCATCGATTCAGACTACACTTCCCATGATGCACTGAGCTTCTCCGTCCTCCAGAGGGCGGCTCACCTCTGGTCAGGGTCTGATCGGTGTGAGGTGGGTCTATTTATTTGAATAAATGGGATATGGTATTCAGAACTAGGTGTTTGACGTGAACTTTAAGCTGAAAGTAAAAATGTGTTTTTTTAATGTTCATTTAGAAAAAGCATTTTTATTTATCTCCATAGTGTGGATTCATATGGAGGCTGATATTTTGGTACAAAGGGAGAGAAACTTCACGTTTAAAGTTGTTAAAGTGTTTTGACAAATGGAGGATCATGCTTCCGTTTGGAATTAATTATCTTATCGTATCTTACCTTATCTTATCTTATCCTATCTTACCTTATCTTACCTTACCTTATCTTATTTTGTCCTACCTTATCCTATCTTACCTTATCTTATCTTACCTTACCTTATCTTATTTTGTCTTACCTTATCTTATCCTATCTTACCTTATCTTATCTTACCTTATCTTATCCTATCTTACCTTACCTTATCTTAACCTATCTTACCTTACCTTATCCTATCATATCTTACATTATCTTACCTTACCTTATCTTACCTTATCCTACCTTATCTTACCTTATCTTATTTTGTCTTACCTTATCTTATCTTATCGTATCTTATCTTATCTTATCTTACCTTATCTTATCCTATCTTACCTTATCTTACCTTATCTTACCTTATCCTATCTTATCTTACCTTATCTTATCCTATCTTACCTTATCTTATCTTATCTTACCTTATCTTATCCTATCTTACCTTATCTTACCTTATCTTACCTTATCTTATTTTGTCTTACCTTATCTTATCCTATCTTACCTTATCTTATCTTACCTTACCTTATCTTATCCTATCTTACCTTACCTTATCTTATCATATCTTACCTTATCTTACCTTATCTTATCTTACCTTACCTTATCCTATCTTATCTTACCTTACCTTATCTTATCTTACCTTATCTTATCCTATCTTACCTTATCTTACCTTATCTTATTTTGTCTTACCTTATCTTATCCTATCTTACCTTATCTTATCTTACCTTACCTTATCTTATCCTATCTTACCTTACCTTATCTTATCTTATCCTATCTTACCTTACCTTATCTTATCATATCTTATCTTATCTTACCTTACCTTATCTTACCGTATCTTATCCTATCTTACCTTATCTTACCCTATCTCACCTTATCTTATTTTGTCTTACCTTACCTTATCCTATCTTACCTTATCCTATCTTACCTTATCTTACCCTATCTCACCTTATCTTATTTTGTCTTACCTTATCTTATCCTATCTTACCTTATCTTACCATATCTTATTTTGTCTTACCTTATCTTATCCTATCTTACCTTATCTTATCTTACCTTACCTTATCTTATCATATCTTACCATATCTTACCTTATCTTAACTTACCTTATCTTATCATATCTTTTCTTATCCTATCTGACCTTACCATATCTTATCTTACCTTACCTTATCTTACCTTATCTTACCTTATCTTATTTTGTCTTACCTTATCTTATCCTATCTTACCTTATCTTACCTTACCTTATCTTACCTTACCTTACCTTACCTTACCTTATCTTATCTTACCTTACCTTATCTTACCTTACCTTATCTTACCTTACCTTACCTTATCTTACCTTATCTTACCTTATCTTACCATATCTTATTTTGTCTTACCTTATCTTATCCTATCTTACCTTATCTTATCTTACCTTACCTTATCTTATCCTATTTTACCTTACCTTATCTTATCATATCTTACCTTATCTTACCTTATCTTAACTTATCTTACCTTATCTTATTTTGTCTTACCTTATCTTATCCTATCTTACCTTATCTTACCATATCTTATTTTGTCTTACCTTATCTTATCCTATCTTACCTTATCTTATCTTACCTTACCTTATCTTATCCTATTTTACCTTACCTTATCTTATCATATCTTACCTTATCTTACCTTATCTTAACTTACCTTATCTTATCATATCTTTTCTTATCCTATCTGACCTTACCTTATCTTATCTTATCTTACCTTACCTTATCTTACCTTATCTTATTTTGTCTTACCTTATCTTACCTTACCTTATCTTACCTTACCTTATCTTACCTTATCTTACCTTATCTTACCTTACCTTACCTTATCTTACCTTACCTTACCTTATCTTACCTTACCTTATCTTATCCTATCTTATCTTACCTTATCTTACCTTACCTTACCTTATCTTACCTTATATTACCTTATCTTACCTTATCTTACCTTACCTTACCTTATCTTACCTTACCTTACCTTACCTTATCTTACCTTACCTTACCTTATCTTACCTTACCTTACCTTATCTTACCTTATCTTACCTTATCTTACCTTACCTTACCTTATCTTACCTTACCTTACCTTATCTTACCTTACCTTATCTTATCCTATCTTATCTTACCTTATCTTACCTTACCTTACCTTATCTTACCTTATATTACCTTATCTTACCTTATCTTACCTTACCTTACCTTATCTTACCTTATCTTACCTTATCTTACCTTATCTTATCTTACCTTATCTGCCTGCTTATCTGGGAACGGTTACTTCTCTGTAATATTGATGTTACTCAGAAATGGTTCCCAAAATATGAATAAAATCGATTATATTCACTTTTTTTTTTAAAGGTTGTAAAAAAAGGATTTAAAATTGTCTCTTTTTAGCAGAAACTACGACTTTCGACTTAACGTTGCTGCTTTTTTCACAATATTTTTATATATTATTATTATAATTTCTTTTTTATTGGAGTTTTTATCAATGTCTTTGTAGCATGTTGAGATTTGATCCAAATGTAAATTGCGTCATAAATAAATTGTATTATTATTATCATTTTTTTTTATTATTTTGAACGGAGGAAGAACTAAAATTTTGTGGTTAATATGAATAAAAGTCAGAATAGATGCTTTTTAAAAAAAAATATTTTTCATTTATTCTACACTGTCCAAAAAAATCTGTAAAATTTACAGTAACATAATGGCAGTTGTGGTTTTACTGTAAAAAATTTGTTACCGTTTACAAGACATTAACGTACATAACCGTTTAAAATCACTAAGATAATGTCAACCTGTTTACAGTTGCATAGTTAGATACACTTAACTACAACGTTTTTCAAACTTAACTGTAAATAATACTGTAAAATCGGATCGGGTGAAAGATCATAAATGAAGAAGTTAATAACTGACATTTCTGCTCAGAATATGTGGAAAAAACAGAATTTTACTGTGAAAATACCGGCGTTTGTTAAGATTAAAGTTACAACGTCACAAGCAACTCGTTACTGTAAAAGTATTATTGTGTGTAAATAACATATTTCGCTGATAGGAAAACATGAATAACAAACTTCAACTGTTTAGTAACATGCTAAAAATACGGTATATATTTGTAAAATATTGTAGATTTATGGGTTAAACGTCTGGAATTTTTGTAATTTACTGTTATTAAGTAAGTACGTTACCATAAAAAGGTTTAAATTATGTCTGATTTTATGATTATTTACCGTAATGTCTTCTACATGGTCACCGTATTTTACTGTGAGTTATACAGCTTTTCTTTTTTTACAGTGTGGATTCGTCGACTGTATTTTTTTTATCGAGACCCCAGGTCAGATTCTTTGTTTGATTCTTTTGACCAGTTCTACGTTATCGTCTCCAGCAGCAAAGGCTAATCCCGTCGTCTTGTCCTGTCCTCTGCTTCTTCCTCTGTCACAAAAAAAACTGCATTTCCTCTCTCACCACATCCAGAAACCTCTTCATTGGTCTTCATCCTTCTTCTCCTGCCTGCAGCTCCAGCATCGTTCTACCAGTAGATCCACTATCCCTCCTCTTCCTCACGGGTCAGAACCATCTCAGTCTGTCCTCTCTGACTTTGTCTCCAGGAAGTCTAACCTGGACTGTCCCTCTGATGTCCTCCTTTCAAATCCTGTCCTTCCTCCTCACTCCCAGAGAACATCTGAACATCTTCATCTCTACCTCCTGTCTTCTGGTCAGAACCTCCGTCTCTACACCATCCAGGATAGAGATGCTCTCACCTCCATCTTGGAAACCTTTCCCTTCACTCCTGCTGCTCCTCCTCTGTCACAGATAACTCCTCACACTCTTCTCCACTCACTCCACCCTGCCTGCACTCGTTTCTCCACCTCTTCTCCACACTCCCCCTTATTCTGAACAGTTGACCAAAAGTCCTTAAACCCCTGCACCTTCTCCACCTCTACTCCTCCATCCTCACCGTTCCTCCTGCCTCCCTTTCATCCACACACATGTATTCTGTCTTGCTGCACTGACCTTCATTCCTCTTCTCTCTGGCACATACCTCCAGCTCTCCAGGTTCTCCTCCACCTGCTCCCTGCTCTCACTACAGATCACAATGTCCTCCACCAACATCATAGTCCATGGAGACTCCTGCCTGACTCATCCGTCAGCCTGTCCATCACAATAGCAAACAAGAAGGGGCCGAGAGCCCATCCTAGGTGCGGTCCCACCTCCACTTTGAACCCATTTGTCACTCCTATTGCACACCTCCCTGCTGTCGTACTGCTCCCCCACCCCTCTAACATACTTCTCTCTCACTCCGGACTTCCTCATGCGATCCCACAATTCCTCCCTCGCAACTCTCGTCGTGCACTCTTCAAATTCCACGACGTAACCTTAGCTAACGTTAGCGACTGTGATGCCGCGCCGATAGATCAGCTAACACTAACAGCTGGAAGATGCGTTTCAAGTATTGGGTATCTTTCAAGGGTGCAGTGAGATGTTTTGGGTAAACACCTTTTGTTTTTCACACAAGGTTCTTCTGATGATGACGAAGAGTGAGTGCTGGCGAAAACAACTCCTCCCTGCAAAGACAGGAAAACCTGTGAAGGCGGTCTTTGTGTCAGAGACAGCATTTGTACATCACACACCGGTCCTGATTAACTGCGTCATAAAGACCAGAATGCATCAGATCACATCTCATGTGAACAGTTGACCCACGGATCTCGGTTAGAAGGAAGAAGCGTGACCGTGTGATAAAAAGCTGTCGGTTTAGGAGAGGTCCTCAAATCCGTCGCCCTTTTCGACACATGATCTCATTGAAAATTGCGCGTTGACTCAGAATCGACTCGGAGTCGGCGCCGTAAAAATAGAATGCGTCTCGGATCGAGCGGCGGGATCGCGTTACAGCGAAAGGAGTCCCCCGCTGCTGCATGACTTCACACAAGACGAGCGTCTGAACGGCACCTGCCCCTCTCCGGATTTAACCCAGATAGACGGACAGACAGAGGACGAGCGGCAACCCGCAATGAATTCATGTTCTAATCCGATCGGGAAAGTTCTAGGACCGAAGTTCCAAAACTCCCGAAATAGTCAGTGAACCGCCGTAGATAGTTGGCTTTTAAGTTTAAGGTAAGACGTGGTCATCTTCATCATAGCATATCTCAGAGAACACCGCGACCCTAGTGGTATTAGTTTCACAAGGTGGTGGGGGGGGGGGATATAACATCCTAAACCTTGGCCCCCACTGTCATTCCCAACAGCAAGGGTAACCCCCTTGAGTCCCTTAAGCCCCCCTCTTTTACAAGCAATCCCCCTGATTGAACTCCTGAACCGAACGTAAATGTGAAGTTATATCCGAAAAAAAAGTTCTCCCATTGAGTAAAATACGAACAATAAGAGTGAAATATAGATATAGATCATTTAAGATAAGATGAACAATATTTTATCTGGAATAAAAATTTGCCTGCCTGGACTAAATCAGACCAAATGTTAAAAAGTCACGTCTGAAAAACAGCGATTTTTATACGAAAAGCTCCTTAAGTAAGTAAAATATGATGAACTATTAGAGTAAAACAATGTTTGGACCGCAGGGACATTGAGTCAGTCAGCAACCCAGCCGAAGATATTGAGTTTCTGTTCATTTCATGATTCCTATGCCTATATAGTGATTGAGATTAAGTATTTGACATAATATGATGATGTAAAGAATAACATTCCTTCTATTTATTCTTTATTGGATAAACCAGTTCAAACAACTCCTCTCTTCCGCCGGTCCCTTAAAAATAAAAGGAGTGACTGGAACCTCTGCTATGTGACAAACCATTGAGTTGATACATTCCACAAAACTAGAGACCAGATACAGACCTTAAATATTTGTCAGCACCAAATTTGGACTAAATTGGACCAACGGTTACGAAAATATGGCCTGAGAATGTTCAGCGATAAAACTCCCCCTAGTGTTGGAAATATATAACCGACCTTGCCCAAAATCAATACAGTTCTTCCTCACTTTCAGGTCTATGTGGGTCTAAAACCTGAAAATGATGCATGTAATAGTTTTTGAGTTATGGCGGTGGAGGCAACAGCTGCGATGACGTTTCAATAACATCCCTGACTTTTCGGGGACATCATGACTCGTGTGTTTTTGTTGTTGGCGGTTATTCTACCGCTCACTCTGACTGGCTGCTGGGCTAGAGAGGAACGGGTCAGACGTTTGACAATGTAGTGTATGTGACATTTACGTTTCAGTGTGGAGGACGACACTGAGGACCGGCTGGCGCTGGTTCAGTGCCGGTTCGGCGCTGGTTCAGTTGCCGGTTCTCTGACTGAGAAACTTTCCAGCTGCCGTTTTTTCTCGTCGCACCTGTTGGACCTAGATTCATTTCCCGTGAAGTGTTTTCCGTTCAATTCAAGCCGCTTCCCGTCTCGTCTCGTGTTTGCCTCACTCTCACACTAAATTTAGAGCTGCAGCTTCGTCATCGTCAACGTACGGTGTAAAAATAGCCCGGAGGAGGAAACCAGCTCGCCGCAGCGGACACACGGGACAGACTGAGAGCAAGCTGCCGAAAGTTAATTGCAGATATAAACAGGGAGGGATAGATAGACAGGCTAAAAAAGACCGACGGGTATCTATGTACGTAGTAGGATTCGCCTTAACGTATGTTGTGACAGGTCACAGCTGAGGAAACAGACAGACAGGCAGACAGACAGGCAGACAGACAGACAGGCAGACTGTGAGAAATCAGAAAGACATCAGGTAAGTCAGGATTTGTTTATAGATTTTTTTTTTAAAAAGCAGCAAGAGAAGCGGTTTAACAATCTTTGTGCTGAGCGATAACTAGGATAATATACTAGAGTATAAGGATGGATTTGCAGGGGTGCATCCAGACTTTTCTCATAAGGGGGCCCAAAGCATTACAGTTAGCCTTTAACTTAAAGAATCGATGACTTCTATAGATATACTTATATATATATATATATGTATATATCTATATTAAACTGATAGCACCTATCATAGCAAAGTTTAACAGTAGGTGGGTTTACGTGGGAAACTTTTCTCCGATGCGAATTAAACCTTTCCAAATTGCAATATCATCCGTCTGTTTACATGACTCGTCAATATTTTTCGACTTGAAGTTCACATTCTTCCACTCATCTAATCGGGAACAGCTTTCTGACACGGGCAGATGATCCACACTCCAGTTCTTAAGGTGGCGATAATGCTACGATGAGCTGGGCGTGGGCCGCCAACAAGCGCCCAGAAGAAGAACTCGACAAAGAGGGCGTGGACAGGAAGTGACTTTTCATCCAACTATGTTAAACTCTTTCAAAGTTGCGATGAGTCAATGAATCTCCGATGTGGTCATATTTATAATGCGTGGCCGCGCCGGTACGTTACGCCGGGCCTGAACAGATCCAACTCAAACAGAGAACTGTCAGAAACCCGCCTTATAAGAGCTCCACAACAATCCTGCATCTTCATCTCTAGTCTTCATATCGGCCGGTTACCCTTAACCTTCAAACACAAAACAAAACCAGAAAAATGAACTCAATGGCTATTAAACATCTGCGTGTAAAGTTTCGTGTTCTGCGGATGTTTTGTCGTTCATTCTGAAGATCCATATTAGATTGTTCATTATTCTCTGTACTTTGCCTGGTTCAGCTTCCCCTCAACCGTCGCCCACCTGACAGCCTGACGCTGCCTCCGCTATGCTTCGCCGTTGGCGTCGGTCGGGTGATGATGGTTCCTCCGATCATCACGCTTGGAAACGAAGACCAACGGTTCAATCTTGACAGACAAGAAGATCTCGTTTCTCAGAATTTGGAGAGTCCTTTCCTGGGTCTTTCGCCGGGGAGAGTTTTCTGTCCGGTCACTCCGCCGTAAAACCTACCTCAGTGGAAAGATACAGAGATGTTTGACCTTCTGCAAGTTCCTCTCATCTCCACACAGGATCTCTGGAGCTCAGCCAGAGGGACCATCAGGTTCTTGGTCTCCTCACTTATTGAGACCTTCTCAGTTTGACTAGAGGTCCAGCTCTAGGGAGGCCGCCGAGCTCCTGGGAACCTCCAATGCAGCAAAAGCGTTTCGTAGCCTCCAAAAGATCTTAGACTCAACACATCCTGTCTCTGCAGGAAGTTCTTTCCACCATGTGTCTCGCGGTTTTTCCTCTGATCTGCATCAGTTGCGTGACCTTTTAAAAACAGACCCTAACCCTGTCCAATCAGGTTATGTGACCTCAAGTGGACTCCAGTCAAGGTATAGAAAACATCTCAAGATGATTCGGAGGAATTTAAGGAACTTGAGTTCCACTAGAAGTATCAGAACAAAGGTTCTGAACATACAGACGGCACCAACGCCAGAGTTGGAGGAGGAGGTGGTGACTTGAGGGCGTATGAACTTTGGACTATAGTTAGAAACTATTGTCCATATCACAACAAATGTAATCTGGAGGCGCTTTTCAAAAAAAGGAGCAGGACTCTACAGAACTCTACAAAGAAAATTACTCAGTTAAATAAAGTATTTCCATCTTCAATGTATAAGAAAGACCCGGTTCTGCCTGTTTTTACCGTGTATGATTAGACCTCAACCAGGTAAAAAGTGAAATTCCAGCTTTGAACTCTCAGAAAATAGGAAACAGGAAAATACTACTAAATAACTAATACTCTAAATAATTTATTTTTGTCATTAATGATGGAATTGACAGTTTAGGGACTAATATTAAACACTGTAAAAAGAAAAGTGTTGATTATCTGAAAGGAATGACTTCCACTTGTGACACTGAATTAAATGCATTAAAGTATTTTCAAGTTCAATTTTAGACTTGATTGAAGTTAATTGTGTGTTACCACTGGACAAATTCTCTTTTTACAGTGTAGTGTAGTGCAGTTGAAGTAATATCAGGATTAGAACCCACAACCATGAAGCAAAGGTTTGGAAATTCTTCATATCTCATTCAAAAAAACTTTTGTCCCCCACAGTTTCAGCTCCAGAAAACCTAGAAATATAAAACATTAAATACGTATTTCTTTATTTCTGGTGCGACAATCTGACAGTATTTCATTCCTTCAGCATTTATAGACATATATTACACACTGTAAAATAATAATAGCAGCTATACCGGCGGTAACTGTAGCACGCCTTAAAATCTCAATCTTGTGGGCAGAGGTTGAAAAACCCCCGTGACATCAACCGTTGAGGTAACCGTTATTTCATTCTCAGCTGTTAAAGAGAGACTTCTTTAATATCACCAAGAGCGCGGCGTCAGGGAGGGGAGCTAAGAGCATGTGCTCTAATATTAACTCCTCATTATTTGGACTTTAAGCTTCGTTTATCTCGCCGACCGTTGTAAAGCCCATCTCACGTACCGTTGGGGATTAAAGTCTCAAAGTCTCTCAGTTCACTATAACGATTTGATTCCTCGTCTTTAACATAGGAGCACAAAGATGTGCCGCACACAAGACGGATCATCCGCCGCCGTTGAGTCAACTTTATTTCAGTCAGGAGAGACGGAGTATCAAGTAAAGATGAAGGATTTGTTACGAGAGACGATTTGATAAACCGGGCCTATGTCGTCGTCCCCATCAGCAAGGGTATATCCCCGAAAAGCCCCCATTGTGTAAGCACTCAGGGGATTGGGTAGGGGATGTGGACTAATCCACTGCATTGTACAGGCAGTAACCCTGAATGAACTCCTCGAATGAAATGTGAAGTTAAGTCTGAGAAACAGCTCCCCTCCTGGGTAACATGAGAACTACAGAGTAAAATAGGATTTTTACACAATAGATCTCGTGGAGTCCATTCATGTGCACCAGATCCGGACCACATCAGAACCCACATTTGAGAAATTATATCCCAACAACTATTGGCGATAAAGCACCCCCCCTAGTGTCGAAAATATACAGCTGACTTTTCGTCAAATCAATCCGTTTCTTCTTCGCTCTATGTTCAATGTTGGTATAAAATATGACGACGGTCCATGAAATAATCTTTGAGTTATCGCGTTAACACAACGGATCTGGGTTGGCGGTAAACGTGGTACCGGTGGTGGCGGCCAGGATGACGATTTAAAAATTTGCCCGACTTTTCAGGGATGTAATTAGTCCATCAGAAAGTCTTAGATGCTCAGACTTGTCTGGGAGATTGTGATCAAAGGGTTTTTCCCTCGGGTATATCCGCCATCGGAGCCGGGATACTGGTGGTGGCGGCTGATTACTCTGCTGAGACTGATGAATGATGAGGGCGCTGGATCTATGAGGACTAGGTGGAGATGGGGAGCAAGCAAGAAGTCCAGTTTCCTGGGATTCAACTGTCAAAGATTCAAAAGTAACAAGATAAAGGAAGCTGGTCATCGTCATGGTTACAAGATGATGCACAACAGATGCAGACTAGCTACACAGCACGCTTCTCCAGACGAGGTCTACAAGTTCTTGTCATAACTTGAGATCAAGTTATAATTGTCTTGCGATCTTGGGAAAGAAAAAGGCCTTTTGTTTCTTGGCATAAAGAGATGAATTGGCGCATGGAATAAATAATCGCTAACACAACCCCTCTCAGTTTCCAAACATGCATCCAAGAGAAGGAAATGATCGGTGGTTTCTTCAAAGACGCCCTGATATCTGAGAACTCTCTTAAAGGCACTGTGTTTGAAATTTAGAGCCGCCTCTATGACTAAATGGAATACAATACAAATTTTTTTTTTTTGTGTGAATAATCAGCTAAAAATAACAAAAAAAAATTGACGTTAGTTTGGAAATAAAACAACTTTATATCCACAGTTGGGTGCATGTCCTCTTTCATGGGGGGACATGTTGCACTGTCATGATGGTACAGTATCTGAATGGACAAACTCGAGGGGGCTTATCGCTGTTCATGTCGATGCTGGAAACTTTTTTTTTGACAAGACAAATCAATAGAGATCGAACCGTCAAAGCAAACATGAAGACCTAACTTGTGAAACCAGATACAGGTAAACGGTGGCGTCTGCACAGTCGGCCCGTGGAATTCAACTCAGCATGTCTACAAGGTGACCGTCCAAACAAGGGATGGTTCCCGTGGGGATGCAGTTATATCCCCCCGGTGGACTGTGCAGACCTCACCAGTTGACCTCTAAATGGTTCCACGAGGTGAGACTCAATGGTTCCCTTTATTGAAAGGAAAAATGAGGTGTTTTGAGTTTTAAAGACTTAAATATAATGATCTACTGAACTTAGTTACTTTTAGGCAATCCGTTTCCTGACTTTTACAAGTGAAACCAACTTATTACGTTATCTGTAGATATCCTTAAAGGACAAAAACCTGTCGCGAGGGAAGACGGAACTCTTCAGCCGCCGAGATTCATGTATCAGACGCTGCCTCGGGATCCTTCACCAGAACTTGGACCCATCCCCAAAAAGCCACAGAAAGATGCAACCCGATATCAAGACTGACATGTTTGTTTACTGTTTCTCTTTTTTCTCCCTCAGGAAACAGAATGTTGTCAAAAAAGGCGGAGCAGAGGTCCTTCGGTAACGGACCACTGAGGGACCGCTGGGAGAAGAGAGCTCAGAATGAAGCAGACCAGTGTAAAGAGGAGTTTGAGTGGAGGAAGAAAAGTTGCAAAAAACTGTGAGAATGTTTCCTGATCTGGAAATCTATCTTCCCGTATGTTGGGGTACCGATGGTGACGAATGTAGCTTTCACAAACAGCCAGACCCAAAGCAGAATAGAGATATCTGTTGTAAAACATCTTCCCATCGTCACGCTTGGCAGAAACCAGTAGCGACCCGATGAACACACATTTGACGCCTCATGAGTGTTCATCGTTTTCACCGATACTTTACCCGAACAAGTTACTTTCCTCATTGTTTCTGTTTTGGTCTTTTAAAACTACAGATCTGACTCCAAGTGGAATTATCATTGGTCACTCGCTCCCCAGGGAGACTACCACAAGCTAACCTGCGGCACAGATGAGGAAGAAAATAAGCCGAAAATCAAATTCAAAATCGTCCCTCCTCCCAAAGCCAAGCCTCCTCCTACTCCTTCGCCTCCGCCCAAGAGAGCCCCTTCGCCCAAACTCATTTGGACAAAACGGAAAGTTGAGGTTGACGTGTTTCGGCTGTGTTGGAGAGAGTCCTGGATGTGCTTGAAGCCTCCGAAGTACCTTTTCCTCAAGACCAAGGAGTTGAAGACTAGAGTCCTTGGATTCACAATCATCGAGCTGCCCGACAGCAGGAAGTATAAACCAGAGGGGCGTGGACCGGAGGATCTATGGGGGTCTCCTGCTGATGGTTGGAGTCGTTCCTGGAAACAGGTACTGGCACTGACATAACATTAGTCAATCTATAGACATGGTCCCATGCAAGTATTGGGTTAAAGACTACGAGCCAGGAAAGGCCCTAACCACAACCCTGACCCTGCATGTTTTGGACAGTGGTGGGATGTTGGACTGTTGCAACCCCTTCAAGGATGAGACCAGAGGTTTGTCGGGGCACACCTTCGGTATACCTCTGGTATCGTTCCGCTGGGCTTTATGACGCTCTTCTACATCCAGGTTACCGTTAATGTACTGGAGTCCAGATCAAATCCATGTCCGTACATGAGATGATTGGAGTAATTGGACAGTGCGATGTATCGTACAAAACAAGAAGGTTGCATTGCATATGTTGAATGCGTACATTGATCTCGTGGGTGAAAGTCATTCGGGACTAACTGTTCAATCCTGGATTATCTTTCTACTCGCATATATGCAGAAGGGCCTTGATTGACAACAACTATTGACTCAGCCGTGTCGTTTGGCAACTATGAGGCTGAAACCTCATAGTTTAATTGGGATCATATCAACTAGACCAAAAGTAAAGTCGGTAAAGTCCTCTGTCCTCCACTGGGACCCTTACCCATTTATCGTCCGGTGGGCTTATGACAAGCAACACCTCTTGAAGGTGAAAACCCAACGATAAATGACCAGTTTGTGTAAACGACCATATACTAAGGATGTACAATATAACCGGTATATTGGTTTTTACTGGTACTTCGTACGAGGGCGTAGGTATTGCTTCAGTTGTCAGGAAAAACTGGGACCTTTGGAAAAAACCTCGTTAAAACTATTTCAAATACGGCCCGTACTTCACCAGCTGGATATCTTTCCCCGGCCTTTGCTGAGTGTTGGGCGACATTTTGTACCTTTTGTACCGTTTTGTCTTCACTGTCAACTGTCTACCGACGCAGATCTGGCTGAATCCAGTCATTGATCAATGACTGGACTTCAAATATGTGACGCAAAACAGGAACAAGTCTCTAAATAATAGAAATGGTACAAACATGTGTACCATGAGACCAAGATAGTATTGTAAGTATTGTAAGTATGAGACACCAAACACCTTTTGTGGTATTGTTGAGTACATTGACTAGCTGTGATTCGTTCACCGTAAGCTAACAAACCCACAATTAGAGCATTTGAAAATAAAATTTTGGTATACGATTCACATTATAATACAAAATATCGCAATATATCTCAATACGAAAGTTTACTACAGTACCCAACCCTACGATTTACCTCAAAATCAACACAGTCATGCCGGCCGAGGAGCAGAAGGTGGTCCGTCTGAAGACATCCCACCTCTCCATGGTCTCCCAAGCACACCAGTGGATAGACAGAAGGATAGATTATGGGTTGGTTACAAACTGACCAACTAACAAACTTCTAAAATGCATCTGTTCTTGTCTCCAGGTGAAGGGTCCTGCTCAGCTGGAATGCCCTGAGGTGGAACCATTTCAATGGGAGACCCCGTTTGAGAGAAAAGGGGTTCGCAAACCCGAGGTAGTAGCCTTCTTGCTTCCTCGGTGGGCCGGCACTTGGAAGATCATGAACTTTGCCTTCAGACAGCAGAAACAGGAGTGGGACCGTGTCTGGCCCCATTACCAACAAAGTGTTTCTAACAAGTTGGACGAATTACAGAACCTGGAGGAGCAGGTGGGGTCCCAACTCATTACGTGGTGGTCTACCTTTTGTTCCCTCGTTCTTTGTTGGTCACAGAGCTACAAGTTGAGCGGGATAACTCTGACAGAGAAACATAAATCAGCCATAACTTTACAACTACTGACCATCAAAGTCCTTCCACCCTTTAATATTATATCTTCTAACGATCCAACAGGATGAACTCGCAGACTGGGAAGATTCGTGGAAACTATCCGGAGCAGGATCGGAAGCGGAGGTCACAGATGACGAGACACGACCCGGGAGAACCGCCGGCGCTGAAACCGTGATGAGATTAAACCATGTGCTCCTCCCCGAGTGGAGTGACTCCCGGCTGCTGGCTGCAGCGCCGCTGAAGGAGGAAGAGCATTTGGAGAAGAGCTGGAGATCCTGTTGGGGGTACAGGCAGAATATCAGGTGGGTGGAACGCCTCAGGTATGTTTATCCGCTGGGGGGGGGTCTAAGTCTCCTGGCCCCCCCCAACCTCACTGACATCCGGGACTTAAACACGTTCTATTAGTGTCATAACAAACTGATTGAACGTGTTTCTAATCACAGATGGGCCTCGCCGTCGCCGCAGTCCCACCATCGAAACTACGAGATGCTGACCAGGAGACGTAAAACCAGAAACCTCCTCCTCACAGCAGGGCTGGAGGAGGAGATCACAGCTGGCACAAAGTGGACGGAGGCCTGGAAGACCCCTAAACTATGCATCCAGGAAGAAGAAGAAGAAGAAGAAGAAGAGGAAGAGGAAGAAGATGAAGAAGAGGGTGTACTGGATGAGGTGCAGGAGGAAGGAGAAACTGAGCCCATGATGGCCAACAGAGGGGAAGAGGACGATGAAGGAGTTGATAACGAGGAGGATGAAGGTGTAGATGATGAGGAGGAGGAGGAGGAAAAGGAGGAAGACAAAGAAATTAACAAGAAGGATGAGGAGGAAGATGGAGATGAGGAGGAAGATGAAGGAGTCGAGGAAGAGGATGAGGAAGAAAGCGTCAACATTGAGAAGGAGAAAGAGAGAGACATGAAGGAGGTGAAGGAGGAAAATGTGGAGACAGAGGATAGTGAGATAGAAGATGAAGATGATGAGAGGGATGAAGACACTGAAGTTCCCGAGGACGAGGAGGAGGAAGATGATGAAGATAATGAGGAGAAGGACAAACAAGAACATGAGAAGGAGAATAAAAAGATCAGGATAAATGATGACGAGGACAAGAATGGAGTGGATGAGGAAGGAGAAGTAGATGAAGAAGAGGAGGTGGAAA
Source organism: Lophius americanus (assembly GCA_037951165.1). Taxonomy (NCBI): domain Eukaryota; kingdom Metazoa; phylum Chordata; class Actinopteri; order Lophiiformes; family Lophiidae; genus Lophius; species Lophius americanus. The sequence continues at coordinate 1,025,714 of JBBDHG010000259.1, read as the reverse complement.
TTGAGGAAAAGTACAAGGTGGACAAAGTAGAGAAAAAGAATGACAACGACAAAGACGTTGAGGAAGAGGAGGACATAGAAGAAAAAGAAGAGGTGGATGAAGTCAATAAGGAGGAGGATAAAGAACGCAAGGAGGAGGAGGAGAAGGAGGTAGATGAAGAAGAGGAGGAGGAAACAAAAGTAAAAGACAAGATAGATGAAATACGTAACGACACCAAAGAACATGAGGAAGATGAGGACACAGGAGAAGAAGATAAGACCGACGAAATATATAAGATGGAGGGCAAAGATGTAGAAGAGAAGGAAGAAGAAGAGCATCAAAATGACGATGAATATGAGAAGGAGAAAGGACTCAATGAAAAGGTTGAAGAGGAGGAGGTGGGTAGGGAGGAAGACGAAGCAAAACTCAAAAATGAAGCCAAAAACGAGAAGAAGAAAGAAGAGGAACTTGTAGGCGTGGACAGAGAAAATGAAGAAGAAGACGAGGAAGAGGAAGAGGAAGATGAAGACATTTATGAAATGGCAGTTGAGGATCAAGTGCAGGAGGAGGAGGAGGAGGAGGAGGAGGAGGAGGAGGAGGAAAGAGATGCATCCAATGACATAGAATCCAAGCAGGAGGAAGAGGAGGAGAATTTTAAAGAAGTTGAAGAAGAGGAGGAAGACAAAGAGGGGAAAGAAAGTGATAAAGGGGAGGAAGACATGAAGGAAAAAGTGGATGAGGAGATGAAAATGACTGGAGTAGATGGTGATAGAGAAGATACAGGAGAGGGGGCCGATGATGAAGAAGAGGAGGATGATTGTGAAGCAGAGGAGGAGGAGGAGGAGGAGGAGGAGGAGGAGAAGGAGAAGGAGGAAGAAGAGGCAGAGGAACCAGCTGTGGTGGAGGAGGAGGAGGCTGAAAAAGAAGATGCTGAAAAGGAGATGAAGAACAAAACAGAGGAAGACGACGGTGGTGAGACAGAGGAGAACGAAGAAGAAGAAATGGAGGAAAGAATCCAACCTGACGTTCCTCTTCATCTGCAGTTCCATAAACTCAAGAAGTCCTTCTCCTCCTGGAGGCAGTCCTGGATGCTGGCAGCGGCCTACAGGGAGGGCGAGGAAGATGAGGAGGAGGAGGAGGCAGGGGAAGGGGAGGAGGTGGAGGAGTGGCGGACATGGAAAGAGTCCTGGAGGATCTGTCTCAGGGAGAAGCAGGATGAAGACGAGGTGGTTTGTTTCTCCACCCAGCGCCGGACTCAGGGATCCACGGGTCCGAGTGAGACCCCAGACCCGTCTGTGAGCGAGTGGGCTCGGAGCTGGAAGATGACCACCACGGCGGCGCAGGAGCTGGAGACGGGAGAAGAAGACGAGAGCTGAGGCCGCTCCGGTAGGATGAAGGCGTCGAACATCCGAACTGGTTGAAGGTTTTACGAAGACGAGGTTCTTCCTCCTGCGTGTCGACGTCGTGTTCCAGCAGCTCACCCCAACATGAAGGTTTGGTCTTCGTCTACTCGTGACCCCCACCACCACGGAGGGTCTGGTTTCTATAGCAACCAAACATTTCTGGAGCTTCCCGGCACCAGATGTCATGTGACCTCACAGGAATCACATGACCTTCCTCTTCCAACTCGGGGGCGGGATCTAAGGACGGAATCCGGCCAATGGTTGAAAAATCCCGGCCCGAAAATGTTGGAGTTAAAGCTCCCCCTAGTGTTGGAAATATAGAACCGATCTCTCCCAAAATCACTCCAGTTCTTCCTCGCTCTCCGGTCTTTGTAGCTATGAAATTTTAAAATGATCCATGGAATAGTTTTTGCGTTATTGCGTTAACATGAAGGATCTGCGGCGGCAGCCATGACGGCTCCATAACAACCCCCGACTTTTTGGGGTCCACACTCCAATGGTGGAGCAGGTGCACCTCATGAACAAGGGGGTGGTTCCGAGCTGAAGAGGGTGGAGGGGAGGATGGACTAAAGCCCACACAGCCAGAACTTAATCTAACAGGCAGGTCGCACTCATATCTCTAGAGGTCATGACCTCAGACTCCGGGTTCAGCCTCCCTTCAGGCTGAGACAAAAGGAGGCGGGGTCTTGAATGTGGAGGTTTTATTAATCCTATGAATCCGTTTTCACACATCGTAAGAACCAACAAAGTTCTAGGTTTGATATATTGCAGAATATTGCTGAAGTGGAATGAGGAGAGAAATGTCTTAATTACTTCTAATTGATCACTTCCTGTAAGCTGCAGTACACACCTCAGACACCGGGGGCAGCGTTTCAAAAGCACATTCGTCCATTTAGTGTATTTTACAACCTCATGTAGGAGATATGGGCTCTTCTGAGTTTAAAGCGGTTTCCCACGTGTGACTACCTGCTACTAACTAGCTAGTTACTACTAACTAGTTGTGTTTGTTTATAACGGGTATGATGTCGCACGGGGGGGGGGGGGGGGTCACCCCACCACCAGCTCCCCATCATTGTTTTTATATTGTCAAGTGTTTGCCTCCACTCATGAATGATCAAGATGAAAGAATAAAGATGATCCAGATCCAGAATGAAAAGCTTGACTTTGTTTCTTCTGGCGTGTTTTTTTATCGGCTGGCTGCTAAAAAAATATGGTGGCTGACAAACAGTTAAGAAGTTTCTGGAGATCATTGCTGGCCTCTGACATCATCGAAACGTGTCCATGGAAACAGCTTAACGGATTTCCTCGGAAAAATAGTGAGGGCAGTTGAGGCCAGCAATGAAGTTAGTAGAGGCCAGCAGTGAAGTTAGTAGAGGCCAGCAGTGAAGTTAGTAGAGGCCAGCAGTGAAGTTAGTAAAGGCCAGCAATGAAGTTAGTAGAGGCCAGCAATGAAGTTAGTAGAGGCCAGCAATGAAGTTAGTAGGGGCCAGCAGTGAAGTTAGTAGAGGCCAGCAATGAAGTTAGTAGAGGCCAGCAATGAGGGTTGTAGCGAGAGTCGAAGAGGCCAGCAATGAAGTTAGTAGAGGCCAGCAATGAAGTTAGTAGAGGCCAACAGTGAAGTTAGTAGAGGCCAGCAGTGAAGTTAGTAGGGGCCAGCAATGAAGTTAGTAGAGGCCAGCAATGAAGTTAGAAGAGGCCAGCAATGAAGTTAGTAGAGGCCAGCAGTGAAGTTAGTAGAGGGTAGCAGCAACATCATGTTTATTGCCTGGTATGTTTAATAAGAAATGTGAAACCCAGGGTTTGAGAGAGAGAGAGAGAGAGAGAGAGAGAGAGAGAGAGAGAGAGAGAGAGAGAGAGAGAGAGAGAGAGAGAGTAGTAGTTCCCACTGGAACAGATTAGATTGAACTCTTCCTCATATCTAGCTGGTATTCTTGTTTTCCTTAAACACTTTTTTTTAAACCATATATATTCATTTATGTATTTATGTTTGTGTGTCCATTTACATATTTGCATGTATGTTTATAAATCTATTGTGTTATTTATTCTAAGTCTGTGTGAGAATCTTTGTTCATTCACACTTTATATCGGAGCTTCGGTAAAAACTTAAAAATATATATGACACACGCTGAGTCAGCATTTCCTCATGTCATGATCTACAATACATCTATGTGTATTATTGTATGTTTTTATTTTAGGGGTAAGGGTTAAGACTGTTTTTATAACCTCTAGAGGGAGACACAGTCTATGTTTGGAGACACGAGCTCCACAGATGTCACTGATTTCATTACTGATATCTGACACTTCATTTCACCGAGACTCTGATAAAAAAAGGTTATTATTCAAGATTATCTGTCTTTATATTTTGACGAGTTAAAACTCTACTTACAGATATCGATCAGTGATATTATCTCTCGCCAGTAAGAATGCATTTACCATATATACATATATATATATATATACAAAAATAAATGTAAAATATGAACTCTTTACTAGAAATACTAAAAATTACTAAAACTTTAGTATTGAATTAAAATACAAACTATTACAGTAAAATATGGACTTTTAGAGGAAATTATGGACTATCAGAGTAAAAACTAACTATTAAAGTAATATGAACTATTAAAGAAGAATTTGGGCTTTTTAAAATAAAATATTGACTATAAGAGTGAAATATGAACTTCTAGAGTAAATTATGAATTATTAGAGTAAAATATTGAACATAAATGTAATATATGAACTATTAAAGGGAAAATATGGACTAAAAATGAAAATGAAATATTAAAGTAACATGAATTATTAAAGTAAAATAAGGACTATAAGGGTAACATTTTGACTATTGACTAAAATAAAATATGAACAATTAGAGTAAAATACGGACTATTAGAGGAAATTATGAACTATTACAGGAAAATATGAACTATAAGAAGAAAAAATGGACTATTAAAGTAAAAATATTGACTATAAGAGTAAAATATGAACTTTTACATTAAATTATGGACTATTAGAAGAAAGTATGAACTATTAGAGGAAATGATGGACTATTAATGTAAAACATTTATTATTAAAGTAAAATACGGAGTATTAGAGTAGACGTTTGACTATTACGGTAAAATATAAACTATTAGTGTAAAATATTGACCCTAAATGTAAAATATGACTATTGGAGTAAAACATTAATTATCGAAGTAAAATAGGAACTATTAGTGTAAAATATTAAGTATTAGTGTAAAATATTGACCATAAATGTAAAATATGAACTATTAAAGGGAAATTATGGACCTTTAAAGTAAAATGTGAAACATACAATACAGATCTCCTCGAGTCGATTCTTACGCATTCCATTTGGACTAAATCAAACGGTTTCTAAATTATCGCTTCGCTAACACGAAGCATCTGCGACGGCGATTCCATTACAGCGACGGAATAAACGGTTACAGAGAACGGAGGGATGAAAGAATGACTCAGTCGAGATCTTAACTAAGATCTCTATCCGGTCTTCATAGAGATCTTATGAAGACCGGTTTGAATGAAGAATAAGTAATAAGTTTGGTTTTACAGCGTGGAATGTACCGCTCAGATGACGACACCGACCGACCCGAATCCCAGCAACCCCAGGAGAAAGTATCTCAATAATGACTACGCCTTTCATTTATTTGTCACTTGTCCGTCTTCCCCGTCGGTCCTGAAGGCTTTCACATGCAGACTTCCTGCCGGTGCGGATCAGGCTCTGCCTCCTGCTGCTGACTCTCCTGCTGTGTATTAGCATGAGATCAGACGTCATTGTGATGCTGCACGGATGACATAATACCCATTTCCACCTCTGATTGTCTCCCTGTGCTTACAAGCAGCGGCAGATTAACCACAGCTGGCTGCAGGGGGCGGGGCTTAGCTCCGGGTTTGACTTAAAGGGAATAATACATGAAATAGGAGGTTTGTCTGTAACACGCAGTAAAAGTACCAGAATCACGGATTCGTATTTAGTATTTTCTCTCAATCAATGCAGTTCAGTCAAAACGTACGGAAGGTGGAGTTCTACGATCTAAAGTTAATATAAAGTCTTTGTTGGAGATTATGATCCCGACTTATTTTACTGTATTATTACGTTTGTGCGTATCTGCTGGGAAACTAAACTAGATAGTATTTTTGTGTAATTGTGTGTACACAAATCCCTGTGAGACTGTTGCTGTTGCCACAACTCTGCTGAACCCACTACAACATGTGTGTGTATCCGATAATCATCCACCGACTACACACCATGTGTGTATCCGATAATCATCCACCGACTACACACCATGTGTGTATCCGATAATCATCCACCGACTACACACCATGTGTGTATCCGATAATCATCCACCGACTACACACCATGTGTGTATCCGATAACCATCCACCGACTACACACCATGTGTGTATCCGATACTCATTCACTGACTACACACCATGTGTGTATCCGATAATCATCCACTGCCTACACACATGTGTGTATCCAATAATCATCTACTGACTACACACGTGTCTGTATCCAATAATAATCCACTAACTACACACGTGTGTATCTGATAATAATCCACTGACTACACACGTGTGTGTATCTGATAATCATCTACTGACTACACACGTGTCTGTATCCAATAATAATCCACTAACTACACACGTGTGTATCTGATAATAATCCACTGACTACACACGTGTGTATCTGATAATCATCTACTGACTACACACGTGTGTGTATCTGATAATCATCTACTGACTACACACGTGTGTGTATCTGATAATAATCTACTGACTACACACATGTGTGTATCTGATAATAATCTACTGACTACACACTTGTGTGTATCTGATAACCATCTACTGACTACACACGTGTGTATCTGATAATCATCCACTGACCACACACGTGTGTATCTGATAATATCTACTGACTACACACATGTGTGTATCTGATAATCATCTACTGACTACACACGTGTGTATCTGATAATAATCTACTGACTACACACGTGTGTGTATCTGATAATAATCTACTGACTACACACGTGTGTGTATCTGATAATAATCTACTGACTACACACATGTGTGTATCTGATAATAATCTACTGACTACACACGTGTGTATCTGATAATAATCTACTGACTACACACGTGTGTGTATCTGATAACCATCTACTGACTACACACGTGTGTATCTGATAATCATCCAATGACCACACACGTGTGTATCTGATAATCATCTACTGACTACACACATGTGTGTATCTGATAATAATCTACTGACTACACACGTGTGTATCTGATAATAATCTACTGACTACACACGTGTGTGTATCTGATAACCATCTACTGACTACACACGTGTGTATCTGATAATCATCCACTGACCACACACGTGTGTATCTGATAATCATCTACTGACTACCCACATGTGTGTATCTGATAATAATCTACTGACTACACACGTGTGTATCTGATAATAATCTACTGACTACACACGTGTGTATCTGATAATAATCTACTGACTACACACGTGTGTATCTGATAATAATCTACTGACTACACACGTGTGTATCTGATAATCATCTACTGACTACACACATGTGTGTATCTGATAATCATCTACTGACTACACACATGTGTGTATCTGATAATCATCTACTGACTACACACGTGTGTATCTGATAATAATCTACTGACTACACACGTGTGTGTATCTGATAATAATCTACTGACTACACACGTGTGTGTATCTGATAATAATCTACTGACTACACACGTGTGTGTATCTGATAATAATCTACTGACTACACACGTGTGTGTATCTGATAATAATCTACTGACTACACACATGTGTGTATCTGATAATAATCTACTGACTACACACGTGTGTATCTGATAATAATCTACTGACTACACACGTGTGTATCTGATAATAATCTACTGACTACACACGTGTGCATCTGATAATCATCTACTGACTACACACGTGTGCATCTGATAATCATCTACTGACTACACACGTGTGTATCTGATAATAATCTACTGACTACACACATGTGTGTATCTGATAATAATCTACTGACTACACACATGTGTATATCTGATAATAATCTACTGACTACACACGTGTGTGTATCTGATAATCATCTACTGACTACAGACGTGTGTGTATCTGATAATAATCTACTGACTACACACGTGTGTGTATCTGATAATAATCTACTGACTACACACGTGTGTGTATCTGATAATAATCTACTGACTACACACTTGTGTGTTCTGCTGAGGGAAGATGACAGTCTGTATGATGGATAATATATAAAGGTGGATGTTCTTGTTTGTCGGCAGTGGAGGTGGAGGTGGAGGTGGAGGTGGAGGTGGAGGAGGAGGAGGAAGAGGAGGGGTCCTTGAAGGTGGGGTTTTTATTTTCCAGCAGCAGACTCATTAACATGTGAAGGCAGGAGTGGATGGGTGGGGGAGAGAGGGTCCTATAGATGTGTATGAGGGGGTGGAGGAGGGGGGGCGAGAGAGAGAGAGACTGAGGTGGAGGAGGGTGGGGGTGGAAGGTGAGAAAGAAGGAGATGAAGGACGGGAGATCTTTCAGACACAGCAAACAATTACAAATGTAATACATGAGGGTAAAGAAGGTCAGGAGGCGAAGGTGAAGACGAACTATCTGGTGTTTTTATTTATTTGAAGTATTTCCCACAGGAGTATTCAATGTTTCATAGTTTCCTGAATGTTACGTCTGAACGTACGACGTATTACAAGGAACAACCTGCTGTACTCAAGTAGAAGTACGAATACTTGATTCATCAGGTAGAAGTACGAATACTTGATTCATCAGGTAGAAGTACAAATACTTGATTCATCAGGTAGAAGTACGAATACTTGATTCTTCAGGTAGAAGTACAAATACTTGATTCATCAGGTAGAAGTACGAATACTTGATTCATCAGGTAGAAGTACAAATACTTGATTCATCAGGTAGAAGTACGAATACTTGATTCATCAGGTAGAAGTACAAATACTTGATTCATCAGGTAGAAGTACAAATACTTGATTCATCAGGTAGAAGTACGAATACTTGATTCATCAGGTAGAAGTACGAATACATGATTCATCAGGTAGAAGTACGAATACTTGATTCATCAGGTAGAAGTACAAATACTTGATTCATCAAGTAAAAGTACAAATACTCGTTTTCGGTCATGAAGGTTTTGTTCAGTATTGCTTCCCGTTTATTCACAAAAACTGTTTTTATCGTTTTATTGTTTTTTATCGAGTCAAAAAAAACGACGTGGAATTTTAACGATATCTCTTAAAAGTTAAACGTTAGAATAATTTTATATTCCATATATTCTTCAAAATACATATTATTCACTTCATATCATTCAAATAAATGAAGTACCTTGAATAGTTGTTAAGGTATTTCTGTTTTTTGTGTTAGTACCCCACTCTTCCATCAGTGGGTCATAAATGACCCGCATTCATTTCCCGTGTTGCATCATGGGAACCTTTGATTCTTATGGACTGTTTCTGTCAGGAATATATTAACTGTAACACATCCGAAGCATCAAAACTCAGAAACTGAATTTTACGCTTCAAGGTCCCATACAGGTAAGTATTACCTTCATTTATACTCATAAAATATATGATGTCATCAGATTTATACGTATTATATCAAATATGTACGATAAAAATATACTTATACTTAAATATATAGTTCATTTTTATAACTTTTCAAATATCAGTATGTCTAAAAGTGAAAAATAAACATATTTCAAACATGCGATCATTTTTATTTGGACCAAAATATAATTCGAAATTTATTTTATATAGTTTATTTTAAATGGTCTAACATATTTCAGTCTTTTGATGGTTTTGTTAGTTATAATAATAATAATAATAATAATAATAATAATAATAATAATAATAATAAACTTTCTACAAGCTAATAAAGTTTTTATTGGAGAAAAACAGAAATTAGAAAATAACGACGAATGGAAAAATAAAAATATAAAATTCAATTCATTTTTAAACACGTTTTTTTTTTTTTTTTTTACTGTTTTTGTTGATTGGCAGCTTTCAGGCGGACGGAAAGGGAGAGTGATCGGGAGTGGGCGGGGCTTCGGGGGCGGTACCCCCCCCTCCACTCCCGCCTCTCTCCTTCAGTGTTCAGGAGGGTCACCTGGGAGCGTGCAGAAGTCTCCACGGGCCCACGAGGATCCCAGCGCACACGCGTGTCCGTGATTCCTGCTCTCTCTTCAGTCGGTGCAGGAGTTCGGACGTCAGGATTTGATCGATGGATTCTTTCACCTTCATCTGAATCTGGAATCTGGAATTCTTTTTATTTATTTTTATTTCCTCCACCTCTAGATTCCGTTGGTTTTGAATCTACTGTTTTTCTCTTTTCTACCGGACTGAAGAAGAAGAAGAAGAAGAAGAAGAAGAAGAATCAGAGCAAGAAGAAGATCTGTGACTCATTTTGGATTAATTGAAGATGAGTTGGCTGCAGCTGCTGAGGTGAGTCGCGCGCGTGAGCTGTGACGTAAAAACACCTTTAAAGAAAAAAACAACAACCTTCTTCTTCTGTTGTTGTTTTATTTTTGTGAACGGAGGAGTTTGTCTTCTGTTTCCAGGGCTGCGCTCTGCGGGCTGGTGTGTCTCCTCTCTGCTGGGGCTCTTCCTCCTCCAGGTCTGTTCCAGAGAACCTTTCACACCTCCTCCGTCATTCTTTCACACCTCCTCATTCACTCCTCATTCATTCATTCACTCCTCATTCATTCATTCACTCCTCATTCATTCATTCACTCCTCATTCATTCATTCACTCCTCACTCCTCTCACGGAGGAACCAGAATACTTCATTCTCACACCTGCTGAAGAAGACGAGGAGTTTCCTCGGCAGATTATCGGATTATTTTGACCGATAATTAAGAATTTCTGACTACAAGATCGTATAATCTCCTCCGATAATGTTTAGATCGTATAATCTCCTCCGACAATGTTTAGATCGTATAATCTCCTATAACAATGTTTAGATCGCATAATCTCCTCCGACAATATTTAAATCGTATAATCTCCTCCGACAATATTTAAATCGTATAATCTCCTCCGACAATATTTAAATCGTATAATCTCCACCGACAATGTTTAGATCGTATAATCTCCTATAACAATGTTTAGATCGTATAATCTCCTCCGACAATGTTTAGATCATATAATCTCCTCCGACAATGTTTAAATCGTATAATTTAGATCGTATAATCTCCTCTGTCGATGTTTCGTGACGTTGTTTAACGTTTTGTTGTTGTTGTGTGGAGCGACATGGTTCTGGTTGGTAAATTTGACTCTTCATCATTTCTTGTTGTTTTTGAAAGCATCAAAAGTGCCGAATAATCTATAATAATAATGAATCCATCCAAAATCTCCTTTAATCCACTTTTAATTGTGTAGCTGAGAAATACGTTAAAATTTTTTTCAAATGCTTAAAATTCAGAAAACATCTTCTGCCTCTGAGCTTTCAAACAAAACTTTATTGACAATCGTTAATAGAGAACAACAGGATGCAGGAGTCGGACGGGTGGTGTTGCGTGAGACTTAACCTTTTGTCATTGGGTTTCCAGGCTGTGCTGGAGATGAATGCAGCAGAGGGGAGCCCTCCTCTTCATCGCCCTCCTCTTCATCGCCCTCCTCTTCATCGCCCTCCTCTTCATCGCCCTCCTCTACATCACCCTCCTCTACATCACCCTCCTCTACATCGCCCCTGTCTTCATCACCCTTCTCTACATCGCCCTCCTCTACATCGCCCCTGTCTTCATCACCCTCCTCTACATCGCCCCTGTCTACAACACCCTCCTCTTCATCGCCCTCCTCCCCTGCAGAGGTTAAACCGATGGATCCCTCCAAGGACTTCCTGGATCACTTAACCCAAGTTGGCTCCTCAAACGGCGGCGACCGTAAACACCGCGACGCCAGCGCCGTCCTGCCCTTCATCGGCCTCACCGGCAGTAAGTTCACACTCAAACGCCGATTGTGCGCGAGGAGGCGGAGCCACCCCGAAAACTAATTAAGAAAGAATTTATCACTTGAGCCTCAAACAGGGACAGGAAGTCTCCGTTTTCTCCGGAGAGACAGTCGGGAGAATCCGGAGAGTTCTTTTTTAATTTTCACCTGTGTCATTTTCTAAACCTCAGAGTTCAGAAAATGTAGAATGAATAAATGAGAACTTTTAATCGTTCATATTGAAGAAATTAAGAAACGGATACTCTGATAGAAATGAATGAATATCGTGAAGTTATGATGAATTTGAAAAGACCGTGAGAAATAAATCGGGGCATGAAAGCCGAACTTGGAGGCGCATTCATAACAAATCTATAATAATGATATTTAATACGTTTATTTTTATTTGGATTGAGTTTTTTTTTCCCTCATTCTAAGTAGATGAATATTCTCTATTAACAAAATTAAAAATAGTTTTTTGAAGCATTTATAAACAAGATTTATAATAAAAAAAAAATGTATCCATATTTTTTTAAGAGTGCGTAACTGTCGCTTTGTTTTAAAATAAGACACACAGAAATCAGTGAGAAGAAGAAGAAACTTGGTTTCTTTTTCTATTTTGTTTCGCAAAACCTTAAAAACATGAAAAAAAAAACAGCGGCTAATTTCTCGCTCATCAAAAAGCTTAAAATTGAAGGTGGTGTTTTTTTTAAATTCTGTTTGGGTTTCTCTCGCCGCTTCTCCGCCTGCTTTTAAGGCCGTTCTGTTACTTTCACGTGCTTGTCATCTGAGGTGAAGCAGAGGGCGGCAGGAATGCGCCGCCAGATGGACGCTGGTTATTGTCACAGATACAGAGTGGAGGAGGTCCAACCTGAGGTCTGAGGGCCTCTCGGCAGCCCGTCAGCCGGTCCCACCGGGTCCAGAATGTCTTCTCCTTTTAAGGAGAAGACATGATGAGAACCTCTGAAGGAGTCGATCCAGGCCCCCGCAGTTACAAATACAAACAATTAAATAAGAGTTCTGTGTTCATCCAAATGTGGAAGAAATGAGAAAAAAAAACGTGGGCTAAAGGAAACCCAGGAACCCGGAGAAGAACTTCTGTGAGCGGTTCCGTCTGAGCGGTTCCCAAACTTTCACATCTGACAGAGGTTATAAGAGATACAATGTTGAGGATTCAGAAGTTTAGGAAATACTGATATGATGAAAGGGTTTGGGAACCACTGACTTATTTGATTAATGAAAAAATAAAAAAAGTCTAAAAATCGGCAAATTATAAGATTAAAAAAACGATACAAACTTTTGGGAACCACTGACGTAACAAGTAAAGCCGGACCTAAACTGAACCATGTGAGCCCGGTTCACACTTGCAAATGAGCCTCAGGACCGCCGGGCCGTCTGACGGTCCTTTGTCGTTTCTGGCGTATTGTACACGGGGTCACGGCGGCCGATAAACAGCCTCCCTAAAGGGGTCGGTCTTCTAAAGGATTTCTGCCGTGACAGAATTTTTGGCAGGTTCTCGACTCGATGGGCTGACGTCAGTGCCTTCTGTTCTCACTGCGCCTGTGAGAAGGGGCGGAGCTTCTGAGTTGCCAGAAGCAACACGACTCGTAGTAATAATAAGAAGTCATGAAGTAGAAAGTGCAGTGATACGAAAGGACGAGTAAGAAAAGGTTCACAGCTGTCAGAGTGTTATAGAGTGCTAGCTAAAAAGCTAACACTCTATAGAGTCAAACTTAACTCGCTTACCCACAATTCTCTCTGCTAAATAGACCTACGAGTCCAGTTGCACCGGCAACTTTGGAAAAAAAAAAAGAAGTAATTTCGGCAAGACAGCTGGTTTCTCTGTTATTAGCATTTGGCTATGAAACAAACTTTTTTTTCTGCCTCGGAGCTTCCAACAAAACTTTATTGACAATCATAAATAGCGACACCAGACTGCAGGAGCCGAACAGCCGGACGTTAAACCTAGCGACAACTCCCAACGACATAACTCGACAGTTAAGCCAAAACCTTCCTCTGGATAAAAATGTCAGGCGTTTAAAATGCTATTTCACCGGTTTGAATTCGTATATGGACACAGTTTCTTTCTTTTTTCCCCCCATTTAACTTTTTTGTAACCGCCACAAACAGAACAAGCAGCGTTACAAACATAAAACATCAAAGGAACAAAGTTTCAAGAGAGCTCATCGCCATATTGTGACATAATTTCTCCAAATGGTTTCTTTAATTTTAAATGCTGTGAAACACGTAACGTCATCAAAAGGTAACCGCCTGTAGGAGGCGCCGAAACCTACGTCTGGGTAGAATTTCATGCAAATCTGTCAATAAGATTTTCTGTAATCTTGTTCACAAACCAACAGACGGACATTTAGAGGTGAAAACATGACCTCCTTTCTTGGTAGGTAATAAAGAGGTCCATTAAAACCCGCCTACTGTCAGTTACTAGCTTGATTGATAGTTTTGTCGGAGCTCAAACCTCCGTCTGAAGCATGTCTGCTGAGGTTGGTTCTGGTGCCAGTGATCCGTCTCACCCCGCGTCTTTGAATCTCGTAGGTTCCGAGCAGAGTCGCAGCTGCTGTAAGAACGGAGGGACCTGCATCCTGGGCAGCTTCTGCGCCTGCCCGCCGCACTTCACGGGGCGGAGCTGCGAGTACGACCAGCGCGTCAGGTAAACGCCGTTCTGTCGGTATCGGATCCGTCCGACACTGCTTTAGCTTGAGTTACTGACTTTGAGGGTGGTTAATCGTTCAAAGGGTAGTTTTAAGGCCATGTTTGTGTCACACGTCCTGTTGAAAGCAGACGGAACCCTCGACCAGCGAGGGTTCCGTCTGTTTACGTTTCATTTTCTGGAGCAAAAACCTTTATTTTATTTTTTTTGTCAAACAGAATTTTTGTCATTTTGTCTAAATCTATGAGTGGGAATCATCTGAAGAGGCTCTCTGCAGCAAAACTGTTTAAAAATATATCTATATATTTATACACACTTTTTCTTGACTTATTATTCTTATTGTTTAAAGTCAATATTCTTATTTCTTACCCTTATACTATTTTAAACCTTAGACCCGTTTGGGACGATCATCCAGTCTGTTTTTTTTCTTTTCGTTTTTGCTTTCTCACTTTCACGCTCTGCTGCTCGCTGCCCTGCTTCTACCTCATAGGCTCCGCCCACCGGCCCATCAATCACTCGTACCGGCGGCTGAGTTCAGTTCTGTTTGTTTGCTCCGTCTGTAGGAGCTGCGGCGCCATCCCTCACGGCGAGTGGGTTCAGAAGGGATGCTCCTACTGTCGCTGTGGTTACGCCGTCCTGCACTGCTTCCCCAAAGTCTTCCATAAAGACTGCGGTAAGTTATCGCAGACGCCTGAACGCCATCGTGCAGCCGCTGTCGGATGCAGCCGCTGTCGGATGCAGCCGCTGTCGGATGCAGCCGCTGTCCTCCCGCTTGATTAGAGGGTAACGGAGCAGACCCCCCCCCCCCCCCCCCCCCCCCTGTGATTGCCCACCCACCCTTCAGACTCATTTACAGATCAATGCCCCTGTTCCCAAAATGCAAAAACAGGCTCGCGGCCATCAGCTCCCACTTTCATGGAAGGAGGGGCTTCACCGTCGATTACCTTTGATGTTTCAGCTTCCTGTTTCTGGCGTTACTATTGCGACTCTGTTGTCTCCGAATTCTGGTTTCAACCTTAAACCAGAGTTCCGACTCCAGGTTAAACCTGTTATTTGATTTCCTGCCCTGCACATCATGAAGAATTGGGGGGGGGGGGGGTACTGAATACACGGACTGTGGCGGAGGTGTTCTGGACCAGAGACCAGAAACATGAACGCATTGTTACGATAATCCCGCCTGCTAAAAAACAAACGCAGCAACAAGAAGTTTTTCTGATTCTTGTGTTGGACAGAAATCCCTTTTCTTCTTTTAAAGTTCTGAAGGTGGTAGTGGGCTTATTTTGTAGCGGGCTTTAAACGGCGTTCCAACAATCGGGTCTGAGTCCGAACGATACACCGAGGATTCCGGCTTGACTTGTACATCTTCGCGACACTGACTGTAACACAAACAATAATTCCAGTTATGTCAGTGTTCAGTTGTAGAAAGTTCTGGCCCGTCCACTCACCTGAGACACAGTCACGTAGAGTTGTGTGTCGTCTGCATAGGTGGGATACGAGATGTTCTAAACCTCCATAATCTGAGCGAAGGGATGGAAACCTAGATGATACATAGAAGAGGTCCGAGGATAGACCCTTGAGGAACTCCACTAGTGATTTGTATTTGCTCGGATTCATCGGTACCACATGAAACATCTGGCCGTTAAATAAACCGGCAAAACGTGTTTCCCGTTAAAACCGGCCTTCACCGGGTTTCTGTTTCTCTCCCCAGACGACTCGGAGGAGGTGCGTTGGTTTCGTTCCTCGGCTGTCAGGGCCAACCGGAGCAGCTTGTTCTTCTACCTGATTCCGTTTCTCCTGCTGCTGCTCGTCCTCTGATGGCCCCCCTCCCCCGTTGTCGGGTGGATGCCGGACGCCGAAATCCAGCCGTGGATCGCGTGAACCCGCGACTTCAGGACTTTCCCCTCGGGAATAAAGTTTTCCGGAATCCCCTCAAGAGTTTTTATGAGCTTCTACGGATATTTATTGCATTTTCGTCCATTTGCGGGGAAGTAAAACCCGATTATAACTCTCAGTCCAGCAGGTGGAGGAGGTTCTGTGGATTTGTGGTTTCTGGAGACCCAGCATGAAGTCTTCTGGCCCAGAACTTCACTAAATACGGAACTGAGATGGCTTTAGGACGGAGCCGCGCCGCCGGATTTCTTCCTGTAACCCGTCCAAACCTTCTGAAAAACTAAAGATCGGATCTTTGTATTTTTTTTCTAAACCAGAACATGAATTGGATCCGTTCATCTGAACTTATCCCACTTTTCCTGAAAATGAGTGAAATGTCTTTGATACGGGTCACCCCCCGCTCAGGTTCTGACTTTTTTTTTTTTTAAGGGTCCAAAAATAGTTTCAAGCTGATCTGTTATTTCTTTTAAATTTTTTTTATATATATTGTTTTTCATATCTTCTTTTTTTTTTTTCGTGTGACGTCTCCTACAGTTATATTCTTCCAGTGGAAGGTTTCTTGTCTCCTCCTCATGTCAACTTCTGTAGCTCCATGTCCACTTTTTTATTTTTTTTCGTTGTAAAAAAAAGAAGACGCAGAGATTTATCGGGAAAAAAAAAAAAAAAGTTTTAAACTTTGCGTCTTCTGTCTGTTTGCACAAATTGTGAGCCCATGTGACATTTTGGATATAAAGATGTACAGATTATGTTTATGGAATGGTTCTGTTGTGTTTTTTTTATCTTTGTGTTGTTGTGAGACAACAAGGGACCTACTTGTCGGAAAAGACCCCCGACGATGACATCACTTCAGGTCGTTGTTTGAACTTCACAGTTCTGATCGGTTCCCCCTCTTTATGGGCAGAGTTGTTCCCTAACAAATAGTTCAGGGATCTACACTGTTCAAAACTACTAATTAAGGGAACACTGAAATCACAGACCGGACTTTGTTGGAAGGGAGTTGAAAAATCTTTATCCACACAAGAACTCAGCTGATGTCCCTTTTCCACCAAAAAGAACCTGGTGCTAGTTTGGTTCCAGTGCGATGTTGGTTCAACTGGCGCACCTCCTAAGAACCCGTTTGCTATTCCATTGGCAAGGAGCCATGTCAGAGCCACGCCCTAATGTCACTGTAGAACGTAATCGGTTCTTGGTTCTGGACCAGCGGAGAGTTGGTTCTTGTATGGCACCACTTTTGAGAGCCAGGAGCTGGTGCTTAAGTTGTGTATAAGCAAAGAACTGGTGCTAAGTCAGGCTCTGGCTCCGAACTGGCCCTGGACCCAGCTCGTGGAAAAGGGTATGGAGAGGAGAACGAGGTACCAGTGGAGAACCACTTTGTTCAAAGCGAACAAGATGACGGAACTATTAATTACTCGATCATATTCACTAAATGTTCCGGTAAAAAGGTTCTATCCTGATTCTAAAGTCTAAAATACTTCATTATTTAACATCTTTAATAATAAAGACACATCTAGAGCAGCTAATTACACGAATCATGAAAAGTGTTTATATTGCACGTTTAAAGTGACGTAGCATGTTTGTGCTAAAGATAAAGGGTCCGAGGACGGAGCCCTGAGGGACGCCACATGTCTAAGTGGGTCACCGAGGAGGAGGCGTCAACTGTGTTCTATTCTATACGTTTTAAAAAAATGTTTTACCAAACGATTTTTCATTTTATGGGACATTTAGAGTGTCTAAGATATTAAATTAATAAATGACATAATATGCAAAAAAAATTTTTTGGTTAAAAAAACCTTTTTTGGGGCAAATCCATTATTTTTTTTGCCACCTAAAAGATTCCATCCCAGCATTTCTTCATTTCTTCTTCTTACATAAGTGTAAAGCTTTAAATTCAAGTCATAGAGGCGAGCATCAGGTGAATTTAACGCACTCAAAAAAAACAAATATCTAAGCCTAATATTTAAGATTTATGTGTTTTATTTACATGTAAAATGACTTTGGATTACATAAACTAATAAACTTCCTGTGATTCATATTTGTAAGTAAAACATGAATAAATTAGTGTCGGATCTGCTCCGAAGAAGATGACCACCTTTGGAGCGCACTGTAAAACTCAGGCTTCCATAGAAACCACGACATTTGTAGAAAAAAAAAAAAAAAAATCAATCAAACTTTATTTGTATAGAACATTTTAAAATAAAACAACATTTTTTATTCAATGTGCTTCACGGGTGGTTTACAAAACAGAAGAGAAAAAGTCAAAGAACTAGTGGAAATGCAATAAAAATGAGGAATATTTGAATATGGAGGCTTATTCGTGCAGAAAATAAAGTTAGATTAGACAAAAAAAATGAATTTTAAGATAAAAATGCTGATACTGATGAAATAAAAACAATAAGACGAAAGATTACACAAAATTAAACGCTTGTAAATAGAGAATAGAGTCAAAAGAGTAAAATGAATTTAAAAAAAAAGAAAAGTGAAAGGGATGAACGAAATAAAGTAAAATACAAGATAATAAAAATGAAATCAGGATCAAAATAATACAATCGAGCAAATACTTAAACAAAAAAAGAACACTGAAGGCGGTGTAAGTGTGAATATTAATGAGGACGTTAGTTAAGTTTCCCTCAGAGCTCCTCCCCTCTTATCAGTGTTTTTACAGTGCGAGCCCTCCTCCCTCTTATCTCCAGACTTTACGGATGAGGTCAGCGTCGATTATCAGCGCCTCTCTTATCTTAAACAAACACACCGACTCTTGTTCTGCGGGGCTGTTGGCGCTCCAGCTGCTCCAGCTGCACCAGCTCACGGCGAGGAGAGCGAATGTCCCCTTAAACCTAAAGTTAGGATTGAAGAAGCCTGAAACGATCTTGAGTTGATTCTGGGGATTTTTTTTTTTTGCATCCCGCAACAGGAAAATCAAGCAGTCACATGACCGGACGGGTTAAAATGAGACGAGAACTAGACCTACGCCGTCGTCCCCGACAGCAAGGGTACATCCCAGAAAAGTCCCCAATCCCCTGCATTATACAATCATTCCCCTGGATTCAGCTCAAATGAAAAGTAAAGTTAGGTCCGAAAAACTGTGTTTTCCCCGAAAAACTCCCCCTAGTGGGTGAAATACAAACTATTAGAGTAAAGTAGGATATATATATATAGAAGACGGATCTCCTCGGGTCGATTCAGACGAGCCAAATTTGGCCCAAATTAGACCAAATGTTGAGACATTATGAGATAAAGTTCCCCCTATGGTCAGAAATATGGAACCAACCTTTCCCGAAATCGACCCAGTTCTTCCTCTCACTGAGACCTATGTCAGCATAAAATCTGAACATGATCCGTGAAAAAGTTTTTGAGTTATCAAAAGGACATGCAGTTGGTTGGTGTGAGAGGAAGAGGAAGATGGAAACAGATGATCCGTTGTGGCGACCCCCCAGAGGGAACGGAAAGAAGAAGAGTTAATCTCATTTCCTGTATCAACAAACTCTTTCAGGTCGAGAAACTCTTCACTGATAGAAACCGGAACAAAGACCCCGCTTTGATGAGATTTTTACTTTTAGGTGTTTAGAAAAAAAGAAAGAAAATTTAGTTAATTGTTTTTTACAGTGTATGAAACATATAACGAGAATTAGGCCTGAATGAATCCCACTTCGTAAAACACACTGTAAAAAGACAGGTTGTGTTGTTGTTGTTCATGACCTCATAAAATTACTTCACTTTTCAAATAAATGAAGTATTTGCAAATTAAATTAAAGTTAAGTTAGAGTCAAAAATACTTAATATGAGTTTTTTTTTTTACAGTGCGTGAATTCAACCTAAAAGCTTTAAAAAAAGGGAAATTCCGGCTTTTTTTTTAAGAAAAACATTTTTTACCTTCAAATAAACTTTAAACAGTAATTCCTGTAAAACAGTAAATAAATATTTGTGTATTATTGGTAAACAAAAATCTGACTCCTTCATCGTTTTTGAGACCAAATATTACACACTGCAAAAAGAGAATTGGTGATTTCAAAAATAAATTTAAAAAAATCCACTGTTTTATAAATATTTGCAACTTAAATTTTTACACTCAAAAACTTTTAACTTCAATATTTTTTTTCTTATTGTTTTTTTTTTTTTTTTGCAGTGCACAGAGACACAGGATGTATCCCGGGAGGCTGAAACCGAACATGGAGCGAGGTGAAGAAGAGGAGTCGAGAGAAACACTAAACAAAACTGGGCTTTCTCCGTTTAATCCTGACTTAATCCCAGACTAATCTCTCTTTTGTGATGTCACTAATTCTCGACGACAACAGATTGAGGAAGAGGAGATCCGGTCGACGACTTCCTTAGACCCAAACCGGATCATGTGATTTAACCCGAGGGAGTCTCGGACTCTTGAACGTCCCGAGGCGGGAAAAGTGAAAGTGCAGATTGTGGATGTTATTTCCGGGGGTTGGGGGGGTTTGACCCGGAACGCCGTCCTTCCCAACACGGCTATCAGACGGGAGAGTGAAGAGTGAGGCGGAGATAAAAAAAACACACACACTAAAACTGTTTCCTCCTTGTTATTTTTGACCTCCTCGCTCACTCTTCCTCGCAGCAGATGAAGACGAACCGGACCTCATGTTCCGGCTGATGTTGATGTCGGCGTTCTCTCTCCGGGTTCGACGCCGGTTGTCAATCAGACCAGTGATTTATGTGAGGCTCAGACTCCTCCTGGATCCAGGTTCCCTTCCTGGATCCAGGTTCCCCTCCTGCATCCAGGTTCCCCTCCTGGATCCTTTCAGACAGAACCGCCGTCCCTCCATCGGTGGTCCTCAGCTCTCTGGTCATCTCAGCAGCAGGAGGACATTCTGAGAGAGATTACTTCTCTTTCTGCCGATAAAGACGTTGTCTGACGGCGGGCGTCTCCCGCCGGGACACTGAGAGGATTGGAGGAGGTTTTAAAGAACCAGCGGCGACGGAACGGGCAGGAAGGATGTCTGAGCGGGTTTAATAAGCTGCTATAACCCATCAGAGACAAACCCGAGTGAAAAGCCTGATTATAAAGCTGTTATAACTCCTTTATGAAGGTGGTTTTCTCATGAAGCCTAAAGGTTGTGTTTAAACTAGGTATGTGTGTCCAGAATGTTTCTTTGAGCACATTTATCAGTAACTGTAAAAAAAAAAAGTCTGTTTTAAAGTGTATTTTTCTGGTTATGTTGTTCAAACATTATGTTAATTAAACTAAATAGACTAAAAGAAAAGACAATAATAGTCAGAGATATTGTTCTGGATAAAAAAGATGTCAAACATTGGTGCGTTAAATCATTCAAAGTGGAATATAAAGGGTAAATAAAAGGTTTTTTTTAAATAAAAATGCCCTAAATTGCTCAATTCTACGTCAGAATAAAAGACACTCCTCTGCTGACCCCTACAGGCCGCATGCTGAAACAGCAAACCTCTGCTTACGCTGGAAGGATGAGCAGTAAGATGAAGGTGATGACGAGAGTGACTTTGTGCTGGATTCATGTTGTAGACCTGGTCTGGGTACCTGAGGTGTCCTTCAGTGACCAATGAAGACACACCGAACAGAGGAGGACTGGAGAATCAGCTAAAAGTGATAAAATGTCGCCCTCTGGTGGTCTGAGAAGAAACTGCAGCATAACCCTGGTGCTGGAATATGAAGGAAAATGTCTTTAAATGGGCTGAAAAAGTTCATATTTCATCAAGTCTGCCTAATTTCGCAGCTGAATTTGAGCCTGGTCCGTTTCTGAGATGATTCTTCGTAAAAAAAACTTTTTTGTTTTAGAGTTAAAATTAGTGCAAGGATCCACAGAACTTTACCATTTATGGTCCAAATCAGGATTAAAGGGAGGAATCCTTTATTCAGCCCTCCCACACATTATCATCACGAACATATCTGCCATCGGGTCAGGGTGGTAGAAGGCCAGATATTCAAGACGTCCCACTCCCCAGAAACACTCTCCAGCTCATCCTGGATTGATTTTCCGAAGCGTTCCAAGGCCAGATGAGATATAATGATAATAATAATAATAATAATAATAATATATAGTCCTTCAAGTGAACGCCAGCGAACCAGAACTAACCCAGTGATTTTATCTGTAGCTGCTTTCATGTGCGCTCAGTTACCGATAAATGAAAAATAGTTAAAGGTACAGTACAGTAGACGTGTCAGTCGAAATGCTAATTTTGGGAAACATATTATAGATAGTTCTGGCACATATTTTGGGTTGATTAATTGACAATTGAATGTGCTCTGTCCAGTAGGAGGGGCTTCCACCATGAAGCCAACCATACTTTTACCCCCTCTTGACGTTTTAAACGTTATCTCCGTAACATCAAACAGGGAAATCATCTGCAAAAAATGTTACATTTTTTTTTTAGTGTGAAAGATATGAAAAACCTGAATGGGATAACATTATTCCTATTTGAGCTCAATATCTTGAAGCTGGAATTAACTCTTCATGTTGAAGTGGAAGTAGTTCGGAAGAACACGATAACAGTAACCTAACATTATCTTGATTAAAGAACAAAAGTTTAATATGCATACTGAAAAACTCCTTTGATGTTAGGGTTAGGGTTAGTTTGAAAGGTGTTTTATGAATAATGAAAAAGTTTGATCGATTGTTGATGACAGGAAATGTGCTCAGAAGATCAAAGGGTCAATTGCCCGTTGATCGTAGAATTCTCTTTGAAGCGCCACTGCCAATAGTAGAAAGACTTTCACAAACACACAGGTGATGAAATCCACTAAACTCAAACGACTGACGTTAAGGGACAGTAAACAAACGTTGTTGTCATGGAGAGAGTAAGAAACCCGCATTGAGAAGAGACAATGGAGGTTGGCGTTGACGCCGTTCGCCCAATGATTGATTCCTTTTTCAACCAGATGACAGTAGAGCAGTGGGGACTGTTAAAATCAGGAACGCCTGACATCGCCACAAAGATTTATTTGACAGAGATGCTCTTGGACATGATAGTAACGGCGTCCAAGGTCGTGTTGACGACCCTTAGGAGCCGGAACGCAGCCGTGTCTCAAAGCCGACACCAGTCCAGTCCGGGAAAAACACTCGTACAGAGTTTGGGTCACTCTCTCAAACTTTCAGACCACGTCCAAAACGTCACCTCCAGTCGTTTGGCAGACTTGGTGAACTCAGAGGTCACGGAGGTCGTCAAGTCGGCGCTAACCGGCGCCGTGAGTTCCCCCAACCCCGTAATAAGTGAACATGTAACCCAACCCCGCACCTTAAACCGGATGGTTGTTCTGGCCATCAGGGTGTTAAAGGACTCCATGGCCAAGACGATGCTCGTACCCCGAAGACGGAAGCAAAACGTGAAACCCAGGAGAGAAGAGAGACCATTAATGCTGAGACCTGACGATTTTAAGGAGGGGAACCCACCACTGGGGGCATTGGTGACATCGACATCTGTGTCCGTCCAGAAGAAGCTCAGCGCGGAGCTGGGCGACGTCATGGCCTCCATCGTGGAAGGCATGCCAGAATCCACCGCTGAGGCGCTCCGATCCGAAATCTCCCAAGAGATTCGAAACGCCTCGGTAGATATTGCAGAAGAAATAGTTCAGAACCCTTGGAATCTGAAAGTCCCGAAGACGAACTGCAAACCGAGTTTGAGGGCGGTGAGGAACAGGATAAAAGGCTTGCTCATGAGTTGCTTCGCCAAAGTGTCCGTCCTTCGCCTCCTGGCGCGGCTGAGGAAGAAATTCAAACTGGAAAGCAAAGGTAGAAGAAACGTATGGATGAAGTCGATCGTGGGTAAACTTGAATCTCTGGCTCGTTTGGGAAAAGACCGGGATGCAGAAGAGGATAAGGAGAATGTTCTGATAGTGCTTGCTGAGGAACTCGGCGACCTCCTCTTCGGTAACCTGACAGGTGGTTCCGTCGGGTCCGGTGTCCCAGAATCCCTTCTCGATTCACCCGATCACACTCGCTCCGTCATATCTTTGAAAGCGTGGGCTCTAGCGGCCCTGATGAAGTGGTGGCGCCAAACTCAGGTGGGCGGCCGAAGTCGGAGGGCGGCTCTGGCGGTACTGACCGAGAGTGACGCGCAACGTACGGAGTCGCGCCTCCTTCTGGTCCAAAGAGACAAAGCATCCGTGAGGATCCTCACCGAGAAGATCGCTTGGCGGCTATTCGGTAAGGTAGAGATGATACCTAAGAACAAGGACGACATCACGGAGCGACTGTTTGAAAAAACGTGGGCCGCACTTGAGGGCGCAGGAATGTACGTCGCCAAAGAGAAGTTCAAGAGTCACAAGGTCATCGTCAGGGACCTGTGCAGGCGGTGGGGCGATGCGGACACGGTCCTCATCGCACTGAATACGAAGGATCCGGAAATTGAGAAATGTCTCGCATCTTCTGTTAGACGGATCTTCACCGTACCGCCAAAACCACCGGGGTTCCTGAGGAGGTCCTGCTCGTCTTTCAACAGGGTCACGTAGAAGACCCTCAGTGGTAAGAAGCCCGATCGATGTTTCTTTGGGGTTTCCCACTAAGTTCTTCACGAGTCTTTTTCTGCCGGTCTCGGGGAATTCTCCTCTATTTTGCAATATCAAAGAAAGTTCACTCAGAATTCCTGGTTTTCCCGGAATTCATTCAGAGTTTGTCAAGGAAACAGTCTTAATATAACTTTCACGGAATAAAACTGTCGGCAAAAAAGTCAGGCATGTTAGAGCGAGGAAGAAGTGGGTTGATTTTGGGAAAGGTCAGTTGCATAATTCCGCCACTAGGAGGAAATTTTGGGCCACAATTACTCAACCGTTCCTTCCATTCCTTTGATGTTTCTTTTGCTAGCTAACAACTTCTTCAAGTTGTTAGCTAGCCCCAGCTAGCTAGCTAAAGAAATCTGGCGTTGACGCGGCGCGTTAACGACATGCGACATAGTCAGCAACTGAAAGATATTAAGTTTTACTATAATGAGAGTAAAGTTATAATAATAAGACGAATAATCCTGTTATTAAAATAATAAAGTCGTTCATTTACTAGAACAATCGTCGCAGTTCTTCAAGAATAAACTCACAACTTTTCAAATAAAGTCGTAATATTAGGAGAATTAAGTGATAATATTAGAATAATAAAGTGATAATTTGAAGAAAAGAGTTTTATTACAGTATTATAAGAATTCAACACACATTGTTGTTTCATTTCCTGTTCCTTCTCAGACCCTCCTCTACCCCATCATCATCATCATCACTAATGAACACTACTGTAAACGGCTTATTTTAATATTTTTAATCGCTGTGAAAAACGTAACGTCACCAAACTTTAGTCATGTGTAGAATCTACCAAAAACTACCTCTGGGTAAAATTTCATGCAAATCCGTCTTTTAGTCTCTCCGTACTTTTGTTCACAACCGATGGAAATGAAATGAAGTAATAATTATAATAAAGGCACAATTTAAGAAGATGAAAATTGTAATATATATTAAAAAAAAAAAAGAAGCTATAATATTACACGGATGAAGTGATAATATTACAAGAAAAAAATTACCGTATCATAAGAATAAAGTTATGATGATACGAGATTAAAATGTATGATACTATAAATTTTATAATAATATTAAAAGAAACAAGACATAATATTTTAGAATTAATTGATGATTTGTGAAGCAAAGAGTCTCACTATTACAAGAATAAAGTCACTAATTTGCATAAAGTCGGGATATTATAAGAATAAATTATTAAAATCACGATAAGAAAGTAATAATTTGACATAAATTGACATTATAACATTTTGAGAATAAAGTAATAATTTTTACAAAAATGATATCTTACTACTATTAGGAAAATAAATTGAATGTTACAAGAATAAACTCACGGTATTATGAAAATAAAGTCATAAAGTTGTTGGTATGACGTGATAATAATATCAGAATAAAGCCATTATACAGTATTACAAGAAAAATGACATAATAATTTACGATTTAAATCATAATTTGTGAACAAAATAGTTTTACTATTTCAAGAATAAAGTCAGTTGTTTGCTAGAAACATATTTATAATATCAAAAGCATAAAGTCACGATATAATGAGAATAAAGTCATCAAATTACAAGAATAAATAATATTACAGAGAATTACTAAGAATAAAGTAATAATTATACAGTAATGATATAATATTAGTAGAATAAAAACATACTGTTATAGAATTAATTCAATATTTTTGAAGCAAACAGTTTCACTATTTCAAGAATAAAGTTATTGAAAAAAAGTAAAAAGTATTATATTACGAGAACTATAACATGAACGCACAATTTGAATTTGAATAAAGCAATAATATTACAAGAATAAAGTCAATAAATATCAGATTTTCCTCATTTGAAATGTATTTTTATTTTTATTTGAACGCGCCTGTGACGTCATCTAAAGGCGAGTTATAGCCGCTCATAATCATGTCAGTGCCAGTACCTAGAGACGCGCGCGCTGGCTCGTTCGCCTCTCTGTGACGTGACGTCACGGGAAAGGCGTCTATAAATGTTTGTTTCCTGAGTAAACATGTTACATAACCTCCTCTCACTCATCGGATCGAGATCACGGAATTAAAAAGAAGAAAAAAGAAAAAGAAAAAGAAAAGCGGACTTGACCGCTCTCGGCTTCCGTATGTGTGTATGTGTGGGCTTTATCGCCGACGTCACGCCCTGCCGTTAGTCCAGCAGCACCGCTCCGATCAGAGCGGTCGTCGGTTCTCACGGACCGAACCCGACCCCGAGGCGTTCTGACCCGGGGACATCCCAGAACAAAACTTTGTACCGGGACGCCCTTTCGTGTGGTTACCGGCAGCTCGGAGCGTCAACAGCCGGGCAGAGGAGAGGGGGAGTCACCGTGAACGCAACGCCCGTGACGTGTGTCCGCCAGGGCTCAGTCTGTGAAGCGGGTCGCGGAGAGATCGACGGGTCCCACCGGAGCCCGCCGGACCGACCACCGTGAGGATGGAGAGGAAGAGGACGGAGTGTTCCGCTCTGCCGCCCGGCTGGAAGAAGGAAGAAGTGATCAGGAAGTCCGGGCTGAGCGCTGGAAAGAGCGACGTCTACTACTACAGGTAGTCCGGTCCGGTCCGGTCCGCTCCGCCGCGCGCACCGAGCTGTCACCGAGCGCTCCGGTCACATGGTCAACCGGAACCGGTGGCCGATCAGTCAGGCTGGGGGTTAACGATCCGAATGACGTCATGCTCCGGTCAGGCTGTCAGAGAAGTTTCCATCGTTTCTCTGCGGCGGCTCTCCCTGGTGGTCCAGCTGATCTCAAACAGCGCGTCTTAAACCGGGGTGCGCGGACCGCTGGGGGTCCGCTGGGCGAACTCAGGGGTCCGCGAGATTTCTGCACCAGAATCAGAACCGCTTTTTAAACCCTTAAATGATAGATAGATAGATAGATAGAGACTTTATTAATCCTTTATTAATGATTTATTACAAATGCTCCTTATAAACTCTTTGAATGCAAGAATCAAGAAGTAAAATAATATAATAATAATGAGAGTAATATAACTGTACTATATTTAAACGAGGTCCAAACAGGTGTGAGAATATAAACTTATATCCCGAATGTGAGGGTTGTGTTATTTTAACTATGTTTAATTCTTAGAACAAAAATTAAAAAAAAAAACGCAAATATATGCTTATACACAAAAAAATTATATTTCACTTGAAAGGCAGTTAAAGGTGCAGTTTGTAAAATTTAGGGGTATCTCTTTGAACAAATGGATTTAAAATCAACAGTATTTTTCAAATATGTATAGAATTATTATTAGCATTATGCTAACCCGTAGAAAACCCCGTAAACCTTCCGCTAAATAGTTAATAGTTAACTTTAACAGAATAAAACTTTTACATTTACGTCTTACTTCTACCATTATGGTATTTTTCTGTGTTGTAAAATGTTTTATAAAAGTTTGTGTTTTCACAGTAAAATTCGGTTTTATTACACTGAGAACTGATTAAAAAAATTATAATTATAAATTATATCAGAAATGCTTGCGACACATTATCTCTCTTAATTCTCTGTGATCAGATCACGTCAATATTATTTATCGGAACAATTGCAACGTGTAAAATTTAGGGGCGTGTCTTTGAATAAACGGAATACATTTTAAAAACACGATGTAATCCGAATAGCTATGTTTACGTTAGCTTAAAACGAGTCTTTGACGTCTCCAGCGTGGGCGGGCCCCCCCACGGAGGTCGCTATGCTGCGCTGCCATGTTTGTACAGCAGCCCAGATGGAACAAACTGAACACTGGCTCTAAAGGAAATGGAAGATCGTACTTATTATTTTAACTTGACTATTGTGAAAAAGAAGCGCTAAGGCTCGACTCGTGAAACCTTTGAGACAGGGGATTCATCTCAGCAGACGGCTGCGTGGTTTTTTGTGTTCTTTGCCCCCCTGCTGGGTGTTTTCTCTCGGGGGCTATGCGCTACGATTGGCCCAGGAGGCCCGACTGCCGGCGGCGACCCGGTCCTCCCTGGAGGAGGAAGTACTCCCGCAAAATCCAGCCGTCCGTCACCGTCTTGAGTTTAATCCCCTGGGTTGATTGCGTGGGCCCTAACGATTCACCTCACAATGGTGTTACGTGTCGGGTCTTCACGTTTCCGACTAGAGGCGTTGTTGTTTTTTTTCTTGGGCTGAACCATTTTTTTTCGGGAGGGGAGGGGGAGGAACTGAGGTGTGACTCTACAACGCTGCCTCAATGCGGAGCAAATAATAACATTCGTTATAAAACACCTGAGCTTTTACAGAATGAACAACTAAACGCAACGTCTAGATGTGTCTCGAGGAATTTGTGCGGCCACTTGATGAGGTCAAAGGTGATGACATCATTTTGGCCCTTGAGGACCGCCTTAGAGTCCATATAGGGAGGGAGGAGCCTGGCTGTAAAAACACTAAAGTTTACGCACTGCACCTTTAACTGCTGTGTTTTGCAAACAACAAACACGGTCTTGGCTCATGAGATGGAAATATATATATATATATATATATATATATATATATATAATGATAAAGCTGAAAACACAAAGGTCAAACTGAGGTCTATGAGGAAGAATATTTTAATGGGATTTATTAACGCAGCTAGCCCGAGTCCTCCAGAGGCATTATGGGAGAAATAACCCCTGGCATGAAGCCGGAGCGCCTCAAAGCCCCCCCAGCACGAACCATGGCAGTGGGTTAACCCGGGTTAAGTTCTCAGTCAGAAGAGGGACGTCAGTCTGAGAACCGCCGGCTTAAAAACACTTAAACGATTTTCAGCCAAGAATAATATTCCATAAATATTCAGTTGTGTATTTTTTGGTTTTTTCCTGTGGGGCCTGAAGACAATCTGTAGTGGAAGTGACGTCACGAACCACGCCTCCTCTCAGTTCTCCTCCGGATGTGTGCGTCGGCGTGCGAGGGCGGCGTCCAGCGCCGTCGGTTTGGGCGTTTTGTTTCTGGGTCGTCTTTAAGAACGTTTTGAGGTTTTGACGCCCGATCGGCTTTTAATCCGATCCTGACGTGAGAATCGGCGTCTCTCTGCTGTAAAAAGTCCGCCGCCGAGATCCTCCGTTGCTTTTTTTTTTCATAAAACCAGCGATGAGAAGATCTGCACGCTCAGATAACCATCAAGGACTGAGAGGCAGTGACCTCTGCGACCCCGGCTACAACCAATCAGAAGCCGGGACACGTCAGCCTCTGCTGCCTCCTTCCTCACACATCCCCCAACCTTCATCGCAGCAGCGCCGCTCTCACAGAGGACGTGCAGCGTCTCCGCCACGGCTGCAATGACGGGCCTCTTCATCCCCCCCCACCCCCGCAGAAGACCCCGGTCCCCCTTCGCTGTAACAGCAATCTGATTGAATGTATAAGTTACTGGCAAATTGAGTTCATTTTGAGCTATTAGATTAAAATTATGGGTAAAATTTGATTTTTACACGACAGATCTCCTCCAGTCGATTCCAAGGAACCGAATCTGGACCCAATCGGACCAACAGCCGGGAAATTATGGCCTGGCAATTTTCCAGATAAAGCTCCGCCTAGTGTCGGGAATATACAACCGAACTTTCCCGAAATCACACCAGTTCTTCCTCTCACTAAACTCTATGTGCGTTTAAAATTTGTAAAGGATCGGTGATACAGTTTTTGAGTTTGAAGGATCTGCGGCGATGACTGTTCGAGAATACCCTCGACTTTACGGGGATGGAAAAATACGTCTAATCTTAAACGTCTGTAGATCGCAAAGTTTGATTGTCGGAAAAACATCTACTAGGTTTAAGTGTATATCACAACCCTTAAGACCCCTAAGACCCCTATCCCTTGCGTTGTACAAGGAGTTCCCATGATTGAACTCCTCAAATTAAATGTTAGGACCGAAAACGTGTTTTTTTTGTAAAATGCGTAAACTATGAGCTATTCAAGTAAAAATAAAATAGAGTATATAGAAGAATGACCTCCATCCAGTCGTTTTCGTAGGCGCCAAATCTGGACTAAATCGGACCAATGTGAAATTGAGTTGAGTAAATTCAACGGTCCTTTCCCCAAATCAATCCAGTTCTTCCTTGCACTAACTTCTATGAGGGTGTAAAACTTGAAATTGATCCACGGTACGGTTTTTGAGTTAACGCGTTAACACAAATCTGCGCCGGTTCGTAAAAAACTTATTATTTTTTAATATTAGCTTTTCGCAGTTTATATAAAAAATGTTTCTAAAATCTAATGTCACTAAACTGTTTGTTATATAATATATAATTAAAAACTCTGTCCGGCTGTTTGTTTTGGGCATAACTCAAAGAAAAAAAGTTCATTATTTCTAAATTAAACTTGGCTAACAAATCAAGCATTTGCTAGCCGACGCTTTTCCTACCTACATTTATACGTTTAGATATATATTATATATATATATAAGTTTATATAACATTAATCTTAATCTCGCGGGACAATCTCTCGTCCAGCCGAGTGTTCCACACATTTCCGGTACTTGCACGGATTGTATCACCGCACACTCAACCCCCACAGCTAGAAACTCCATGAAAACATCGTAGCGTTGACGAAACCTTAAACCGACGGCTAGAACTCATTAACCTGCCGAGAGACTGGAAGGTTTGAGAGTCGGTGACATCATCTTTCCGTCCGGGAGGAGCTGGAAATATGTTGCAAACCTTCCTCTAAATAAATTGTACACAATCTCTCACCAGTCCCTGAACACCCGTAAGATTAACAGAGGAATGTCGGAACACAAGTTCTGGTTTTATTGGTTTTAATGTGAAAGCAAACAGATTTATAGTTTCACCTTCAGAAAAAGGGCTTTTCTTTACGTAGACAGAGATCTTTAAATAGACCCATTCAAAGACATCGCATTCTGTTTTCTCCAGAGGTAGGGCGCTAGGATTGCAAAGAGTAATGTATCTTAAGTGCTTTTATTTTGAAGGATTGCAGTGGAAGTAAATATTCTGGCCGGCATTGTGTATGTATTCTGGCCTGTTTGAAATGAATCTACCCTCCGTCCTACGTGTTGGGCTTTGTTCGAGGCGGTGGCTAGCTCTGGGCTCCCGCCGGCTTTAGCCGCCCTGCTAATGTTAGCTTCTCCACTTGCTGTCCCTCGGGGTGATTCGATTTGAAATGCGTGATTATGTTCGTTGTGCTGAACGTTTTCGCGGGTTCTTCCTCAACAGCTTATTTTCCCCTTACCGGTGATGTCCCATCGCTTCGGACCAGAACCTGATTGTGACGGAGTGAAAACAAACATGGCGGCGAGTAGACTCCTGAATGTCACAGTTGGACCGACGATGAAGGAGAAAGGCTCGTTGAAATATGGCAACGGTAGCCCCGCCTTCCATGTTTCATCGCAGGAACATCACGACAAGCGTTATGAAAGAGCGTTGTTGGCGAAAACACGGAGTACTTCCATGATTGACCCGCCTCCTCACATCCCCTGACGTCGGCGAATGATGGGCGTCAAACTTGAAGTGACGCCGGCCTAACGATCCAAGACAGGAAGTGAAGTTATGACGCGGTGATCAGCTGACCTGACAGGTTATATTTTGAAAAACCATCGTTGAAGACAAGATTATGCGTCAATAACCCGACGCTAAACTTTTGTGGTGGTTCCGACTTGCGTTTACGTGACGGCGCCGTTTTCAGGTGCTGAAACGGCGAAATTACGAAGACGGGTTTCGGAGGGGGGGCGGTAATGCCACCGTTTTCATCTCAGTGATGTCACAGCCCGTTGGTCCAATAGCCACATGGAGACAGAACCACTACGAAACACTGATGGTCCGACCGGTTCTGTTTGACCTGCAGACAGACTTGTGTCTTGCTTTTTAACCCACAATGCCTTTTGGTCGTTGAACCCGCTTTTAAGCGCCGGACCCATTCGGAGTCACGCGCTGGCCCTGAACTAGATCGGATACCCGCGGCGGTTCGAAGCCGAGATGCTGAAGTTCAGCCGTCTCCATAATGTCACGTCTTCACCGACTCCTGCTGTGTCACATCTCTATTGGAGGAAATGATGTCACTCCCAGCGGGCCTGCGGTGAGGCCGTCACGCCACAGAGCCGTCGGCTGTTCTCAGACACCGCTTTCACTTCCTGTTGATCCGCGGCACAATCAGTTTAGCAGCTCAGACTCGGAACCGCCGGAGCCTCGTCACATCCTCGAGCTTTTTTTTTTCCAGCTCGGAGACGAAGGCCCGTCTCTTCTCTCGGCTCTGTGATGTGACTCATCGGTTCCAGTAAGGAGACGAGTCACGGGCTCGACTTACTGGAAGAGCAGAAACACCCTGCTGGGGCCTCGGCTGCGTCCGTCTTCACAAACGCCCGTTGTTCACCTCAGACTTTACTCAGACTTGTTGATACCTGGGCTTCACTTGGGTTCTGGAGAATTCTCAGGGAAGGTGAATCAACCAGATTAGATCACCGTAACCAGATCAGAGCACACACACACACACGCGCACGCACGCACGCACAAACACACACACACAGACACATATGCACACACCCACGCACGAACGCACACAAACCCATATGCACTCACACACACACACACACACACACACACACACACACACACGCGCACGCACGCACAAACACACACACACAGACACATATGCACTCACACGCACACACACACACACACGCGCACGCACGCACAAACACACACACAGACACATATGCACGCACCCACGCACGCACGCACACAAACCCATATGCACTCACACACACACACACACACACACACACACACACACACGCGCACGCACGCACAAACACACACACACAGACATATATGCACGCACCCACGCACGAACGCACACACACAGACACATATGCACGCACCCACGCACGCACGCACACAAGCCCATATGCACTCACACACACACACACAGACACACGCATGCACGAACGCACACACACAAACACACGCACGAACGCACACACAAACACATATGCACTCACACACACACACACACACACACACGCGGGCACGCACACATGTGCACACATACACACACACGCACGAACGCACACACAAACACATATGCACTCACACACACACACACGCGCACGCACGCACGCACAAACACACACACACAGACACATATGCACACACTCACGCACGAACGCACACAAACCCATATGCACTCACACACACACACACACACACACGCGCACGCACGCACAAACACACACACACAGACACATATGCACGCACGCACGCACACAAACCCATATGCACTCACACGCACACACACAGACACACACGCGCACGCACGCACAAACACACACACAGACACATATGCACGCACCCACGCACGAACGCACACACACAGACACATATGCACGCACCCACGCACGCACGCACACAAACCCATATGCACTCACACACACACACACACACGCGCACGCACAAACACACACACACAGACACATATGCACGCACGCACGCACACAAACCCATATGCACTCACACACACACACACAGACACACACACGCACGCACGAACGCACACACACAAACACACGCACGAACGCACACACAAACACATATGCACTCACACACACACACACACACACACACACACACACGGGCACGCACACATGTGCACACATACACACACACGCACTCACGCACACACAAACACATATGCACTCACACACACACACACACACACACACACACAAACAGGCACACACCCACACACACACGCATGCACGTACACACAGCTGCCAGCACGCACATACACACATATACACACACACACAGATGACCGCACAGACACGCTTGCACGTATATGCACAGACACATGCGTGCGTGTGTCTGTGCGAACATGCACACAGACACCCGTGCACACACACACACTTACATGCATGCACAAAAATGCACATATGCGCACACAGACACATCTGACCGTACACACACGCACCAATGCATGCACCCACGCACAGATACACACACACACACACACACACACACACACACACACACACACACAGATACACACACACACACACACACACACACACACACACACACACACACACACACACACACACACACACACACACACACACACACACTCTTACATCATCAAACATTTCTTCTTGGTTTGAGTTTCAGTCCTTTGGCAGAAGGAGATAAGATAAACTTTTATTAACATTATGGGGACGTTTCCAGTCTTACTGTATCTCAGAGCAAATCAACGCAAAGGTTTATCTGAAAGCTGGAAGGATCGTGTCGTTCTCAGGGAGGAAACCCGTCAACGGTGGGAGATGATCCTTAGAAAAACGCGGATCCACCGTTTGTCTTTCTTGAAGCTTTGGATCCCTTTTTCATCATTTCCATCTCATTCTCACGGAAGACTGGCTGGATTTTGATGAAACGTAGAAGAAGGCGTGGACGCGCCACAACTAATCAGTAGCTGGGTTTACACGGGCGCCTAATTCCGAAAAGATTCTGTAGAAAACGCCTAATCGGAAAGAAAATGCTGCATGTAAAAAAA
The DNA here is from genome assembly GCA_037951165.1 of Lophius americanus. Lineage (NCBI taxonomy): Eukaryota > Metazoa > Chordata > Actinopteri > Lophiiformes > Lophiidae > Lophius > Lophius americanus. The sequence continues at coordinate 990,818 of JBBDHG010000259.1, read as the reverse complement.
AAAACTTTTTCAAAATAAAAGTCCCTTTCCAAAATAAAAGTCCCTTTCCGATTGAGTTTTCATTCCTTTAGAAGGAGGAACTCTAAATCCTTTCATGAAGTGCAGCGATGAGTCGTCTAAACACTGTTTCTGAAAGTTCTCTGTTTGAGTTGGTTCTGTTCAGGCCCAGCGTCCTGACGTAACGATCCGGTTGAGTTTTATCAGCGCCGCCGCGCATTTGAAGTATGGCGAATTCGATGAGTCGTTTACTCATCGCAACTTTGAAAGTTTAACACAGTTGGACGGTTAGATGTATGATAAGTCACTTCCTGTCCACGCCCACTTTGTCGTATTCTTCTTCTGGGCGCTTGTTGGAGGTCGGCGCCAAGGTCATCGTGGCGTTTATGAACTGGAGTGTGGGTCGTCTGCGCGTGTCAGAGCTGTGTCCGGTTAGATGAGTGGACGCATGTAAACGCCGGGTGGGAAAAGATCAGGGGTCGTGTAAACCCACCTAGTGAGGTGGATGTGGTGAGAGCAGCAGAGTTAAACAGTCGGACCCCGCATCAGGAGAGAAACTGTTCCTGAGCCCGGTGGTTCTGGCTCTGATGCCGCGTAGCCTCCCGCCCGAGGGAAAGGGGGACAAACAGGCTGTGTTGCAGGGTGGGTGGAGTCCTCGGTGGTGCGGGAGGTGCTCTTCCTGCTCCCGCTGCAGATGTCACTCACAGTGGGCGGGCTGCTGCCGGTGGTCTTCTGTGCAGACTCAACCGCCGTGTGCTGGGCTTTCCGTCTGCGATGCAGGAAGTGAGGACGCTTTCCACCGCACGGCGGCAGAAGGCTGCGAGGACTTATTTATGAGACCACCTCAACTGCGTCTCTTTGATGTAGAGAATGCTGGGGGGGGGGCCCAACCCTCCAGCTGTTCTACTTCCTGCCTGTGCTCCGCCTCATCATTGTGGGAGATTACGCCCATCACCGCCAACTTGACGGTATGGCGGATCGGGTGTCTGGTTGAGCGGTCACATGTCAGAAGTGAGAACAGGAAGCGGCTTGAAAACACGTCTCTGGGGGGGGAAGCGGTGTTGCGGATGATTGGGGGGGATGTGATGCTGTGAATGACAGGCGTCTGTTTGTAAGAACGTCCGGCGCCCGTTTGCAGAGGGATGGGGTCAGTCCAGGTGTGGGGGTCTGTGGGGTCATTGTGTTGAAGGGCGGGCCTGAGGTTCAGACGCAGAAGGTCATTCGGATAAACTCCATAAACTTCACCGCCGCAACCGTCAACCGTCTCCGCTGACGTCACACGATCCCCTCTGGATCATCCCGGGGGGAGATGGTTACCATGGCGACCCGTGTCCAACCAGGACGAACTCTGTTTGTCTTTCATTTTCAGCTGCTTTCCCGTCCGCACTCCGACAACTTTCCACCCAGCATTCAGAGAAAAACACAGTAAAGCTAGTAAATGCCTTCGATCAAGCAGCGATTCCCTCCAACGGCAGTTTCCTGTCCTTCTCTGATGAAGCTGCGTCTCTCTTTGGAAGTTTTCATGAGCGCACATGGCGTCCATAGCGTCTCACTGGTTACCATGGCGACCACAGCGTCTGTCTGGTTACCATGGCGTCCATAGCGTCTCACTGGTTACCATGGCGTCCATAGCGTCTCACTGGTTACCATGGCGACCACAGCGTCTCACTTGTTACCATGGCGTCCATAGCGTCTCACTGGTTACCATGGCGTCCATAGCGTCTCACTGGTTACCATGGCGACCACAGCGTCTCACTGGTTACCATGGCGTCCATAGCGTCTCCCTGGTTACCATGGCGACCACAGCGTCTCACTGGTTACCATGGCGTCCATAGCGTCTCACTGGTTACCATGGCGTCCATAGCGTCTCACTGGTTACCATGGCGACCACAGCGTCTCACTGGTTACCATGGCGTCCATAGCGTCTCACTGGTTACCATGGCGACCACAGCGTCTCACTGGTTACCATGGCGACCACAGCGTCTCACTGCTTGCCGTGGTGAATGAATCGCAGTGTCTGAGCGCCATTGACGACGGCTTTCCACTCGATCTTAACAAACTCTGAGTTGATTGAACCAATTCCTATCAACTCCTAACGCTTGTAAAAATGCTACGCTAACCTCTCCAGCGAGCAGGTTAGGAACACGACGACGTCGTTGAAGACGACTCTGATTGTACGACATTGTATCTGTGTGATATCTGTAAATGTTTTTTTTTACCTGATATTAAGAGGGTAGTATCTCTAACCACACTGGCTGTGACTGACACTCTCTCTCCCTCTCTCTCTCTCTCTCTCTCTCCCTCCCTCCCTCTCTCTCTCCCTCCCTCCTTCCTTTAGTCCTTCGGGGAAGAAGTTCCGGAGCAAACCTCAGCTCTCCCGTTACCTCGGACACACGGTAGATTTGGGATGCTTTGACTTCCGGACGGGGAAGATGATGCCCGGTAAACTGCAGAAGCACAAACACAGACTCCGACACGACCCGTTCAGCCTGGCCAAGGTAACGCTGACGGATCACACCTCAGGGGGGGGAAGGAGGAGGAGGAGAAGGAGGAGGAGGAGGAGGACTTGTTTCCAGTTGTGTCTGATCAGATTATCAGATTAGCACAGTTCTTCCTTCCGGCTCGAGGTTCAGCAGGTCACCTGACCAGCAGTCGTTCAGTAAAGAGGAAGAGCGCGGCGTGATTTTCCTTTAATCCAACGTTCTACAATCTGGGCGTGGTCACATGGGAGATATTAAAGGAGCGGTTCACCCAAAAACAAACAAAAAAAAAATCCAAATTCAGTCGGCATGTAGTCACCGACCCGCAGATGGAAAGTCAGGAGGAGTTTCTTAGTCCAAACTTTTGAGGAGTAATTCAAGTCTCCAGGATCCCAAAGAGAATCCCAAAGAAGGAGGGGCTAAAGTCAGGAGGAGGCGGTGATACGAGCAGAGGGATGTGGACCGCAGGGAGCCCCGAGCTCATCATCAAATTGATTTGGAAACATATTATTCACACCCTTTTTTAATTTTACACCCTCCAGATCCGTCAGCCTCAACATTCATCAGTCTCAGCAGAGTCGTCAGCCACCACCGCCAGTGTCCAGACTCAAAAGACTTCAAGACTTCAAGACGCTTTATTGTCACTGTAAGCGAGTGCGGCGAGTTTCCGACTGGCTCTCCTCGGGGCCAACAGAACAAAAAGGGACCGGGTTAAAAACACCAGACAAGATCAGAAAACATAAAATAAGAGGTTTAAGAAAGAGGAGGAATAAAAGGAGGAGAGAGAATAAATGAAAAGTGGATTGAAGAATGAGTCGATTAAATAACTGCTTGTGGAAGTTTCCCGTTTGGTGAAACTGTTCCTTTAAAATCTTCTGGAGTCCATCCAGACGATGATCCAACACGGACCCGGCATCAGCCGACCGTTACGTAACCCAAAGTCTCCGGTTCTGTTGCACATCAGGAAACGGCTACCAGCAGTTTTCCTGAAGTTTGAGCTGTGGGTTATGAACTCCATAATCAGTGTTTGAGGCGTCCAGACAAGATCACCCCGCCGACCCGAGACCCGAGACCCGAGACCCTTAGTATGCTCTGCCCTCACGGGTCATTTCTGGTGTGTAGTAGAGGTCAAGTGTGTTTGTGCTGCAGTTTTGGTACCAGAGAAAACAGCGGCACTGACTCCTCCCACACAGCAAAGAGATGTCTGAGACAGAACACACACACACACACACGTACACACACACACACACACACACACACAGACATACGTACACAAACACACACACATACACACATACCACACATACCACACAGACACACATATACACATACACACATACACACATACACATACACCACACATACCACACATACACAAACACACATACACACACAGACACACTTACACAAACACAAACACATACACACACAGACATACGTACACAAACACACACACACACACACATACACACATACCACACATACCACACAGACACACATATACACATACACACATACACACATACACATACACCACACATACCACACATACACAAACACACATACACACAGACACACTTACACAAACACATACACACACAGACATACGTACACAAACACACACACATACACACATACCACACACACATACCACACATACCACACAGACACACATACACAAACGCACATACACACACAGACACACTTACACAAACACAAACACATACACACACAGACATACGTACACAAACACACACACATACACACATACCACACACATATACCACACATACCACACAAACACACATACACAAACACACATACACACACACACAGACATACGTACACAAACACACACACATACACACATACCACAAAGACACACATACACACAAACACACATACACACACATACACAAACACACAGACACGCACACAGAGACACACACCACACATACACACATACACACATACACAAACACATACACAAACACAAATAGAGAAACACACAGACTCACACAAACACGGACACACATGCACCATACAGACACATACACACACACACACACACCACACAGACACACACAAACACACACATAGACACACATGCACAAACACACACCATACAGACATGTACACACACACACCACACGGACACACACAAACACACACACATAGACACACATGCACAAACACACACCATAAACACACACAAAGGCGTATCTGGACTCGTAGAGGTCTAGAGTGGCGTGGACAGTTTGGCTGGTCTATTTAGCAGAGAGAATTGTGGGTAAGCGAGCTACGATTGACTGAATAGTCAGTTAGCTTGATAGCTAGCACCACTCTGACAGCTGTGAAACTCTTATTCATTCCTTCTCATAAGTCACAAACTGCCCTTTCTACTTAGTGACGACTTTTTGCTTATTATCTTTATTATTACGACGCATTGTGTCGCCATGGCAACCCAGAAGCTCCGCCCCTTCTCCCAGGCGCAGTGATAAAAAAAAAGGCGCTGACGTCAGTCGATGGAGTCGAGACCCTGCCAAAATTTCTGACACACCAGAAAACCTTTCGATCGCTCTACCACTGTATGGGGGCTGTTTATCGGCCGTCGTGACCACGCGTACACTGCGCCACAAACGACAAAGGTCCGACATCGTCAGACGGGCCGGAGGTCCTGAGGCTCATTTCTAAGTTTGAAAACGGCACAAACCATATGGTGTAGGCCCGGCGTTAGGAAACGAGGAGTTGTTAGAACGTGTGACGACAAGACAGGGGAGCCAGGACAATATACAGTGAGGATGACGAGGCAATGAGACACAGCTGGAGGCGGGGACACAGGGGAACATGATTGACAAGCACTCATGAAAGTGAAAATACACAAAGAGTAGAATAAGACTTCAGAATTAAAACACCAAAACTAAACCGAAGTAATAAAAAAGGGGTGAAAGAGGCGAGAGAGAAGCAAAACAGGAAGTTGACAGATGAACACTTTCAAAATAAAAGAGGGAACAATGCAGAATGATGAAAATAAACCCTTCAAAATTAAACCAGAGAACCACTTCTTTTTTTTTAATGAGTGCTTCGGATTCCTGACGCTATTATTATTATACTTTAATTACACTTTATACGTTTCATAAGCTGGTCGTGATAGCAGGTAAATATTGACAAACAAATCCAGCCACAACACTTAGTGTTAGGACCGGAAGATGCTTGATCCGACTTTAGCCCCAAGTTTTTCCATGATGGTGATCATGAATGTATAAAAGCACGTATGCAGGCTGCCGCTTCATCACCACTTCCTGTCTCACAGTGGCGTTCCAGAACGGTACTGTACTCCG
>JBBDHG010000259.1:975000-982500 GCA_037951165.1 Lophius americanus | reverse complement strand
AGGACAGACGTCCGTGGCCGCCGAGAAGAACCCGACCATTTGGCTGAACACGTCCCAGCCTCTCTGCAAGGCCTTCACCGTCACCGACGAGCACATCCGGTAAGGAAGCCAGAGCATGAGATATAAATATATATATATATATTTACAGTATATATAACATATACATATGTTATATATACAGTATATATAACGTATGTATATGTACATATATGTGATATATACAGTATATATAACGTATGTATATGTACATATATGTGATATATACAGTATATATAACGTATATATGTGTATATATGTGATATATACAGTATATATAACATATGTATATGTACATGTATGTGATATATACAGTATATTTAGCGTATATATGTGTATATATGTGATATATACAGTATATTTAGCGTATATATGTGTATATATGTGATATATACAGTATATTTAGCGTATATATGTGTATATATATGGCGTCACTGATGTTCTCTTAACCTCACATACTCCTTCAGAATCACCTCTACCCCATTTCCCCTCCCATCCACACGCCCTCCTCCAATGCTTCTGGCCTTGCTGCCTTTCCACGTGGTTTTGAGTTTCTTGGACACACAATATCTCCCCCCTCCTTCACTCCACCCCACTCCTGCCCCAGAACGTGCGAGGCAGATTATATGAGTGGCGATGACTGTTGCATGCTGGGTAGTGGGAGAAATACCCTCGAGGGAGTAGATGAGTATGAGACAGTGGCGGGAGAGGTGACGTGCGATGAGAGATGAGGAGTAACGTAGCGTGAAAGAGGAGGAGGATGGCGGGAAAAAGCATTCAGGCTGGGAAACAACTCAAATTATTCCTGATGACAGGCAGGAACCAGGCAGGAACCAGTCAGGAACCAGTCAGGAACCAGGCAGGAACCAGGCAGGAACCAGTCAGGAACCAGTCAGGAACCAGGCAGGAACCAGTCAGGAACCAGTCAGGAACCAGGCAGGAACCAGTCAGGAACCAGTCAGGAACCAGTCAGGAACCAGTCAGGAACCAGTCAGGAACCAGTCAGGCAACAAGATCACCCGCTTCAACAGGGTTAACCAGCACCTGCTGATAAAGGTCAGGCACAGTCACACTCTGACGGCTCCTTCTTCATTTTCACGTCTTCTTACGTTCACCTCTCCGAGGTACATGCTTCCGACGCGGCGTTCAGGATCAGGCGTCCATCACGGATTCTTTCTGTTTGCAGGGAAATGATAGAAATGAATTATGCTAGAAGTACCTACCTACCTGGTATCTGAAGAGACAATGCATCCCATCTCTGTCCGTCCATCAGGTTGATCTATTGTATCGAACACACAAACATGAAAACGTGCGTATTTGTGTAATAACACTGTAATTAACCGATATTATAAGATTGGCTAGAACAGGTGACTTTTAATTAAGATGACAATTAAAAGATTAATCCTAATTCTGTATATCACGATAAAAGGTCATGATCGGTGACGGCCCCAATAATAAAACCGACATGTTTCCATGGAAACGACAGAGAAACATCCATGTTGTTATGGCGATGTTCCGTCTGCGTCAAACAAACTTCACACATAAAGCCACGAAATCATCTTTTCTACCGATCTTCTTTTAATTGGTGTCCATGCATGAAATGATTTTGAAGGTGAGACTGAAGTCTCACCAGAGGGATGAAGGTCGTCTCAGACACTCTTGACTTTTCTGGCCGATATCTGTGGAAGCTCATCGCCCGTCCTGCCAGAAAGTAAACAAGTATCACTATTACGTCGTAATGACATCATTTTCATGGGGATCTTCTTTATTTTTTTATTTGATTTTATGTTCTGGCATAACAGCAGGTGTGCTTCCAAACATACGACCTCTGGAAGATTCCTGTGTTAAAGGTCACGGAAGGACCGGATAGAAAAATCTAATGTTGCTTATAAAGTTTTTATTCATCCCAGTGAAGCCCGCAGTTCCTGCAGTCAGCCAGCAGGAGGCACTGTGGACACATACACTGACTGTCCGTGTGTGTGTGCGTGTGTGTGTGAGCATGTGTGTGTGTGCGTGTGTGTGCGTGTGTGAGTGTGTGTGTGTGTGTGAGCGTGTGTGCGTGTGCATGTGTGTGTGTGTGAGCATGTGTGTGTGTGTGTGTGTGTGTGTGTGTGTGTGTGTGTGTGTGTGTGTGTGTGTGTGTGTGTCCAGTAGAACCGAGCAGTGAACAGCTGGCTGAAGCCATTACAGCAGAATCACTGGAATACATCACTGCATCCTCTCCCTCCTCCTCCTCCCTCCTCCTCCTCTCCTCCTCTCCTCCTCTCCTCTCCTCTCATCCTTTCGCCCTCCCTCTCTATTCCTTTCTCTCCCTCGCTCGTCCTTTTCTGCTTCCATCAACCTTTTTCTCTTTGCTTTCATCTTCTTCATTCGTCTCCTCTCTATTTTTCACTCATCTCTCATGTGGTCCCTTTTCTCCTTCCTCTCCTTCCCTCCTTCCTTATCTCATTCCCTCATCACTCGGCCCTCCATCCATCTCTCCCTCCACTAATATCTCCTCCTCCTCGACTCCTGATGAATTTTTTCCTAACATCCCATCATTTCTTTTCCTTCCCTTCCTCTCATCCTATAATGTTTCCTTCAATCTTCCCTTTACCCCTCCTCCTCCTCCTCCTCCTCCTCCTCCTCCTCCTGTCTCCTTCCCTCTTATATCTCATGTTCCTCCCTCCCTCCTCTCCTCCTCCTTTTCTTATCTATCCCCTCCATTAATTTCCAATTCTCTCTCTTCCCTCCTCTCTGACTCCAGCTGAATGTGCTTGTCATCCTAAATCGCTCTCATTCCTCTCTTCTCCCTCCTCCTCCTCCTCTTCATCGTCTCTCCCTGCGAGTCTCTCCTCTCTCTCTCTCTCTCTCTCTCTCTCTCTCTCTCTCTCTCTCTCTCTCTATTTGTTTTTGTTTTTTAAAGTAGTTGTGCTGTTTGTTTGTGATGCGTCGTTTAATCGTTCCCTCTCCGGCCGGTTGATCATCCACTTTTGTTATTTTTGACAAAAGGCAGTAGGAGAAATTCTGTTTTCTGTCGCCGGCAAAGAGGAACAAACAAACAAACAAACACACACTCACACAAACAAACAAACAAACAAACCCACAAACTCCCATCATCCTCAGCGGCTCGTCGTGCACGAACCCCGGACAGGGAAAAAAGAAAGTTGAACGCAGTGTGAAGTTTATTTAGTGTTTAGAGAACACTAAATAGAACAGAAGTAAACAGAAGTAGCTGCGTAAACAACAACAACATTTAAACAAACAAAACACACACAGTGACGCAAGGACATTTCAAATTAAAAGAAAAAACGGCTGCGTTGTCGTCCAGCAGATGTTGAAGATCATCCAGTGTTGGCGGTTCTTCTTCTTCTGTTCAAACACGGGCTGCAGACTCGGCCGCCACCTGCTGGTGGTAAAACCTCATTACAGCCAGGAAACTTTTTATGACTCTTTTTTTATTGCTCCTACCAATGGATTTTTTTAATGATTAAATAAATATATAAATAATGGCCCCTTCTTAGTAGCCGCGCGTGAGTGTGTGTGTGTGTGTGCATGAGTGAGTGTGTGTGCGTGAGTGTGTGTCTGTGTGTGTATACATGTGTATGAGTGTGGTGTGTTTGTGTGTGTGTGTATGTGTGTGTGTGTGTGTCCGTTCGTGCATGAGTGTGTGTGTCTGTGTGGGTGCATGTGTAAGAGTGTGTGTGTGTGTGTGCATTAAGTGAGTGTGTGCGTGCATGAGTGTGGTGTGTGTGTATCTGTGTGTGTATGCATGCGTATGAGTGTGGTTTGTGCGTGAGTGTGTGTCTGTGTGTGTATGCATGTGTATGAGTGTGGTGTGTGTGTGTGTGTGTATGTGTGTGTGTGTGTGTCCGTGCGTACATGAGTGTGTCTGTCTGTGTGGGTGCATGTGTAAGAGTGTGTGTGCGTGCATTAAGTGATTGTGTGCGTGCATGAGTGTGGTGTGTGTGTATCTGTGTGTGTGTGTGTGTGCGTGTGATTGTGTGTGTGTGTGTGTGTGTGTGTGTGTGTGTATGAACAATAATTTAAAGGAGCAGGAAGTGGGCTTTTAAATCAAAAATACCTTTGAGCGTTGAATATTATTCAAATATTCCCTCCTCACCCTTCAGACTGTTCCTCACAGCCGACCTTTAAGAAAGGTCACGGCTTTTCAGCGACTCATCCTGGAAATCAGAGAGAGGCTCCGGAGCAAAGTCGCAGAGGCCCGATTGGGCCGATTTTGACCCGTGAAGAGGAGGCACAGAGGATCTACCGGTAGAAGGATGAAGGAGAGGGAGATCTCTGGACGTGGTGGCAGAGGACATGCAGTTGGATGGTGTGACAGAGGAAGAAGAAGAAGAAGATGAAGATGTTCTCTGCAGCATGTCTCTGTTCTGATCACTCTTCAGAACAGCTCTCTGATTCCCATGATGCATCTGGTTTCTCAGAGTTCAGCCCCATAAATCAGCGATCAGATACCGTGTGTGTGTGTGTGTGTGTATGAGTGTGTGTGTGTGTGTGTGTGTATGTGTGTGTTTGTGTGTGTGTGTGTGTGCGTGCGTGCTGCGTGTGTTTGTGTGTGTGTTTGTGTGTGTGTGTGTGTGTGTGTGTGTGTGTGTGTGTGTGTGTACAGCTGTTCAAAACCCACTGAACAAGTTTGTTTTCAGTTTCTGCCGTCTTCCGGCGGGTCTTTCTACATGGTGCCGTAAACTCCGGCTCGTCAAACCCCCGTCTGAAGGGAGCGGGTCATTAGCCGCCGCCATCTTTGCGATGACGACCGTTTGCTCTTCGCCTGGATCGTCAAACTCACTTCATCAGCTGTCAGTTGCTTTGTTGAGATGTGGATGGACCGTTTCCTGCCGGTTTGGGTCGGCACTCCATTTGTTCTCACCGACCGCCAATCCAGATGCCTGGTTCTGGGCTGTGAGTACGGGAGATAACAGGGGGCGTTTGGACCCTCTTAGCGCCCTCTTGGAGTCCGGTTCTGACAGTTTGGGCCGAAACATCATGCCGGTAGCTGCTGGACCTCATCTTGTAGCCCTCTGGCTCCTCCTGTTCCTCCTCACACTGAGGAACAGCAACCGGTCCTGCTGCTTGGTTCCAGTCCTTCTGGAACCAATATGGTTCCAACCTGGAGGAGCTGGAGCACCTGGTCCACCTGAATGGGCTTCAGGTACCACAACATGGTACCAGGACACCAGGAGAGAGAACCACCATCTGCAGAACCAGAACCTTTTTTCAGGAGTCTCCGTTGCCTCTCCTGTCCACCTGGTGGCGCTTTCATTTTGGACCACAACCAAACCCGATTCGCAACCAATCCTGCCCCCTTACTGGACCGATCCAGAACCGGCTGGTTTGACTGACTTGCTGTTGGACTGCGATGATGAAATGTTACCCTGATAGGTTTGAACCCTTTAGAATCCATTTCAAACACGTGTCCCGCCTCTGGGTTTTGCAGGGAACAGGAGCTGAAGGTCTACCAGGCCAGGAGGAGTCTGGAGGAGGCGCTGACGGCCGATGGTTTGGCGCGGGCCGCCGAAAACTCTCGGGAGCTGCTGAAGACGGCCTGAAGACGGGACAGGTGAGGCGGGGTCCGTCGTTTTCCAGGAAGAGGGAGGAGGAAAAACCCTTGTGTGGGCGGAGTCTGTCGGTCTTTGGGTTTAGGGCTAGGATTGGTTACTGGCGGGTTTGGGTTCAGCTGGTAGTCATGGGAACACAACCTGCTTTTAGGCTGAGGTCCACGTCAGTCCGGACCAGAATCTGTCCAAGAAAAACTGAGGAATTGGTTGAAATAGTCGTTAATCCAGATTTTTGAAGATGTTAGAATCGTACGTTGTTTTGGTTTGGATGTTTCATGAGTGTTCGGGTGTTTTTCTTCTTTTCTAAACCTTTATTGATCTCCCTTTAATCTCCCGAATAAATATAACATCAACTTTTTATGTTCCACGAAACAGTCGGGGATGCAGTGGAATCGCCGTCGTAGATCCTTCGCCGTAACACAAAAACCTATTCATGGATCATTTTCAAATTTAAGAGCCACAAAGACCTCAGTGTGAGGAAGAACTGGAGTGATTTTTGGGAAAGGCCGACACTAGGGGAAGCTTTTTCTCCCAAAAGTTTAGTGGAGTGTTCTCAACCGTTGGTCCAAATTTGTTGCCTTTGAACCGACTGGAGGGGATTTATCTTCTATTCGTCGCATTTTAGCAATTATTAATGTAAATACCGTTTGTAACATTTATTAATGATGTATTAGTAATTACTTAAACAGATATGTGAGAAAACCACTAAACATAAGTAAATAAATGAATGTATTCAAGTATTTTATGATACAAACTCTGGGTTTTATCTTCCTATCAATTAAGTGAACGTGGTTAATCCGAATTATGTAACCTACCGTGGATTCTAACGTGTTATAGACATATATTATATAATATTATATATATTAAAGGACCAGGCTAAAACGTAATAATAATAGTTAACGATGAAGGTGTGTGAAAAACACACCAGTGTTTGTATTAGTGGAAATGGATTCTTCTCACACCGGTCTAAGATCTGATTAAGTTCATAACGAGGACAGAGAGGAAACACAGCAGGAAAATAGTTTCCTGTTTATAATTACACCGGATAATCTGGTGTAATTTGTTATTTATTTATTTGTTTATAAGCATTTTTATAATTATGTATTTATTGATTATTATTATTTTTTAATAATAATGATAATACTATTATATTACAATTGTTATTTATTTATTATCGTCATTATTTATTCTGTTTTACAATGATAATAATAAATATTATTATTATTATTTATTAGCATTATTATTTACTCTGATTTATAACACTAATAAATATTATTATTATTATTGTTTATTTATTCGCATTATTATGAATATTATGATTTTTATGAATTATTATTATTATTAATAATTATATTATTATTATTTATTTATTTTCATTATTTACCATCGTGATTTATAATAATTATAATAATAATAATAATTATTATTATTATTATTTATTTATTAGCATTACTAAAAATATTAGGGTTTATTAATTACTATTAGTAGTATAACTATGAATTAATTATTATTATTGCCCCCGGTCCCTGGTACCGTGGTATCGGTGCAGAACCTCAGATCTTTGAAGCGGACGGTCGGTAATCCGGAGACAGAAGGTTCCAAACGTCTGAAAACTACCCGGCGACCAAAAGTACTTACTCACAGGATTTGAGTGACTCAGTGTCTGTTCTGCAGTTAGAACGTCTGGAAGTTACAGATCGCAGATTTAAATGTCGTGAATGATGCATAAGCAGAAGCGATGCGCTCCGTCAGGAACCCGGTGTGTGTGTGTGTGTGTGTGAGTGTGTGTGTGTGTGTGAGGCTCGTTGTGAATACTGATGGGATTCTCAGCCTCTGATTGAAACTCAGTCATGCAGCAGACCACGAGTTTGTGTGTGTGTGTGTGTGTGTGTGTGTGTGTGTGTGT
>JBBDHG010000259.1:922500-967500 GCA_037951165.1 Lophius americanus | reverse complement strand
GCGGGCGGCGACGGCGTCCGACGAGACCACCGGCACACGACCGCGATGTGACAGCGGCGACAGGAAGTGCAGGCAGGAGAACCTAGCAGCAGCCGTGACGTCGACTTCCACCGGCTCCAACCCCACGCCTTTAACTCTCTCTTCATTTATCACGTCTTCTTCAAACGCCACAACGGACACTTGTCTCGTCTCACCTTCCACATAGATACAAAGATTACATTTCATCCACAAACGCAAAAAGAGCGGCGCCTTCGCTGAACCCAAAATCAGGTCGCAAACTGCTGGACGGCTTTTGCGAACTCTCACCGACGCCCATCGTGATGATTTCCGGCCGATCGCGGCGTCGGAGCTCAACGAGTCTTCGGGGCGTTTAATTAAATGATGACTATTCAGGTGAATAGGAAATAGAACAATTGCTTATTTAAGACCGATTTTTGTACCTTCCGAGATCATGAGTGTAGATTTCATGGACTGGAGTAAATAAAATATTATATTCACAATCGTCTCCCTGCTGCTTCCTTTCAAAGAATGATCATTCCACTCGTAGTACAGGTGGTTGAATAGTTTTCATGACCAAGCAGGAAAGTGTTCCAGTGAGACCTGAGCCGTCTTTGTGCGTCTAGAACCCAAAAACTGATTGATAGAACTGTACGATAAATACAAGGCCAGTAGGTGGCGACATTAGAGCAGGTTCTTGTCGGATAATGTGGAACTATCAACTCCGTAATGCCCCTTTTCCACCCGGGCTGGTTCCAGGGCTAGTTCGGAGCCCGAGCCTGATTTAGAAGCAGTTCTTCTTTTTTTTTTATCGAAAGCCTAAGCACCAGCTCCTGGTTCTCAAAGCTGGTGCCAGACAAGCACCAACTCTTTGCTGGTCCATACCCAAGAACCGATTACGTCATACGGGGATGAAACGGTCTGGTTCTGACTTGGCTTCTTGCGAATGGAGGTTCTTAGGAGGTGCGCGAGTTGAACCAACTAAGCACTGGCACCAGCACCGAACTAGCACTGAGTTATTTTTGGTGGATAGGGGTATAAGATACGCTGGTGCCGGACCCTTAGGGGCTTTTCTGCTTGAGCAAAAATGATTCTTCATTTGATTGTAGATTTCGCCGGGAGCCAATGCAGTGAAGCTAATATCGAAGATGGTTCTGGTCAGCACACCAGACCCGAGCAGCAGGGTTTTGGATCAGCTGGAGAGACTTTAGAGACTCATTAGGACAGCCTGATTGGGAATCGTAGTTGTCCAGCATCAAATCGTGGAACCGCCATCACCTTGTTCTCGTTAACGCGATAACTCAAAAACTGTTTCATGGATCATTTTCAAATTCTATACCCACAAAAGACCCCCGTGTCAGGAAGAACTGGATTGATTTATTTGGAGAGTTTGGTTGTGTGTTTCTGACACTAGGGGGAGGTTTAACAGCAAAAGTTTCCGGGCCGTCATTTCTCAAACTTTGTTCCGATTTAATCAGATTCTAATAATATGATTTGGTGCATTTGAATCGACTCAAATATCTCGTTTATATAATAAACTATTTCGGACATAACCTCCTAACCGTTATCGGTATGAATAAACTCAAGGAAGTGTATCTTCTGTATATCGTATTTTACTCTAAAAGATCACATTTTACTCACTAGGAGCTTCTTTTTTTTTTCATTTTTTTTTAAAAGGAAAAACTTTTTTCGGACATGAGTTCAATCAGGGGGATTTCTTGTACAACACAGGGGGCTGGGGGCCTTCTGGAAAGAAAAGGTTAGATATCTGTGGAAGGGCTGTGCACACATTTTCTCGTTATTGCGAGAAAAATCTCGCAATTACGAGATATGGATCTCAGAATCAAGAGAAAAGGATCTCGCGAGATACGGATCCCATAATCACGATAAAAAGGATATAGAAAGGCTGACAAACATTTCTCGTAATAACGAGATCTTTTTCTCGTTAGGAGTAAAAGACCTCGATGACGATGAGACTCGTATCTCGTAATTACGAGATCTTTTCTGGTTATTATCGGACCATTATGTTGTCATTACGAGATCTTTTCTGGTTATTATCGGATCATTATGTCGTAATTATGAGATCTTTTCTGGTTGTATTCGGACCATTATGTCGTAATTACGAGATCTTTTCTGGTTGTATTCGGATCATTGTCGTAATTACGAGATCTTTTCTGGTTATTATCGGATCATTATGTCGTAATTACGAGATCTTTTCTGGTTATTATCGGATCATTATGTCGTAATTACGAGATCTTTTCTGGTTATTATCGGATCATTATGTCGTAATTACGAGATCTTTTCTGGTTGTATTCGGATCATTATGTCGTAATTATGAGATCTTTTCTGGTTGTATTCGGATCATTGTCGTAATTACGAGGTCTTTTCTGGTTATTATCGGATCATTATGTCGTAATTACGAGATCTTTTCTGGTTGTATTCGGATCATTGTCGTAATTACGAGATCTTTTCTGGTCATTATCGGATCATTATGTCGTAATTACGAGATCTTTTCTGGTCATTATCGGATCATTATGTCGTAATTACGAGATCTCTTCTGGTTATTATCGGATCATTATGTCGTAATTATGGGATCTTTTCTGGTGATATGAGATAGGGTGTCAGGAGGAGTAGGAGTCAGATCTCAGATAAGTAGGATGTCGTCACTAACAGCGCTCTGACTCTTCTAAGTGTAACCTTCTGATTTTAGTTTTCTTTTTCACGGGCCCGCGAGTTCTCCTTTGTGTCGGCATTCAGAGCCAACCTTCCGTCCGCGGCGCCTCTGAAGTGAAATCGTCTGTTTATTGTTGCTGCTGCCAGATATTTAGACTCCGCGTTTACGTTCTCGCGCGCCCGTGTTTGGCGTTGGCGTGTTAAAGACAGTGAGACAGAGCAGCCTGCCAGCTCGCGCCTCATTTGCATCTGCTAATGGCTCTATGATGCCAGATTCTGATCGCTGCAGCCACACATTTAAATTCCTGGCTTCGCAGCCAGATGCCCCCCCCAACCCCTCCTGCCGTCTTTCGTCCGGGGATTCCCGTCTCCATCCTGTGGCAGCAGCTCTGTTCGTGCCCGCATCAGAAAACGGCGGCCGAGGTTAAACAGGAGACGTGAAGCCGCTGCCGCTGATGATGATGATGATGATGCTTCGGTTCGGTCGCGATAAGGCTTGATTGATTTATACTCAAACGTGTCATTTCCAAAAATATGGGCCCTAATCTGCTTCGGGCAGACGGCAACTCTCCCGCTCTTCAAGCCTCGTGCTCGTCTGTGATGATTTGTGCATCTGGGCGTGGCGTCCGCTCTACTACCGCTCTGACCCGATCCATCGACTCACCTGTTTGTCATCAGTTCATCAGCCTGGAGTATTTAAAGCCGTCTCCTCCAGATGGTCTATATCAGGTTTTTCGTTCTACCTGTTGGGCCGTACCAACGGAGGTGGGAGGGGGGGGTATAGAAAAAAATATATATTTAAATTTCTTTTTGGACATTTATTAATTTAATATTGTAGACTCTTTAATTAAACCCTAAACTCTTTCAAACAGTAGAAAATGTGTTTTTTTTAAATCGTGATAAATTCATGAATAAATTCATGACTAACTTTAATTATTACAATTGAGCCTCATTATTATTAATTGATAATAATAATAACATTAAATGTTTTTTTTCGAATTATGCATTTGTTTGATATGATATTTTTAATATTCATAAATAATGCCATATATATATATATATAATATGATTATATATTATTAAATCGAATAATAATATTTACATTATTTTTTATTGAATAAAATATTTGTTAGTTTGTTTGAATATTAATTTTGTTGTTTATAATAACTTTAATAAAGGATACCGATATTTATTGTTATTATTATATATGATATAATAGGATAATAACAACCTTTTTATTACTGTTATAATTTTCTCGTAATAACTTTTTTTTTTAAATCATTTGTTTGATTGCTTCTTTTTAAATTTTGATTATATAATAAAGAATAATAATAATAATAATAATGACAACAACATTATTATTGTTATTATGGTCAATCATTCCCACTTTCAATCGTACTTTTGGGCAATTTGGAGTCAGCAGATCACATTTAATTCATGTTTTTGGGACTTTGGGAGGTTTTTCTGTTATGAGGAAGATTAAATGAGCTTAGGGAGAATATTCAATAATTTTTTTTTTTTGGGGGGGGTTACAGAATTCCATGGGTTCTTTCTTGGCCCCTGCAAGAGTTTTGTGAGTCTCTGGAGCTGACAAACTAAGCAATCAACAACTTAGTCTGAAAACATAAATTGCCTGGCAGAGGTGGTTTATCCTCCGGGTTTATGGCTGGGATGGACCTGCTGAGCTGCCGGGACACTTGGATCCAGGTGGACCCAGAGGAACACCGAGACTTGAATTCTGGTTTGTCCCAGGAAAAGAAGTCCATCGCCTCCAAAAATGATATTCCGTATTCCGTCAAGAAAATGATAAATCATAAAATGGATCAGACCCACGACTTGGATTCCTCTGGGTTTTCAGAATAAAAGCACGTGATGAGGACTTTCTGCTCAGGAGGATGTTGTTCTTAATATTTGTGTCGACCAACTTCACCTTTTTACGCAGTAACGATTGAAGGAAGTAAAAAAGGAGGAAGACCTCTGTGAAAAAACTGACCATCTGTGGATCTGGATTTTCAGAATAAAAGCGCGTGATAAGGAGTGATAACGTAGTATTCGATAACGTCGTAATGTTGTAACGTTAGTCAGATTAACCAATCAGAGGTAAGGCAACACCTTGTCCTCTCTCTCGCTCTGCTGTGTCTCCAGTATAGAAGGAAACAGGAGTTATAATCCGCTGTTCCTTCATTAAAAACATCACAATAACAGAAAAAAACAACCCCGATCACATGGTCGACGCCCACCCTCCGATGAAACTCTCACCAATGGGGGCTCATGTAAACAGTCACTACGGGAATTCCCTCTGGGAATGACAGTTTCCATTTAAACCCAAGGAATGTCGGACAAAATGTTCAAGTGTCGCCGGAAATATCCAAATAAACCTCAACCACTTCCCCTGTCAGTGGTTTTAATGTTATGGCTATTCAGACTACAACTCCCAATGATGGTGAAATAAGACTACGTTTTTTTTATTACAGTTTTTACATTTCCTCAGAGTCATATTTTCTCTTACTTAGCAGATGATTTTTTTTTTTTTAGTGTGTTTAGTGTGTGAGCGATCTGGTGCCGATCCAAACTAAAATCCAGATCCTCCAAGATCTGAATGATTGTTTTAATTTGGGTCCGTCTGTCACGTAAATTATTCAATCAAGCTGTGATTTTTATTTTGGCAAAGCCTCGTTTGACTGAAAGGAGACTTTTGGATAATGGTGCCATTATCACCCATTGATGGTTGTGGTGGGAGGAGTTTGATTGTGTGTGTGTGTGTGGGGGGGGGGGGGGGGGGGGGGGGGGTGTTAGTGACATCATTTGTTAATGAATAATTGTGAGTGATAATTAAGATAATTGAGTTAAATTAGAGCCTCTTGTCAGAAGGATTGGTGATAACTTCACTGATGAAGACCCTTCATAAAGTTCCGTCTTAGCTTCAGAGTAATCTCCTTCGTCTTCTCCACTTCATCTTCTTCTTCTTCTTCTCCTTCGTCTTTCAGCTGTTCCCTTTCGGGGTCCCCACAGTGGGTTCCCCTTTTTTTGTTATCCATAGGTCGGTACCCTGCTGTTATCAACCGGGACCCCAAACAATCCGGTTAGGACATCTGTTGTTTATTCCGCATATGGATTTTGGCACGTTTTACCCTCCCCATTTATCCGGGCTTGGGACCGGCACCAGAAGCACCCTGGATTGTGACCCGTATGTGGCTGGGCTGCCGTCAGAGCCAGCAAGACCTGGTGGGCCGGTCCGAACACCGGATGGGTTTCAACCTGCCTGATTCCGAAAAGACGCCTAGTCAAGAAAGAAAAATGCTGCAAGTAAAAACCGTTTTCTAAATGAGATTTTTGGAAAGGGGGGGGGGGGGGGTCCAAGTCCTCAAAATAATGGTTGGGAAAAACACGACCGTGAAAAAAAGTCAGGAGTCATGATAGGCAAATTAAAACGCTCTGGAAAAAACTTTGAAGACGGCGATTATATAATCGGAAATTTATGCGCAAATCCCAAGACAGTCAAGTGGATCAGAACCAACCACTTCACCTTTTACTGAGCATGAATGAAGTAGTGGAAGAGCTGGGACAGGCTCCAGCCCCCACCACCTGGAACAACCTGGAACATAAGACTCATCAAAGTCCATGACATGGATCTGGATTTTCAGAATAAAAGCTGCGTGAGGAGGAGTTTCTGCTTTTAACGTTTCGTAAGATTTCTGGTGAGTTTAATCACGCAACGCGGCCTCGATAGTAACTTCATGCTCGCTAACGCCGGGATGACGCGACTTCCTTCCGAGTCAAACCAGTCAGAGGTACGGCGACACCTTGTCCTCAAACGGGACGATTTTTTGCTGACTATGATATCGTTTTACCCCGATCAGATTTTGTATTTTGTGGTGCTGGGCGTGTTCTTTGATAGACCAGAGGATTCTAGCTTACCTAGCTCTATATCAGTGTTACGACTTCATGGAGGAATAGGACTGGTCATAAACTGGAGGCACTGGCCTCCATGTCAGTGGAAAAGGACCTTCTAATAGAGCTAAAAGGTAGGGGTGTCCTATACGAGCGTGTCGTTGGGCTACAGTCTAATGGAATTGGATGGATCTTAAATGGCTGTCGATTTATTCTTGCTTCGGATGGTTGCTGCTGTTGTTTTGATGCGATGGAAGTCCAGACCCAGTGGTCTGGTGCTGCCAGTGCGTCTTTGAGCACCTATGTCCATGTCCAGCAGCGTCAGTGAGGAAACCCTGTTGAATCCTGATTGTGCTTCTCAGATTTGATGGCGTCGTTACTTTCTTGGTGCTGTCGTGAGTAGTTGTTGAACTTATTATGTCGTAATGACGGTTACGTGAGATATATGTCACATCTATTTCTCAAGCGACATCACGTCCTTCTGTTTATTAGCTGCTACATTCAGTCGGTGTATACCCCTCAAGGCTGTTTGACCCTTATTTGAACCACTTTATTCCGCTTTGGAAATGTTACTGTCTCTTTAAATACAAGGCTGGTCACGTAGTCAGACAACCGCCTGCAGCCGTGGCGTGATGTTGAAGTTATTCGAAGGCAGCTTAATTGCGGGAGTGTAAGCGCTTTAGGCTCCGATGGAAAATCCACAACCCCGGTACAGGCTACAGATAACGCACACATCCAGAAGAAGTGGAATCCCAGAGATCAGGGAAACTCTGGGTTTCTGTTCCTGGAAGAGAAGCGACTCAAAGTCTGAGTCAGTGATTACGGTGAACGCCGTGAACCTTTTAACTCTTCTAACCTTTATTCCCCGATGGATATGGGGCTGAAGAATATCCCAAAATTCCATCACATTCTATAGAATCACACCTGAGCAGAGTTATTGTTCTCTCTCTCTTTTTTTTTTTTTTTGCAAATGGGTCCTTCTTCCTCCACAATATAGCAGCACATATAAAAGGACGGAGGATAATTAAGGCCACTTCCTGCCCAAATGACACAGCTTTCTCTTTGTTGAGTTCTGGCAGGTTTTTACCGCTGCCTCTAAGCGAACACAGAGATGTTCTGGACGACTTTCTTCCCCCTGTTCATTTTATTGTGTTTTGTTGTAGTGTGTTTGTCTGCTGTTACTTTCTTTGTAACGTCTGCACAGTCTGGGGGCGTTCTACCTAAAAGTTCTTCCCCTCCGGCCCGGTCTGTTAAACCAAACAAAGTTCCGACTCCAACTATTGAAGTTAAATTTGGTGAAGTCACTTTATTTGTCTGCCGCTCCGGTAATGATGTTCCAACCTCGTTGAATCAGGCAAGCGGTCAAAGCATTTGAAATCAGCGGCAGATCTCTTGTTACGCGGACGACACCATCCTGTTTCCGCGGGTTAGTTAAAGGCCACATCCCGCCACGTAGCTGCTGACGTCCCGGTTCTGGCAGTGATTACGCCAGGCCACCCTAAAAGCACACAGAAGGAGGTCACTCATTTCACATGTGGACGTCTGGGTGATGAAGACGTCACGATGAAGGGCTTCTTACCAAGCCCTGATGCCGTTGGGATCCCGAACAATTGTTTTGGCACATCTGATGGCATTGCTGACATCATCGGTCTGGAGCGCTATGGAAACAAAGGCTCAATGGTAATTTATAACGTGATCATTTTACCTACGAACAGTCGGACTCTCGGGAAGCTGAATGAAGAATAACCCTTCTAATAGTATATATATATATATATAAATGTGTGTATATATATATGCATAAATGTTGGTACTCTGGTTTGCTAGATGAAATAGAATACAGATATATGTAAGCAGATGACAGAGCTGGTAATTGGGGGAATTCTGTTCCTACTGGATCTGTTGTGCGGAATGACGCGGTTTCATTTGAATTAATAGCTCTCTGAGTGTCCTCCTCGTTTTCTTGAATCAGCTGCTCGTTAATGCTGGGAAAAAAAACCCCAGACTGCGGGGACCTCAGCATCCCACCAAGGACGCATACATAATTCATTCCTTTTGATTTACTGGTATTATTAGAAGCCCTGGATCGATTGTTGCTACTTTAAAGTAAAGTGGAGGAGCAGAAGTTTCTAAACAGCCAGGAGGTAAGGAAACGTTTTCACACTGACCGCTGCACTGGAGGCGGCATCCATTATGGGAGGGCATTCTGTCGTCGGCACACCACCAGTGGCTGTTGATCTGGAAGATGCCGTAGTCAGTCGAACGATCAACGTTGTGGTTGATGGCGGCGGTGTTGTAATTTGACTCCCACTTGGTCAAACAAACCCCTGCAGAGATGACAGACACACAAAAACCACCAGGTACCGGTCAGCCGACGCCGCAGGTGAAGAGGATTCCTAGACCAACTGTGGGGTATGGCTCCCTCTAGTGGACAGAAGCCCATTCATTTACGTTTTGGGTCCATTTGCCTATCAATCTGGTCCAAATGGAGAGTCCTACTGGTTCCGTCCCACAAGATTGTGTAGAATAACATGAACACCGTGGTATTTCTGTCAAATGTGTTGCAGAAGTTATCAAAAGGTTTCTGGTGAGAACTCACTGGTCTATATAGTTTCATGTTTCTGTAACATAATGATGTGAAAGACTTCTTTATCTAAAAAAAAATTAAACGAGTGTATATTTATTGATATTTTTGTGTTTGAACACAGATTACTCACACATAGTAATGGATTACTCACACATAGTAATGGATTACTCACACATAGTAATGGATTACTCACACATCGTAACAGATTACTCACACATAGTACCAGATTACTCACACATAGTACCAGATTACTCAGAAATATTTACAGATCACTCACACATAGTAATGGATTACTCACACATAGTAACAGATTACTCACACATGGTACCAGATTACTCACACATAGTAAAAGATTACTCAAACATTAACAGATTACTCACACATAGTACCCGATTACTCACACAGTACCAGATTACTCAGAAATAGTTACAGATCACTCACACATAGTAATGGATTACTCACACATAGTACCAGATTACTCACAAATAGTAACAGGTTATTCGGATATAGCAACGCATTACTCACAAATAGTTAGAGATTACTCACACACAGTAACAGATTACTCACAAATAGTAACAGGTTATTCATACAGTAACAGATTACTCATATTACCCACACATAGTAACAGGTAATTTACATACAGTTACAGATTACTAACACATAATAACGGATTACTCACACAGTTACGGATTACTTACACATAGTAAGGCATTACTCAAAAATCGTTACAGGTTATTCACATACAGTAACGGATTACTCACACATAGTTACAGTTTATACACACACAGTAACTGATGACTCACACATAGTAACATAGTAACACATAGACCCTGACAATAAAGACTTGATTGTGGTGGACTCAGAGTTTATTCTGGGGATGTAAGTCAGGCGAGAATCAACTTAAAATAACCAGAGAGCAGAGGAGTGTTGTGAAAGACGGACACACTTGTACTCACAGTTGGCCAGGCTCACACCTGAATAGTTGTCCATCCCATAAGATTGCAGCTTTTTTGCCCATTCACAGCGCTCGAAGACTTTTGCGCCGGCCAAAGAAACCAACAGAAGAAAAACCAGACTCCTCATCATGATGGACTCTCTGCTGGAAGGAATGATTCCTACGCCGCTGCCAAATATTTTTGGAACAAATGTGAAGCTAACCTGAAAGCGCTGTGGCTCCTCCGCTTCGCTGCTGCTGGATATATCAGATGGACATTCGACCTTTGATTTGTTTGTTTTAGGCCGAGCGTCGATAATACAGAACGATGTGAAAGAAAGAGAGTAAAGAAGTTGGAGAATAAATATTGATGGAAAAGAAGGGGTAGGGTATGTTAGGTCATGTTTCCCAACAAGGTAATCTTTCAGAATTGACACACCTTGAAGCCTGAAAACCTCATCGTTTTTTTTCCCACCACATCGTTCACGAGGTGGCGGTGATCGTCCTCCAACCTCCATGTGTGCGCGGTTTGTCGTTCTCAAAACTGGTCCTACAACTTTATCCCCGGAACATGGCAATATCCCCGAAAAGTCCCCAATCTCCCTCGTTGTACAAGCAATCACACGAAGAAGCTTTTTAAATAAAAGATAAAGCTATGAGCACAGTAGTTTTTTCGCAAAAGAAAGTCGGCTTAGTTAGTAAAATATGAACTACCTGAGAAAAGTATTATATGCACAAGATGGATCTCCTCGTGTCGATTCCCATCCAGCAACTTTGAACGGAATCGCAACAGTTATGGAAGTGATTTCTGCAACGTTTTTTTGTAAAAAAAAAAGAAGAAGCTCCCCCTCATGAGTTAACTATGCCCAATCCAGTTGTCCCCCGGCAGCAAGAGTATATCCCCGAAAGGTCCCCGCTCCCCGTCATTGTACAAGCAATCCCCTTGATGACACTTTTCAAATAAAAGGTAAAGTTCGGATCAGACTATTTCAAGGTCCGCTTCTCGAGTAAAATATGAATTGCTAGAGTAAAATCATTCAACCATTTATATGCACCACATTTCGGCTAAATCCAGCCGACGGCTAAGAATTTATGTCCGAGAAACAGGGTTTATTGTTAAAAGATAATAATATAAGATCAGATAATAAGATAAGAACTTTTCGTAAATACAAGTTAGATCTCAGAGAGTTTCCTGTGCATCAAACTTTGGAATAAATCAGGTCAACGTTTTAAAAATGTTGCTGCGGAAACCATTGGAGATAAAGCTCCCCCTTTGTGTCGGATAAATGCACAACCTACGTATCCCAGAATCATTCCAATTCTTCCTCACACTTTGGGGTAAGATCTAGTGGGAGTATAGAGTTAGAAAAAGGATCCATGAAATAATTTTGGACTTCTTCCATTTGATTAATATGCATCACATTTGGATTAAATCGGACCGAGGATGAAGAAGTTACGTCCAAAAAAAATGTGTTTTTCCTAAAAAAAAAAAGCGCCCATTCCTGAGTATTTTAGGAACTACAAAGAAAAAAACAATATATACAGGATAGATTGATTCATGGGCAAGTTCGGATTAAACCGGACAATGGTTGAGAAAACATGGCCTGAAAACTTGCGGAGGTAAAGCCCTGCCTAGTGTCAGGACTGTACAACCAACCGTTCCTAAAATCAATTCAGTTCTTCCTCGCACTAAGCCCTATGTGGGTATGACATTTGAAAATGATCCATGTGATCATTTTGGAGTTATCGCGGTAACATGATGGATTCCCGACTTTTCGGGGATATAATGAAGTGCGGGTCCATTGTCACTGCTTTGTTGTTTTTTGCCTTATTTCTGCTGCTATTTCGGTTTTGATTGTTTGAAATGCGCTTAGAACCTGCGGGCTAAAGATGTGTGATGGACAAACATCTATTGCAGAACCATTGGGGAACATTGTGAGGATGAACGGATCTTCTCGGGTCCCACCACAGCTTCTCAGTGAGTGGTCAGAATTCCTTCTGATTGGTTCGGATGTGGACCTTCGCTTGGATCATTGTCCCGCTGCATCAGCTTCATCTCACAGACTGATGGACAGACGTTCTCCTTCAGAAATTCCCTGGTAGAGATCAGAATTGATGTTTCCGCTGCGTGATGGCGAGTCATCCTGGTCCAGAATCAGCAGAGCTCCTCCACCATTCCACGTCCACCTCCACGTTTCCACCTAGATGGAACCGGACCCCTGTCTTCAGACAGGTCAACTTTCCATTCCTCAGTCCAGAGAAGATTCTTCCAGAAACTCTGAGGGTCATCCAGGTGTGTTGTGGGTAAAATTCAGACCAGCTTTAATGTTCTTCTGGCTCAGCAGCGGACTTCTCCTCACCAATCTCCCATGATGTAATTTTAGCCCAGTTTCTTTGGACTAGTGTAGCCATGACCTCTGACCTTTGTGACCTTGTGTAGATGAAGTGTGGATCTGTGGGGTCCCAGAACCTTAGAAACATCTGTGGAACCTTTCACACACTGATGGATTTCAATCATCTTCTGGAATTTCTGTTGATTTGGGGATAGGGCGCTCCAGCTGAGACTTTTTCTGCTTCTGAAGATCCTCTACTGAAGTGATGATGTCGTCGAACTGGGCTTGTAGGGATCAGGTCTGGGGGGGTCTGGACTAGCTGGAACCAGTTCTTCCGACAGTTTGGTAGTTTTTTTCCACACAGATCCATTGGCTGTTGGACCCCCTTATTTTCATCCCCTTCACTTTCTGTTAGTGGGCTTATAACTTTGTGGGACCACCGGCTGAAGGTTCCAGTCTCGGGGCAGGGGGGGGGGGGGGGGGGGGGGGTTCTGTTGTTTTCCACAAGCTTTCAGGAATTATAACACATTGGTTGCAGGATGCAGAAAAAACACCAGAGTGGTCCTTTAAAGTTTCGATGAGGCAGCGGATTTTTCTCGGCAAAATCAGAAGTGAGACCTGCTTTCAGAATGTTTGTTTTAAAGTGGCAGACGGTCAAATCAAACATTCAAATGAACACATTTCATCAGTCTGTGTCATCATCAACCTGTTTGGGTTTCTGGCCGGTTCTGAGGCCAGTCAGAGTCCGCACAGGCCATCGTTACACTGTAAGAACCAGATGGTGGTCCAGCTGAGAGACGAGAGTGCTTTGGTCTTAAAAGTACAGATTCTGGATTGTGCAGGGCTTTAAAACCAGACTAAGAAAGTACTTTTGTAGAAGGAAGTTCTTCGTAGTCAGTAAGAACGTACTAACTTAAAGAAATAGTTGATATTTTAAGTTCTAAGTTAATGAACCCCTTATTTTTTACGTCCCTGTCACTCACTCGCTACCTTTACGTATCAAAGATCTTCCTCTTCATTCTTGATGGTTATTATTATTTCGCTCATTGACTCCCCAGATTTGATTTTGTGTTCCCCTAAATTTAAATGATACATTATACATTCCAAACCGCAAGAAATGCATCCAAACTCTCTTCCAAAGCCAAGTTGGCGTTATTCAACTGGAGCAGTAACGCATTCAAACCTTAAGTTTAACAACCATCCTGCAACTACAAGGTTTATTTGAATAAACTTTGTGCGAACATCTTTAAGCATTTCATGCATATGCCGTGTTTCAATGACAACAACATGTTGGCTGAAAAAGCAAAAGCAAAAAACCTTTGTAACAGTTTACACAGCCTTAATACAAAAACGGAACGTTTGCATTTTCAAAAGCTTACATTTTTGGACCTGTTCTATTAAAAAGAGGGGGAAAAAAAACGACACAACAAAAGATTCCCGCTTAATGCAAAAACTGCGCATCATTGAAACACCTGAGAAGCCTCGGGGTCTCAACCTCCGACCCTCCAGTCCCATCAAGGCTTTCTGGGTAAAGCCAAACCTGTCGGCCATCTCCCATGGGTAACTTATCTGCAGGGCGGACATCGGTGCCGTGTGGGGAAATGGGCAATGTCGTTATCCTCCAGCACAACTGCAATGTTCTCTGGGCATCAGTTGAACCAGGAGTGATTGAAGGGAGCCCCGACTGGTACGTCTCTAATATCCGGTTCATCAGCCAGCGTCACCCGAAGACAAGAAACAGTGAAAAGGTAAATGCGCTTCAATGTCTGACTGATATCCACAAGCTCCAGGAACATCGGCGGACAATAAATCTAAGTCTTGATCGATGTCTTAGCCTAACGAAAACAGGTGGAAATGTCGCAACATATGTTGTGAAACATATGTTTCACAACATATGTTGTAACATTCTGCGCAAATCAATAACTCTATAAAAAAAATTGGGTACAATGTGGTTCAACCTCTGTTTTTTGGGTCACGGCTAGATAAAGTCGTCTTCCTCGCGATGTCTGCGTGGGTATAATAATAATAATAATAATAATAATAATGACAATACATTTAATTTCCATCGGATTTCCACCATGCCCAACCGAACGCCGGCGTGTTGAGTGACTTTTGGAAGCATTGAGTGACTGAAACACAGTCATCACACTTTTATGGCAATGGGCTGACAGAGGCAACATTACTACGATGCAAACGCTAGTGTTCAAGCAGCAGCGCCCTTTTTTTTTTTCACAGTCATCTGCGCAAAGTTTTCACTTCCAAGCCATTAGAATCCAGTTTGTTGTTTTTGCAATGGATGCGCCGTAAAGTCAAGCGTTAAATCGACATACCAGATTGAAACCTCCGTCGATCAACAAGTAATTTCGACGTTCGCCGGAAGAGGAGAACAATGAAAAAAGTTCACAATGTTTGCAAACGCAACCTAAGAGGATCGGCGAACGATTCCACAACACTAACTTTACGGAAATCATGTCGGAAGAATATAAGTCGCTCTCCCACACAACAAAATCTGTCATAACTCTATTTCTTTATTCCTTACAGTTCTCTTTTCTAGGTATCTGAACAGACGTTAGTGGTTGGACAAACGAAAATACGGTTGTGTAGGATCTCGGTGGCAGCACACAAAGCAATGAAGGGGCTTATAACGGTATGCCAGATGGCGGTTATGAGCTGTGAGGTTCGAAACGCGACGCTCTGAGGTATAAGACGTGGAAAGCAACTGCGTCACAAAACTTGTCAAACCGCCATGCTAACCGCCAACATGGCCAGACGTGGTACGACCTCCACGGCCACGGGAAGGTCGTACAATTAGGCCGGTATAAACGTTGAACTAAGAGCACGGGCGCATTTTATTGCGACATGAATGAACAGATACTGCAACAAGATCCTGAAGCTCACTGAACCATTCATCAGGCGCCATCACAGTCAGCGCTTCCACGGTATTCCACTTCCTGTTCATGTCCACTAACTTCCTGTCTGCCCAGTAACACAGTCATTTAAAATGGGAGGACAGATATCCCACAGGTCAACAACCTGATATACTCTGGAGGGCAGGGTTCTTCTACTTAACAGGCACATGGAGAGCCAGCCCATCAGGACCAGAACATGGCCCAGCACAGGAGGGCCAGCTCATCAGGACCAGAATGTGTGTGTGGAGAATGGTTTCACCATTGTCCACACCTGGACTTACATCGTGCTAACGACTCACATGATACCCCGGCATAAAATCAAGACCACTCTGTCCCTAAACTCCTGACGACTCAGACCCACCCCCTCATTAGTTATGCACGACCAAATGTCAGCGACCCTCTATGTACCAACACCTACTGGTGTCCCCACAGGTTCATTCAGCTAAAAAGTCCAGGTTCATAGAGTGAAACAGTCCAGGTTCAGAAGGTGAAACAGTCCAGGTTCATACAATAAAACAGTCCAGGTTCATACAGTGAAACACTCCTTGTTAAATAAAGTGAATCAGTCCAGGTTCATACAGTGAAAAAGTCCAGGTTCAAACAGGGATTAGTCCAGGTTCATAGATTGAATCAGTCCAGGTTCATCCAGTGAAACAGTCCAGGTTCATCCAGTGAAACAGTCCAGGTTCATACGGTGAAACAGTCCAGGTTCATACAGTGAAACAGTCCAGGTTCATATGGTGAAACAGTCCAGGTTCATGCGATGAAACAGTCCAGGATCATACAGGGAAATAGTCCAGGTTCATACGGTGAAACAGTCCAGGTTCATACGGTGAAACAGTCCAGGTTTATTCGGTGAAACAGTCCAGGATCATACAGAGAAACAGTCCAGGTTCATACGGTGAAACAGTCCAGGTTCTTACAGTGAAATAGTCCAGGTTCAAACAGTGATTAGTCCAGGTTCATACAGTGAAACAGTCCAGATTCATACAGTGAAATAGTCCAGGTTCAAACAGTGATTAGTCCAGGTTCATACAGTGAAACAGTCCAGATTCATACAGTGAAATAGTCCAGGTTCAAACAGTGATTAGTCCAGGTTCATACAGTGAAACAGTCCAGGTTCATCCAGTGAAATAGTCCAGGTTGGATTTGTTGGAATCCTTAGACTCAAATATTTAATTTAACTTCTGAAAACTTGGAGCAGCACTCAGAAGTTCTGCAACCGGCGTCACACAGGAGTGTGTGTCAGACGTTGTACAGACGACGGTGTGATAGTCGATCACACATCATTTAAATTCTAGTCCCACCAGCTTGTTATCAGCTCTGGAGACTCACAGTCCCGACCGTCAACACCAGGATAGTTAGAAAGTCCACGCGTCTCAGGAGCCGCCCGTCACCGCCGCCTCCATCCTCAGACATTTTATCACACGGCGCCGTAATCACCCTCATAATGGAGTTCCTGAACTCCATTTACCGCTCCAACTTTCTCCCTTCTCCCAGCCGGAGCCGCGTTTCTCCTTCCCTCCCTCATCAACACCTCCCGATTCTCGCTCGTCTCCCCGCGCCTCCTCTCAAACCTGAGACACAGGAGGAGAAGACAAACAATCACTCGGTCGAGTGAAGGCGGTCGGATCAATTAGGCGGCAGACGGAGGGGAGAGGAGGAAGAGGAGGGAGAGGAGGTGGAGGAGGGAGAGGAGGGAGAGGAGGGAGAGGAGGGAGAGGAGGGAGAGGATCCATCTGAGACGGAGGGGGGGAAGACTTTATGTCCTAAGATTGGTTTCAACTCATTTACGGCTTTAGCCTGTTTTTTTTTTTTTATAAACTACAGATTTTTTATCGCTCTGCACTTTTTCAGGAAAGTCTCCATTCAGACACGGAAAAAAACGCTTTTAGCTCCGTTTACTTATAGGTCACTTAAAGTTAAGTCTCGCCTGAGATGCAAAACCGCAGTTGGTCAAAGTGCCGAAAAGCCCCTGACCTCCTGATTGAAGTACTACAATTCAATATGAATTGTAGTACTTCCCCCGAAAGATCGGAAGAATGTTTTACACACTAGGGGGAGTTTTTTCTCAAAAAGTTGCGATCATTTCTCAACCATTTTTTTCAACCATGGATTTTTCCGATATGATCCAAACTAGGTGCGCATGAACCGACTCGAGGAGATCTATCTGGTAAATATCATATTTTACCCACCAGGGGGAGTTGTTTTTATGGCAAACACAGTTTCCCGGATATAACTCAAATACTGTTAGATGTATTATTTCCAAACTTTATACCAACACAGACCTCAGTGTGAAGAAGAGCCGGATCGATTTTGGTAAACATCTGTTCTATGCTTCCGGCACTAGGGGGAGCCTTATATCCCAAAAATTCCAGGCCATAATATCTCCACCGTTACTCCGGTTCAGTCCAAACTTGGTGCGTATGAATGAAGTCGAGGATATTTTTCATGTTTACGTCATGTTTTACTCACGTAGTTCATAATTCAGTCACTAGGCTGACTTTGATTTAATTCACGGTTTCAGGGTTTTGCACCGAATCTATCCCAGAAGTATATGTATGTGTATATATATACAGATATATAAATATATGTGTGTGTATACATATATACATATATATATATATGTGTATGTGTATATATATATACATGTATATATGTGTGTGTGTGTGTGTGTGTGTGTATACATATATATGGATACTGGTGACCCTCCATCACATTCTCATAAATCCTCGTCTCTGAGTTCCACTCTGATAATATTCCAGATGTATTTGTGCGACATATTAAAGTTATTCTCCAAACGGGCTTTGGCCGGTGAAGAATGTTCTGGCCCAAACTCTCACCCGGAGCCGCCACACAAATCAAACCCAGTCCCAACCCTGGGCTCCGAGGTTAATACACATTTTGTACACGGCGTCCAACATGAGGTTCGGAGAACATCAAGGATGTTTTCAAAGGATGGAGACCCTCCCCGCTCATCGCTCATCGCTGTCGATGACTCATCGGTCGCTCACGAGCCGCAAGTCCAGGAGGTCGCTGCTGCAACGTGATGAAGAAAAAAGAAGACGAGGATTAGAAGGGCCGCTTTTAAACGCCGCGAAGATGGGCAGAGCCGGAGGAGGACGGCGGGTGGAGGAAGTGAGCGAGAATATAAACCGAAGAGCCAAGACAGAAGGAAGGGATGATAAAAGGGGGGGGGGGGGCAGGTAGTTAATTTGTGGGCTGGTATCGCAGAGGCAGCAGAATCTCCAGGGTCACCAGGTTGCCCCCGGGCCCCTCATTCTGAAATAGACAGGCCGACCCAGGGACACTGGCTGATGGGGGGACAGTGGAGGTGGGGGTGGGGGTTACTCACCGCTTAAACTGTCGTCTTCATCCAATCAAATCCTCCTCCTCATCCTGAACTCCTCACAGCATGACCGTTTTGTAAACCTGTGTGAGACGATTACCACCAAAGAAGAAAATCCCAGGATCGCGTTTTGACGCGAGATTTAACGTTTCCAAGAATAACTGGGACAAACGACGAAACTGTGTCATTATTACATAATTAGTTACTGTAATCAAACATAGTCGATTATCGTAATGGGGCATATTTACGATATTGCAGCTAATTACTTATGAATAAAATAGAATTAAACGTAAATGATTATTGTAAGACACTGTAATGAATTATTTACAAATAAATCATCTTATAAATAATTACTAATGAGTTATATTGTATGTAATAAACGTAATTCATTATTGCAATGGTTTACATTTACAACATTGTGATGAATTATTTACAAATAATTAATTTGTAAATAATTAAATGCATTTTATGGAAAAAAATCTAATTCTTTAGGCTAATTTGGGACATTTATAATATTCAAATGAATTATTTACAGATAATTAATTCTAAAAAAACTGCTTTTTATGACATTGGATATAATTAACATTATTTATTAATGCACGTTTATTAATACTGTAATTAATTAATATTAAATTGAATTGCACTGGCTCATATTTACCATATAGCAGCAAATTATTTATAAAGAATAATATCATTAAATGTGTTTCATTATTGTTAAGGGTAAAATAATAATAAATAATAATAACAATTTAATGCGATTTTTTTCCCCTTTTTTTCAGTTTTTTTCGCCAGTTTTTTTTCCACAGGAGACGCAATAATTGACATGTATTACCGTATAAAAGACAGGGGTCAGCATGGTCACAGGAAACTGTGATGTCACTGTGTGTTCTGACCCATTTCTACCAGAACCAACAAGAACTTCTTCATCAGTCAGTAGATCTTCTGTGGGATCGGACCACTTCCTGTCCCCAAGTGTATCAATGCTCATTGGGCGCCCCTGGTTGCTCCCTGCTGGTAGGTAGGTTCTGACCACTGAAGACCATGAACGTCCAACGGCACCTGAGGTCCATCACCTTCAGAACCAAATGGCCGCTTTCGTCCCTGACCCATCCCACCCACTGACAGGCGCCACGGTAACCAGATAAACAGTGTTGTTCTGATTTCACTCGCCGCTGGTCACAAACGAGAACAAAATGTGTCCGCAGGCGCGTGTTGTTATTTTACGGTGTTGAGAATCTACACCGCCATCTACTGGCCTGGCAGGCAAACTGCAGCATGACTGCAGATCGGTGTGGGCGTCCAACTTCGTCATCTGAAGATGGAAACTTTCTCATATAGCAAAGTTCATGATCCAAACCCGATAACGGCATCTGTATGATGAAGAAGATTCTTCTGGATGCTCCGCCAAAAAAAGTTCCGGCAACACCAGGAGGTCTTTGCGCCGTTGGAAGCGGTTAACGCGTGATTCCTCGGACGTTAGCCGGTGGGTTGATGTGGCGTTTACAACATGACTGAATCGTCTTCTTCCAGAACCGCCCAATGAATGTACAGATGAGGGGTTCGGTTCTGGTGAGGAAGCCTGAAAGCCGGCGTGAAGATGGCAAAGACATCATCGGAGACTTGCGATATGTGGCGTAGAGGCTATTGGCTAATTAAATACATCGGTCCGACTTTTTCAACGTATTTCCCAGACGCTGTGGAGTCAGGAGGTAGAACGCACATCCACTCATCTGGGCCACATGGGGGGCCGAACAGAACTCAAACTGTCTTGAAAATTCCTATTTTATTGACATATTTTATAGAAATCCGAACAAACCAAGGTAATAAAAAAATACAGTAAATTACAGATTCAATTCACGATAGATCAAAATAACTAATTTCTGTCTCCTTCTCCATAAAGCATTGTTTCACGGAAAAGCTGGAGGACGTTAACGAACCTCGCCAGTTAATGAAAACGTACGTTATTCCGCGTTCAGCGACTTCATAAAACATTTATTATTTGTCGTTTAAAAAAAAAAAGGATTTATCAACTGTATCTCGCGCTTTCTTAAGGCTTCATTTAGTGAATAAAACAGATATAATATGTAAAAATTTCATGATGTTTTTATCGGCCGTGTTAGCGGCGCTAAACTTCCGAGTCGTGGGGTCACGTGACTCCGAATGAAACGTAAATCATCATCGTGAAAACCACAAATGAAGTTAATAACGACCCGAACACGCGCGGAACCCAAAGCTGCGGTAAACAAGGTTTCTGAAAGATAAATCTTAGCTGTTTTTATTGCTTTTACAGACGACCTTCTGACTGTTGTGTTCGCGTCAAAGGTCACGGCTACATTGCAAAATCTTGTTTATGGTCATAACTCAGAGGGGTTCTAAGTTTGACTGAGGTCTGGTGAAAGGATCGCCGTACTCTAATGGTTTTTTTTTTCTTCATTGATGTGTGCGCTACGCCGCCCAACATGGCCGCCCATGTCCCCATGGCTAAATCCACCACTTTCTTCAACATCTGTACCTGAAGCTTCGTAACTCACCACAAGCTCATTGGTCGATACGTCAGCGCTGCTGCACCATCAGTTCCCCTCATGAACACCCAAGAGTGATGCATGCTGGGAGAGGAGGCTAGCCTATGTTAGGCGAGCTACTGTTGCACA
This sequence comes from Lophius americanus, assembly GCA_037951165.1. Taxonomy (NCBI): domain Eukaryota; kingdom Metazoa; phylum Chordata; class Actinopteri; order Lophiiformes; family Lophiidae; genus Lophius; species Lophius americanus. Next base: position 946,179 of record JBBDHG010000259.1, on the reverse strand, counting down.
AATAGCTTAATAAGGTCAAACGTGTCTGAACAAGGATCATTTGACCTCGTCCGCTGCTGAACAGTTCTTGTGCGAGACCGGCGGGTACTTGGGGCGGACGGCGTCTCAGTTGGTAGGGGGTTGTCCACCGCTGGTTCCATCCACATGTCAAAGTGTCCTTGAGCAAGATACTGGACCGCAAGTTGCTAATGCTAACTAATAATAACTTGTTGTCATACATGACTCTGACTAATTAAAACGAGTCAAGCCGTGGAACGGAAGGTCGCCAGGACGACATGGACCGTGTCTTTGGTCCATTGTCTGGGGGAGAACTTTGGGTAAGCTAGCTCCCTTCTACTGAGCGTTAACTTCATGGCTAGCTCTTTCCTTTTTCTTCCTTGCTGTGCGACCAGCGAGCGAAGGAACTAAACTTCGTGACAGCTTCTTATCCATAATCCACATGACCCGTCAACGTCCGGTCCACATGCTAACCCCGACGTTCTGTTTGCCGCTGCGCGCAGGCGGCGAGAGAAAGAAAATACGCTGACGTCGGAGAGCCGGGAATCGACTCGCGGCTCTTCTTCACACTCCCAACTACCAACCCTCGCTTCCACCATCTATGGTGGATGCCTGTCTTCGCTCCGAGACCAACTTTTGCCCTCTTTCTTATGCCTCGTCTTAAGCATCACTCTCCTCGCGTCCAGGATCTCCTTACCTGCCAGGAGTAGCTGTCATCACCTTCCCCGGCTTCATTCATCCGGCCATCGCGGTGCGGAGCCTCAGTCAGAACCTTCCATCACCACAGCATCCTGCCATCAGCTCCCTATTAATAATAAATTCTCTTCCAAGTCTGAGCCCTCAGCTCGTTGTGGTAAGGTTGATGAACTTGACTTTATTGTTATTCGTACCGCGTTTCATTTCAAATGCCAGAGCGGAGGTAGCTCAAATATCCAAAATGTCAATAGTGACAAGTCGGGATATGTTTACTTTTTCAACAATCCAACTCTGTGCAAACGTGGAGCGTCTCCTGAGAGGTGAAAATACTGTCAGGTGGATTTAATCCAGAGAGCAGCGGCACTTCCTGCAAAATGCATGAAAGAACGTGTTTGTGATAGAACCGAGGAGGGAAGTTCTGGACCACTGTTGACCGCATCCATCTTTTTTATCATCTTCATACTCAAGATACCGGGAATAACTTTGATTCATTAAAGCACGAACGCCGGAGATCCCACCTGACCGTCAATCAAATGACACTTTTGTTTCAAGGATATTCAGCCTTCGTGAGCTCCCAGTCTTCATAGAGACCCACAGCCTGCCCCCCCCCCCCCCCCCCCCCCCCCCCCCCTCTCATTCTAGTCAACACAGCTACAAACGCCGCTTGGTTAAAAAGTTAATTAAAACATCAATTAGACACGCGACCTTCATTTTCCGCTCTTCATCCTGCTGCTCACTCGCCAGAGGAAAACATCAGGCGACGTTGGATTAGTCCTTTTACACATTATTCACACTGAAGGGTTGTGTTTCTGTCTGAACAGAGGAAATCAAAGCCTCCGGGACCTCCAGGCTGTCGGCGGGTTTTAATAATCCTTCTAAAGGACCGCCGTCCACCGACAAAACCCGGGACTTCTGAACTCACCCGCTACGCCGAGCGTGTCACGGCACCGACTCCGACGTAAAAAACACTTAAAAGCCTCATGTTAAATTATAATAATGGACTAGGCCGACACGGGCGTACCTCCAAAAAGACCCAAACCCCCTCTGTTGTACAACCAATTCCCCTGAGTGAACAGCTCAAACTAAATCTGAAGTTATGTCCGAAAGAAAACGTGAGTTGCGTGAATAAAATATGAACTGTTAGAGCACAATATGATAAATACTAGAAGGAAATCCTCGAGTCGATTCATATGCACCGACTTTGGGCTGAATCGCAACAGTTAGGAAGTGATTTCCACAAAGAAAATGCTTTTCGTAAAAAAAAAAAATAAAAATTTCGATCCCCGAAAAGTTCCAAGTCCTCTTGTTGTACAAGTATTCCCCCTGATGGAACTCCTCACAATAAATCTTTTGTCCATACTATCACTATTACTACCAATGGATATCCGCAAACATAGTTTTTCCCCATAAAGAAGCTCCCCCTAGTAGGTCAATTATGAAGTATTAGGGTAAAACACAATAAAAACAAAATCGATCTGCCCAACATTCTCCTTCTGAATTTTTTTAGGTGGGGACTAAAATTCACCTGTCCCTCAATGATGGCGAGGGGTCCGGGTCCCTGAAGCGGCCGATCGTTCCACTGACTCCTGCATGTTAGACCGTAGGCCCCCAGCTCCGCCACCAAAGGAACATCAAAGGAAGAATGGCAGCGAAAGCCACTTTGTGATGTCACTACGCCAAACGGCTCGTTTTGTATTTTGTTTCATTCTAAATGCAGCGAAAGACGTAACGGCAACAAAATTTATCACCATTAGGATATTCCAAATTCTACCTTTGGGGGGAAATTCCATGCACATCCGCACTTTAGTGTTTCTGTAATCCTTCTCACAAACACCAAACCGACAAACGGCAAAGATAATAACAGGTTTTTTTTTCCAGAGAGTGGGCTTAGATAAACTCTGAGTCAGTTTGATCCTGACTGGAAATTGTGAAACTCATGCTGTTGTTTGTTCACGCAGTAATAAGTGTGAATCATCTACCCAGTCAGGACGGCGGACCACGGCCCGATGGGCACCCAGTGGGAGAACCCTTCAACTCTCATCATAGTTTCTTCTTATTTTTTTATGCCTACCACTCTCACATTGTAATATCTCTCTCTCTCTCTCTCTCTCTCTCTCTCTCTCTCTCTCTCTCTCTCTCTCTCTCTCTCTCTCTCTCTCTCTCACTTTTTAATCTCTCTCTCTCTCACACTTTCTAATCTCTCTCTCTCTCTCTCTCTCTCTCTCACTTTTTAATCTCTCTCTCTCCCTCACACACTTTGTAATCTCTCTCTCTTTCGGAAACCTCTCTCTCTCTTACTTTCTAAGACCTCTCTCTCACTTTCTAATCTCTGTCTCTCTCTCTCTCTCTCTCTCTCTCTCTCTCTCTCTCTCTCTCTCTCTCTCTCTGTCTCTCTCTCTCTAAAGATCTAGTTCCACTATCTCCAGTGTGCTGCCCGGAGAAATATGTCCCATAAACCATCTCACCTGTTTGTGTTTATGTTTGTGTTTGTGTCTGTGTTTGTGTTTGTGTTTGTGTTTGTGTTTGTGTTGGTGTCTGTGTTTGTGTCTGTGTTTATGTTTGTGTCTGTGTTTGTGTCTGTGTTTGTGTTTATGTTTGTGTCTGTGTTTGTGTTTGTGTTTATGTTTGTGTCTGTGTTTATGTCTGTGTTTGTGTTTGTGTTTATGTTTGTGTTTGTGTCTGTGTTTATGTCTGTGTTTGTGTTTATGTTTGTGTTTATGTTTGTGTCTGTGTTTGTGTCTGTGTTTATGTCTGTTTGTGTTTATGTTTGTGTCTGTGTTTGTGTTTATGTTTGTGTCTGTGTTTGTGTTTATGTTTGTGTCTGTGTGTGTGTCTGTATTTGTGTTTGTGTCTGTGTGTGTGTCTGTATTTGTGTCTGTGTTTATGTTTGTATTTGTGTTTGTGTTTGTATTTGTGTTGGTGTCTGTGTTTGTGTCTGTGTTTGTGTTTATGTTTGTGTTTGTGTCTGTGTGTGTGTCTGTATTTGTGTCTGTGTTTATGTTTGTGTTTGTGTCTGTGTCTGTGTTTATGTTTATGTTTGTGTCTGTGTTTGTGTCTGTGTTTATGTTTGTGTTTGTGTCTGTGTTTATGTTTGTGTTTGTATTTGTGTCTGTGTTTATGTTTGTGTCTGTGTTTGTGTTTATGTTTGTGTCTGTATTTGTGTTTGTATTTGTGTTTGTGTTTATGTTTGTGTTTATGTTTGTGTCTGTGTTTGTGTCTGTGTTTATGTTTGTATTTGTGTTTGTGTTTATGTTTGTGTTTATGTTTGTGTCTGTGTTTGTGTCTGTGTTTATGTTTGTGTTTGTATTTGTGTCTGTGTTTATGTTTGTGTCTGTGTTTGTGTTTATGTTTGTGTCTGTATTTGTGTTTGTATTTGTGTTTGTGTTTATGTTTGTGTTTATGTTTGTGTCTGTGTTTGTGTTTATGTTTGTGTTTATGTTTGTGTTTGTGTTTATGTTTGTATTTATGTTTGTGTCTGTGTTTGTGTCTGTGTTTATGTTTGTGTTTGTGTCTGTATTTGTGTCTGTGTTTATGTTTATGTTTGTGTCTGTGTTTGTGTTTATGTTTGTATTTATGTTTGTGTCTGTGTTTGTGTTTGTGTCTGTGTTTGTGTTTGTGTCTGTGTCTGTGTTTGTGTTTGTGTTTGTGTCTGTATTTGTGTCTGTCTGTGTTTGTATTTGTGTCTGTCTGTGTTTGTGTTTGTGTCTGTGTCTGTGTTTGTGTTTGTGTTTGTGTTTGTATTTATGTTTGTGTCTGTGTTTGTGTCTGTGTTTATGTTTGTGTTTGTGTCTGTATTTGTGTCTGTCTGTGTTTGTGTTTGTGTCTGTGTTTGTGTTTGTGTTTGTGTCTGTGTTTATGTTTGTGTTTATGTTTATGTTGGTGTTTGTATTTGTGTTTGTGTTTATGTTTGTGTTTATATTTGTGTTTATGTTTGTGTTTGTGTTTGTATTTGTGTTTGTGTTTATGTTTGTGTTTATATTTGTGTTTATGTTTGTGTTTGTATTTGTGTTTGTATTTATGTTTGTATTTATGTTTGTATTTGTGTTTGTGTCTGTGTCTGTGTTTGTGTTTATGTTTATGTCTGTGTTTGTGTTTGTGTTTATGTTTGTGTCTGTGTTTGTGTTTGTGTCTGTGTCTGTGTTTGTGTTTGTGTTTGTGTTTGTGTCTGTATTTGTGTCTGTGTTTATGTTTATGTTTGTGTCTGTGTTTGTGTTTATGTTTGTATTTATGTTTGTGTCTGTGTTTGTGTTTGTGTCTGTGTTTGTGTTTGTGTCTGTGTCTGTGTTTGTGTTTGTGTTTGTGTCTGTATTTGTGTCTGTCTGTGTTTGTATTTGTGTCTGTCTGTGTTTGTGTTTGTGTCTGTGTCTGTGTTTGTGTTTGTGTTTGTGTCTGTGTTTGTGTTTATGTTTGTGTCTGTGTTTATGTCTGTGTCTGTGTTTATGTCTGTGTTTGTGTTTGTGTTTATGTTTGTGTTTGTGTCTGTGTTTATGTCTGTGTTTGTGTTTATGTTTGTGTTTATGTTTGTGTCTGTGTTTGTGTCTGTGTTTATGTCTGTTTGTGTTTATGTTTGTGTCTGTGTTTGTGTTTATGTTTGTGTCTGTGTTTGTGTTTATGTTTGTGTTTATGTTTGTGTCTGTGTTTGTGTCTATGTTTGTGTTTGTGTTTATGTTTGTGTTTGTGTTCGTGTTTGTGTCTGTGTGTGTGTCTGTATTTGTGTTTGTGTCTGTGTGTGTGTCTGTATTTGTGTCTGTGTTTATGTTTGTATTTGTGTTTGTGTTTGTATTTGTGTTGGTGTCTGTGTTTGTGTCTGTGTTTGTGTTTATGTTTGTGTTTGTGTCTGTATTTGTGTCTGTGTTTATGTTTATGTTTGTGTTTGTGTTTGTATTTATGTTTGTGTCTGTGTTTGTGTCTGTGTTTGTGTTTGTGTCTGTGTTTGTGTTTGTGTCTGTATTTGTGTCTGTCTGTGTTTGTATTTGTGTCTGTCTGTGTTTGTGTTTGTGTCTGTGTTTGTGTTTGTGTTTGTATTTATGTTTGTGTTTGTGTCTGTGTTTATGTTTGTGTTTGTGTCTGTATTTGTGTCTGTCTGTGTTTGTGTTTGTGTCTGTGTTTGTGTTTGTGTTTGTGTCTGTGTTTATGTTTGTGTTTATGTTTATGTTGGTGTTTGTATTTGTGTTTGTGTTTATGTTTGTGTTTATATTTGTGTTTATGTTTGTGTGTGTGTTTGTATTTGTGTTTGTGTTTATGTTTGTGTTTATATTTGTGTTTATGTTTGTGTTTGTATTTGTGTTTGTATTTATGTTTGTATTTATGTTTGTATTTGTGTTTGTGTCTGTGTCTGTGTTTGTGTTTATGTTTATGTCTGTGTTTGTGTTTGTGTTTATGTTTGTGTCTGTGTTTGTGTTTGTGTCTGTGTTTGTGTTTGTGTTTGTGTTTGTGTCTGTATTTGTGTCTGTGTTTATGTTTATGTTTGTGTCTGTGTTTGTGTTTATGTTTGTATTTATGTTTGTGTCTGTGTTTGTGTTTGTGTCTGTGTTTGTGTTTGTGTCTGTGTCTGTGTTTGTGTTTGTGTTTGTGTCTGTATTTGTGTCTGTCTGTGTTTGTATTTGTGTCTGTCTGTGTTTGTGTTTGTGTCTGTGTCTGTGTTTGTGTTTGTGTTTGTGTCTGTGTTTGTGTTTATGTTTGTGTCTGTGTTTATGTCTGTGTCTGTGTTTATGTCTGTGTTTGTGTTTGTGTTTATGTTTGTGTTTGTGTCTGTGTTTATGTCTGTGTTTGTGTTTATGTTTGTGTTTATGTTTGTGTCTGTGTTTGTGTCTGTGTTTATGTCTGTTTGTGTTTATGTTTGTGTCTGTGTTTGTGTTTATGTTTGTGTCTGTGTTTGTGTTTATGTTTGTGTTTATGTTTGTGTCTGTGTTTGTGTCTATGTTTGTGTTTGTGTTTATGTTTGTGTTTGTGTTCGTGTTTGTGTCTGTGTGTGTGTCTGTATTTGTGTTTGTGTCTGTGTGTGTGTCTGTATTTGTGTCTGTGTTTATGTTTGTATTTGTGTTTGTGTTTGTATTTGTGTTGGTGTCTGTGTTTGTGTCTGTGTTTGTGTTTATGTTTGTGTTTGTGTCTGTGTGTGTGTCTGTATTTGTGTCTGTGTTTATGTTTGTGTCTGTGTTTGTGTTTATGTTTGTGTCTGTATTTGTGTTTGTATTTGTGTTTGTGTTTATGTTTGTGTTTATGTTTATGTCTGTGTTTGTGTTTATGTTTGTGTTTATGTTTGTGTCTGTGTTTATGTTTGTGTTTGTGTCTGTATTTGTGTCTGTGTTTATGTTTATGTTTGTGTCTGTGTTTGTGTTTATGTTTGTATTTATGTTTGTGTCTGTGTTTGTGTTTGTGTCTGTGTCTGTGTTTGTGTTTGTGTCTGTGTCTGTGTTTGTGTTTGTGTTTGTGTCTGTATTTGTGTCTGTCTGTGTTTGTATTTGTGTCTGTCTGTGTTTGTGTTTGTGTCTGTGTCTGTGTTTGTGTTTGTGTTTGTATTTATGTTTGTGTCTGTGTTTGTGTCTGTGTTTATGTTTGTGTTTGTTTCTGTATTTGTGTCTGTCTGTGTTTGTGTTTGTGTCTGTGTTTGTGTTTGTGTTTGTGTCTGTGTTTATGTTTGTGTTTATGTTGGTGTTTGTATTTGTGTTTGTGTTTATGTTTGTGTTTATATTTGTGTTTATGTTTGTGTTTGTGTTTGTATTTGTGTTTGTATTTGTGTCTGTGTTTGTGTTTGTGTCTGTGTCTGTGTTTGTGTTTGTGTTTGTGTTTGTGTCTGTATTTGTGTCTGTCTGTGTTTGTATTTGTGTCTGTCTGTGTTTGTGTTTGTGTCTGTGTCTGTGTTTGTGTTTGTGTTTGTGTCTGTGTTTGTGTTTATGTTTGTGTCTGTGTTTATGTCTGTGTCTGTGTTTATGTCTGTGTTTGTGTTTGTGTTTATGTTTGTGTTTGTGTCTGTGTTTATGTCTGTGTTTGTGTTTATGTTTGTGTTTATGTTTGTGTCTGTGTTTGTGTCTGTGTTTATGTCTGTTTGTGTTTATGTTTGTGTCTGTGTTTGTGTCTGTGTTTATGTCTGTTTGTGTTTATGTTTGTGTCTGTGTTTGTGTTTATGTTTGTGTCTGTGTTTGTGTTTATGTTTGTGTTTATGTTTGTGTCTGTGTTTGTGTCTATGTTTGTGTTTGTGTTTATGTTTGTGTTTGTGTTCGTGTTTGTGTCTGTGTGTGTGTCTGTATTTGTGTTTGTGTCTGTGTGTGTGTCTGTATTTGTGTCTGTGTTTATGTTTGTATTTGTGTTTGTGTTTGTATTTGTGTTGGTGTCTGTGTTTGTGTCTGTGTTTGTGTTTATGTTTGTGTTTGTGTCTGTGTGTGTGTCTGTATTTGTGTCTGTGTTTATGTTTGTGTTTGTATTTGTGTCTGTGTTTGTATTTGTGTTGGTGTCTGTGTTTGTGTCTGTGTTTATGTTTGTGTTTGTGTTTGTGTTTATGTTTGTGTTTGTGTTCGTGTTTGTGTCTGTGTGTGTGTCTGTATTTGTGTTTGTGTCTGTGTGTGTGTCTTTATTTGTGTCTGTGTTTATGTTTGTGTTTGTGTCTGTGTCTGTGTTTATGTTTATGTTTGTGTCTGTGTTTGTGTCTGTGTTTATGTTTATGTTTGTGTCTGTGTTTATGTTTGTGTTTGTATTTGTGTCTGTGTTTATGTTTGTGTCTGTGTTTGTGTTTATGTTTGTGTCTGTATTTGTGTTTGTATTTGTGTTTGTGTTTATGTTTGTGTTTATGTTTGTGTCTGTGTTTATGTTTGTGTTTGTATTTGTGTTTGTGTTTATGTTTGTGTTTATGTTTGTGTCTGTGTTTGTGTCTGTGTTTATGTTTGTGTTTGTATTTGTGTCTGTGTTTATGTTTGTGTCTGTGTTTGTGTTTATGTTTGTGTCTGTATTTGTGTTTGTGTTTATGTTTGTGTTTATGTTTGTGTCTGTGTTTGTGTTTATGTTTGTGTTTATGTTTGTGTCTGTGTTTGTGTTTATGTTTGTGTCTGTATTTGTGTTTGTATTTGTGTTTGTGTTTATGTTTGTGTTTATGTTTGTGTCTGTGTTTGTGTTTATGTTTGTGTTTATGTTTGTGTTTGTGTTTATGTTTGTATTTATGTTTGTGTCTGTGTTTGTGTCTGTGTTTATGTTTGTGTTTGTGTCTGTATTTGTGTCTGTGTTTATGTTTATGTTTGTGTCTGTGTTTGTGTTTATGTTTGTATTTATGTTTGTGTCTGTGTTTGTGTTTGTGTCTGTGTTTGTGTTTGTGTCTGTGTCTGTGTTTGTGTTTGTGTCTGTGTCTGTGTTTGTGTTTGTGTTTGTGTTTGTGTCTGTATTTGTGTCTGTCTGTGTTTGTATTTGTGTCTGTCTGTGTTTGTGTTTGTGTCTGTGTCTGTGTTTGTGTTTGTGTTTGTATTTATGTTTGTGTCTGTGTTTGTGTCTGTGTTTATGTTTGTGTTTGTGTCTGTATTTGTGTCTGTCTGTGTTTGTGTCTGTGTTTGTGTTTGTGTTTGTGTTTGTGTCTGTGTTTATGTTTGTGTTTATGTTTATGTTGGTGTTTGTATTTGTGTTTGTGTTTATGTTTGTGTTTATATTTGTGTTTATGTTTGTGTTTGTGTTTGTGTTTGTGTTTATGTTTGTGTTTATATTTGTGTTTATGTTTGTGTTTGTATTTGTGTTTGTATTTATGTTTGTATTTATGTTTGTATTTGTGTTTGTGTCTGTGTCTGTGTCTGTGTTTGTGTTTATGTTTATGTCTGTGTTTGTGTTTGTGTTTATGTTTGTGTCTGTGTTTGTGTTTGTGTCTGTGTCTGTGTTTGTGTTTGTGTTTGTGTTTGTGTCTGTATTTGTGTCTGTGTTTATGTTTATGTTTGTGTCTGTGTTTGTGTTTATGTTTGTATTTATGTTTGTGTCTGTGTTTGTGTTTGTGTCTGTGTTTGTGTTTGTGTCTGTGTCTGTGTTTGTGTTTGTGTTTGTGTCTGTATTTGTGTCTGTCTGTGTTTGTATTTTTGTCTGTCTGTGTTTGTGTTTGTGTCTGTGTCTGTGTTTGTGTTTGTGTTTGTGTTTGTGTCTGTGTCTGTGTTTGTGTTTGTGTTTGTGTCTGTGTTTGTGTTTATGTTTGTGTCTGTGTTTATGTCTGTGTCTGTGTTTATGTCTGTGTTTGTGTTTGTGTTTATGTTTGTGTTTGTGTCTGTGTTTATGTCTGTGTTTGTGTTTATGTTTGTGTTTATGTTTGTGTCTGTGTTTGTGTCTGTGTTTATGTCTGTTTGTGTTTATGTTTGTGTCTGTGTTTGTGTTTATGTTTGTGTCTGTGTTTGTGTTTATGTTTGTGTTTATGTTTGTGTCTGTGTTTGTGTCTATGTTTGTGTTTGTGTTCGTGTTTGTGTCTGTGTGTGTGTCTGTATTTGTGTTTGTGTCTGTGTGTGTGTCTGTATTTGTGTCTGTGTTTATGTTTGTATTTGTGTTTGTGTTTGTATTTGTGTTGGTGTCTGTGTTTGTGTCTGTGTTTGTGTTTATGTTTGTGTTTATGTCTGTGTGTGTGTCTGTATTTGTGTCTGTGTTTATGTTTGTGTTTGTATTTGTATTTGTGTCTGTGTTTGTATTTGTGTTGGTGTCTGTGTTTGTGTCTGTGTTTATGTTTGTGTTTGTGTTTGTGTTTATGTTTGTGTTTGTGTTCGTGTTTGTGTCTGTGTGTGTGTCTGTATTTGTGTTTGTGTCTGTGTGTGTGTCTGTATTTGTGTCTGTGTTTATGTTTGTGTTTGTGTCTGTGTCTGTGTTTATGTTTATGTTTGTGTCTGTGTTTGTGTCTGTGTCTGTGTTTGTGTTTGTGTTTGTGTCTGTGTTTGTGTTTATGTTTGTGTCTGTGTTTATGTCTGTGTCTGTGTTTATGTCTGTGTTTGTGATTGTGTTTATGTTTGTGTTTGTGTCTGTGTTTATGTCTGTGTTTGTGTTTATGTTTGTGTTTATGTTTGTGTCTGTGTTTGTGTCTGTGTTTATGTCTGTTTGTGTTTATGTTTGTGTCTGTGTTTGTGTCTGTGTTTATGTCTGTTTGTGTTTATGTTTGTGTCTGTGTTTGTGTTTATGTTTGTGTCTGTGTTTGTGTTTATGTTTGTGTTTATGTTTGTGTCTGTGTTTGTGTCTATGTTTGTGTTTGTGTTTATGTTTGTGTTTGTGTTCGTGTTTGTGTCTGTGTGTGTGTCTGTATTTGTGTTTGTGTCTGTGTGTGTGTCTGTATTTGTGTCTGTGTTTATGTTTGTATTTGTGTTTGTGTTTGTATTTGTGTTGGTGTCTGTGTTTGTGTCTGTGTTTGTGTTTATGTTTGTGTTTGTGTCTGTGTGTGTGTCTGTATTTGTGTCTGTGTTTATGTTTGTGTTTGTATTTGTATTTGTGTCTGTGTTTGTATTTGTGTTGGTGTCTGTGTTTGTGTCTGTGTTTATGTTTGTGTTTGTGTTTGTGTTTATGTTTGTGTTTGTGTTCGTGTTTGTGTCTGTGTGTGTGTCTGTATTTGTGTTTGTGTCTGTGTGTGTGTCTGTATTTGTGTCTGTGTTTATGTTTGTGTTTGTGTCTGTGTCTGTGTTTATGTTTATGTTTGTGTCTGTGTTTGTGTCTGTGTTTATGTTTATGTTTGTGTCTGTGTTTATGTTTGTGTTTGTATTTGTGTCTGTGTTTATGTTTGTGTCTGTGTTTGTGTTTATGTTTGTGTCTGTATTTGTGTTTGTATTTGTGTTTGTGTTTATGTTTGTGTTTATGTTTGTGTCTGTGTTTATGTTTGTGTTTGTATTTGTGTTTGTGTTTATGTTTGTGTTTATGTTTGTGTCTGTGTTTGTGTCTGTGTTTATGTTTGTGTTTGTATTTGTGTCTGTGTTTATGTTTGTGTCTGTGTTTGTGTTTATGTTTGTGTCTGTATTTGTGTTTGTGTTTATGTTTGTGTTTATGTTTGTGTCTGTGTTTGTGTTTATGTTTGTGTTTATGTTTGTGTCTGTGTTTGTGTTTATGTTTGTGTCTGTATTTGTGTTTGTATTTGTGTTTATGTTTGTGTTTATGTTTGTGTCTGTGTTTGTGTTTATGTTTGTGTTTATGTTTGTGTTTGTGTTTATGTTTGTATTTATGTTTGTGTCTGTGTTTGTGTCTGTGTTTATGTTTGTGTTTGTGTCTGTATTTGTGTCTGTGTTTATGTTTATGTTTGTGTCTGTGTTTGTGTTTATGTTTGTATTTATGTTTGTGTCTGTGTTTGTGTTTGTGTCTGTGTCTGTGTTTGTGTTTGTGTCTGTGTCTGTGTTTGTGTTTGTGTTTGTGTCTGTATTTGTGTCTGTCTGTGTTTGTATTTGTGTCTGTCTGTGTTTGTGTTTGTGTCTGTGTCTGTGTTTGTGTTTGTGTTTGTATTTATGTTTGTGTCTGTGTTTGTGTCTGTGTTTATGTTTGTGTTTGTGTCTGTATTTGTGTCTGTCTGTGTTTGTGTCTGTGTTTGTGTTTGTGTTTGTGTTTGTGTCTGTGTTTATGTTTGTGTTTATGTTTATGTTGGTGTTTGTATTTGTGTTTGTGTTTATGTTTGTGTTTATATTTGTGTTTGTGTTTGTATTTGTGTTTGTGTTTATGTTTGTGTTTATATTTGTGTTTATGTTTGTGTTTGTATTTGTGTTTGTATTTATGTTTGTATTTATGTTTGTATTTGTGTTTGTGTCTGTGTCTGTGTTTGTGTTTATGTTTATGTCTGTGTTTGTGTTTGTGTTTATGTTTGTGTCTGTGTTTGTGTTTGTGTCTGTGTCTGTGTTTGTGTTTGTGTTTGTGTTTGTGTCTGTATTTGTGTCTGTGTTTATGTTTATGTTTGTGTCTGTGTTTGTGTTTATGTTTGTATTTATGTTTGTGTCTGTGTTTGTGTTTGTGTCTGTGTTTGTGTCTGTGTCTGTGTTTGTGTTTGTGTTTGTGTCTGTATTTGTGTCTGTCTGTGTTTGTATTTGTGTCTGTCTGTGTTTGTGTTTGTGTCTGTGTCTGTGTTTGTGTTTGTGTTTGTGTCTGTGTTTGTGTTTATGTTTGTGTCTGTGTTTATGTCTGTGTCTGTGTTTATGTCTGTGTTTGTGTTTGTGTTTATGTTTGTGTTTGTGTCTGTGTTTATGTCTGTGTTTGTGTTTATGTTTGTGTTTATGTTTGTGTCTGTGTTTGTGTCTGTGTTTATGTCTGTTTGTGTTTATGTTTGTGTCTGTGTTTGTGTTTATGTTTGTGTCTGTGTTTGTGTCTATGTTTGTGTTTGTGTTCGTGTTTGTGTCTGTGTGTGTGTCTGTATTTGTGTTTGTGTCTGTGTGTGTGTCTGTATTTGTGTCTGTGTTTATGTTTGTATTTGTGTTTGTGTTTGTATTTGTGTTGGTGTCTGTGTTTGTGTCTGTGTTTGTGTTTATGTTTGTGTTTGTGTCTGTGTGTGTGTCTGTATTTGTGTCTGTGTTTATGTTTGTGTTTGTATTTGTATTTGTGTCTGTGTTTGTATTTGTGTTGGTGTCTGTGTTTGTGTCTGTGTTTATGTTTGTGTTTGTGTTTGTGTTTATGTTTGTGTTTGTGTTCGTGTTTGTGTCTGTGTGTGTGTCTGTATTTGTGTTTGTGTCTGTGTGTGTGTCTGTATTTGTGTCTGTGTTTATGTTTGTGTTTGTGTCTGTGTCTGTGTTTATGTTTATGTTTGTGTCTGTGTTTGTGTCTGTGTTTATGTTTATGTTTGTGTCTGTGTTTATGTTTGTGTTTGTATTTGTGTCTGTGTTTATGTTTGTGTCTGTGTTTGTGTTTATGTTTGTGTCTGTATTTGTGTTTGTATTTGTGTTTGTGTTTATGTTTGTGTTTATGTTTGTGTCTGTGTTTGTGTCTGTGTTTATGTTTGTGTTTGTATTTGTGTTTGTGTTTATGTTTGTGTTTATGTTTGTGTCTGTGTTTGTGTCTGTGTTTATTTTTGTGTTTGTATTTGTGTCTGTGTTTATGTTTGTGTCTGTGTTTGTGTTTATGTTTGTGTCTGTATTTGTGTTTGTATTTGTGTTTGTGTTTATGTTTGTGTTTATGTTTGTGTCTGTGTTTGTGTTTATGTTTGTGTTTATGTTTGTGTCTGCGTTTATGTTTGTGTTTGTGTCTGTATTTGTGTCTGTGTTTATGTTTATGTTTGTGTCTGTGTTTGTGTTTATGTTTGTATTTATGTTTGTGTCTGTGTTTGTGTTTGTGTCTGTGTCTGTGTTTGTGTTTGTGTCTGTGTCTGTGTTTGTGTTTGTGTTTGTGTTTGTGTCTGTATTTGTGTCTGTCTGTGTTTGTATTTGTGTCTGTCTGTGTTTGTGTTTGTGTCTGTGTCTGTGTTTGTGTTTGTGTTTGTGTTTGTATTTATGTTTGTGTCTGTGTTTGTGTCTGTGTTTATGTTTGTGTTTGTTTCTGTATTTGTCTGTCTGTGTTTGTGTTTGTGTCTGTGTTTGTGTTTGTGTTTGTGTTTGTGTTTGTGTCTGTGTTTATGTTTGTGTTTATGTTTATGTTGGTGTTTGTATTTGTGTTTGTGTTTATGTTTGTGTTTATATTTGTGTTTATGTTTGTGTTTGTGTTTGTATTTGTGTTTGTATTTGTGTCTGTGTTTGTGTTTGTGTCTGTGTCTGTGTTTGTGTTTGTGTTTGTGTTTGTGTCTGTATTTGTGTCTGTCTGTGTTTGTATTTGTGTCTGTCTGTGTTTGTGTTTGTGTCTGTGTCTGTGTTTGTGTTTGTGTTTGTGTCTGTGTTTGTGTTTATGTTTGTGTCTGTGTTTATGTCTGTGTCTGTGTTTATGTCTGTGTTTGTGTTTGTGTTTATGTTTGTGTTTGTGTCTGTGTTTATGTCTGTGTTTGTGTTTATGTTTGTGTTTATGTTTGTGTCTGTGTTTGTGTCTGTGTTTATGTCTGTTTGTGTTTATGTTTGTGTCTGTGTTTGTGTTTATGTTTGTGTCTGTGTTTGTGTTTATGTTTGTGTTTATGTTTGTGTCTGTGTTTGTGTCTATGTTTGTGTTTGTGTTTATGTTTGTGTTTGTGTTCGTGTTTGTGTGTGTGTGTGTGTGTCTGTATTTGTGTTTGTGTCTGTGTGTGTGTCTGTATTTGTGTCTGTGTTTATGTTTGTATTTGTGTTTGTGTTTGTATTTGTGTTGGTGTCTGTGTTTGTGTCTGTGTTTGTGTTTATGTTTGTGTTTGTGTCTGTGTGTGTGTCTGTATTTGTGTCTGTGTTTATGTTTGTGTTTGTATTTGTATTTGTGTCTGTGTTTGTATTTGTGTTGGTGTCTGTGTTTGTGTCTGTGTTTATGTTTGTGTTTGTGTTTATGTTTGTGTTTGTGTTCGTGTTTGTGTCTGTGTGTGTGTCTGTATTTGTGTTTGTGTCTGTGTGTGTGTCTGTATTTGTGTCTGTGTTTATGTTTGTGTTTGTGTCTGTGTCTGTGTTTATGTTTATGTTTGTGTCTGTGTTTGTGTCTGTGTTTATGTTTATGTTTGTGTTTGTGTCTGTGTTTATGTTTGTGTTTGTATTTGTGTCTGTGTTTATGTTTGTGTCTGTGTTTGTGTTTATGTTTGTGTCTGTATTTGTGTTTGTATTTGTGTTTGTGTTTATGTTTGTGTTTATGTTTGTGTCTGTGTTTGTGTCTGTGTTTATGTTTGTGTTTGTATTTGTGTTTGTGTTTATGTTTGTGTTTATGTTTGTGTCTGTGTTTGTGTCTGTGTTTATGTTTGTGTTTGTATTTGTGTCTGTGTTTATGTTTGTGTCTGTGTTTGTGTTTGTGTCTGTGTTTATGTTTGTGTTTGTGTCTGTATTTGTGTCTGTGTTTATGTTTATGTTTGTGTCTGTGTTTGTGTTTATGTTTGTATTTATGTTTGTGTCTGTGTTTGTGTTTGTGTCTGTGTTTGTGTTTGTGTCTGTGTCTGTGTTTGTGTTTGTGTCTGTATTTGTGTCTGTCTGTGTTTGTATTTGTGTCTGTCTGTGTTTGTGTTTGTGTCTGTGTCTGTGTTTGTGTTTGTGTTTGTATTTATGTTTGTGTCTGTGTTTGTGTCTGTGTTTATGTTTGTGTTTGTGTCTGTATTTGTGTCTGTGTTTATGTTTGTGTTTGTGTCTGTGTTTATGTTTATGTTTGTGTCTGTGTTTGTGTCTGTGTTTATGTTTATGTTTGTGTTTGTGTCTGTGTTTATGTTTGTGTTTGTATTTGTGTCTGTGTTTATGTTTGTGTCTGTGTTTGTGTTTATGTTTGTGTCTGTATTTGTGTTTGTATTTGTGTTTGTGTTTATGTTTGTGTTTATGTTTGTGTCTGTGTTTGTGTCTGTGTTTATGTTTGTGTTTGTATTTGTGTTTATGTTTGTGTTTATGTTTGTGTCTGTGTTTGTGTCTGTGTTTATGTTTGTGTTTGTATTTGTGTCTGTGTTTATGTTTGTGTCTGTGTTTGTGTTTGTGTCTGTGTTTATGTTTGTGTTTGTGTCTGTATTTGTGTCTGTGTTTATGTTTATGTTTGTGTCTGTGTTTGTGTTTATATTTATGTTTGTGTCTGTGTTTGTGTTTGTGTCTGTGTCTGTGTTTGTGTTTGTGTCTGTGTCTGTGTTTGTGTTTGTGTTTGTGTTTGTGTCTGTATTTGTGTCTGTCTGTGTTTGTATTTGTGTCTGTCTGTGTTTGTGTTTGTGTCTGTGTCTGTGTTTGTGTTTGTGTTTGTGTTTGTATTTATGTTTGTGTCTGTGTTTGTGTCTGTGTTTATGTTTGTGTTTGTGTCTGTATTTGTGTCTGTCTGTGTTTGTGTTTGTGTCTGTGTTTGTGTTTGTGTTTGTGTCTGTGTTTATGTTTGTGTTTATGTTTATGTTGGTGTTTGTATTTGTGTTTGTGTTTATGTTTGTGTTTATATTTGTGTTTATGTTTGTGTTTGTATTTGTGTTTGTATTTGTGTTTGTGTTTATGTTTGTGTTTATATTTGTGTTTATGTTTGTGTTTGTGTTTGTATTTGTGTTTGTATTTATGTTTGTATTTATGTTTGTATTTGTGTTTGTGTCTGTGTTTGTGTTTGTGTTTATGTTTATGTCTGTGTTTGTGTTTGTGTTTATGTTTGTGTCTGTGTTTGTGTTTGTGTCTGTGTCTGTGTTTGTGTTTGTGTTTGTGTTTGTGTCTGTATTTGTGTCTGTGTTTATGTTTATGTTTGTGTCTGTGTTTGTGTTTATGTTTGTATTTATGTTTGTGTCTGTGTTTGTGTTTTTGTCTGTGTTTGTGTTTGTGTCTGTGTCTGTGTTTGTGATTGTGTTTGTGTTTGTGTCTGTATTTGTGTCTGTCTGTGTTTGTATTTGTGTCTGTCTGTGTTTGTGTTTGTGTCTGTGTCTGTGTTTGTGTTTGTGTTTGTGTTTGTATTTATGTTTGTGTCTGTGTTTGTGTCTGTGTTTATGTTTGTGTTTGTGTCTGTATTTGTGTCTGTCTGTGTTTGTGTTTGTGTCTGTGTTTGTGTTTGTGTTTGTGTCTGTGTTTATGTTTGTGTTTATGTTTATGTTGGTGTTTGTATTTGTGTTTGTGTTTATGTTTGTGTTTATATTTGTGTTTATGTTTGTGTTTGTGTTTGTATTTGTGTTTTTATTTGTGTTTGTGTTTATGTTTGTGTTTATATTTGTGTTTATGTTTGTGTTTGTATTTGTGTTTGTATTTATGTTTGTATTTGTGTTTGTGTCTGTGTTTGTGTTTATGTTTATGTTGGTGTTTGTATTTGTGTTTGTGTTTATATTTGTGTTAATGTTTGTGTTTGTGTTTGTATTTGTGTTTGTATTTGTGTTTGTGTTTATGTTTGTGTTTATATTTGTGTTTATGTTTGTGTTTGTATTTGTGTTTGTGTTTATGTTTGTGTTTATGTTTGTGTCTGTGTTTGTGTCTGTGTTTATGTTTGTGTTTGTATTTGTGTTTGTGTTTATGTTTGTGTTTATGTTTGTGTCTGTGTTTGTGTCTGTGTTTATTTTTGTGTTTGTATTTGTGTCTGTGTTTATGTTTGTGTCTGTGTTTGTGTTTATGTTTGTGTCTGTATTTGTGTTTGTATTTGTGTTTGTGTTTATGTTTGTGTTTATGTTTGTGTCTGTGTTTATGTTTGTGTTTATGTTTGTGTCTGCGTTTATGTTTGTGTTTGTGTCTGTATTTGTGTCTGTGTTTATGTTTATGTTTGTGTCTGTGTTTGTGTTTATGTTTGTATTTATGTTTGTGTCTGTGTTTGTGTTTGTGTCTGTGTCTGTGTTTGTGTTTGTGTCTGTGTTTGTGTTTGTGTTTGTGTCTGTATTTGTGTCTGTCTGTGTTTGTATTTGTGTCTGTCTGTGTTTGTGTTTGTGTCTGTGTCTGTGTTTGTGTTTGTGTTTGTGTTTGTATTTATGTTTGTGTCTGTGTTTGTGTCTGTGTTTATGTTTGTGTTTGTTTCTGTATTTGTGTCTGTCTGTGTTTGTGTTTGTGTCTGTGTTTGTGTTTGTGTTTGTGTTTGTGTTTGTGTCTGTGTTTATGTTTGTGTTTATGTTTATGTTGGTGTTTGTATTTGTGTTTGTGTTTATGTTTGTGTTTATATTTGTGTTTATGTTTGTGTTTGTGTTTGTATTTGTGTTTGTATTTGTGTCTGTGTTTGTGTTTGTGTCTGTGTCTGTGTTTGTGTTTGTGTTTGTGTTTGTGTCTGTATTTGTGTCTGTCTGTGTTTGTATTTGTGTCTGTCTGTGTTTGTGTTTGTGTCTGTGTCTGTGTTTGTGTTTGTGTCTGTGTTTGTGTTTATGTTTGTGTCTGTGTTTATGTCTGTGTCTGTGTTTATGTCTGTGTTTGTGTTTGTGTTTATGTTTGTGTTTGTGTCTGTGTTTATGTCTGTGTTTGTGTTTATGTTTGTGTTTATGTTTGTGTCTGTGTTTGTGTCTGTGTTTATGTCTGTTTGTGTTTATGTTTGTGTCTGTGTTTGTGTTTATGTTTGTGTCTGTGTTTGTGTTTATGTTTGTGTTTATGTTTGTGTCTGTGTTTGTGTCTATGTTTGTGTTTGTGTTTATGTTTGTGTTTGTGTTCGTGTTTGTGTGTGTGTGTGTGTGTCTGTATTTGTGTTTGTGTCTGTGTGTGTGTCTGTATTTGTGTCTGTGTTTATGTTTGTATTTGTGTTTGTGTTTGTATTTGTGTTGGTGTCTGTGTTTGTGTCTGTGTTTGTGTTTATGTTTGTGTTTGTGTCTGTGTGTGTGTCTGTATTTGTGTCTGTGTTTATGTTTGTGTTTGTATTTGTATTTGTGTCTGTGTTTGTATTTGTGTTGGTGTCTGTGTTTGTGTCTGTGTTTATGTTTGTGTTTGTGTTTATGTTTGTGTTTGTGTTCGTGTTTGTGTCTGTGTGTGTGTCTGTATTTGTGTTTGTGTCTGTGTGTGTGTCTGTATTTGTGTCTGTGTTTATGTTTGTGTTTGTGTCTGTGTCTGTGTCTGTGTTTATGTTTATGTTTGTGTCTGTGTTTGTGTCTGTGTTTATGTTTATGTTTGTGTTTGTGTCTGTGTTTATGTTTGTGTCTGTGTTTGTGTTTATGTTTGTGTCTGTATTTGTGTTTGTATTTGTGTTTGTGTTTATGTTTGTGTTTATGTTTGTGTCTGTGTTTGTGTCTGTGTTTATGTTTGTGTTTGTATTTGTGTTTATGTTTGTGTTTATGTTTGTGTCTGTGTTTGTGTCTGTGTTTATGTTTGTGTTTGTATTTGTGTCTGTGTTTATGTTTGTGTCTGTGTTTGTGTTTGTGTCTGTGTTTATGTTTGTGTTTGTGTCTGTATTTGTGTCTGTGTTTATGTTTATGTTTGTGTCTGTGTTTGTGTTTATGTTTGTATTTATGTTTGTGTCTGTGTTTGTGTTTGTGTCTGTGTTTGTGTTTGTGTCTGTGTCTGTGTTTGTGTTTGTGTCTGTATTTGTGTCTGTCTGTGTTTGTATTTGTGTCTGTCTGTGTTTGTGTTTGTGTCTGTGTCTGTGTTTGTGTTTGTGTTTGTGTTTGTATTTATGTTTGTGTCTGTGTTTGTGTCTGTGTTTATGTTTGTGTTTGTGTCTGTATTTGTGTCTGTGTTTATGTTTGTGTTTGTGTCTGTGTTTATGTTTATGTTTGTGTCTGTGTTTGTGTCTGTGTTTATGTTTATGTTTGTGTTTGTGTCTGTGTTTATGTTTGTGTTTGTATTTGTGTCTGTGTTTATGTTTGTGTCTGTGTTTGTGTTTATGTTTGTGTCTGTATTTGTGTTTGTATTTGTGTTTGTGTTTATGTTTGTGTTTATGTTTGTGTCTGTGTTTGTGTCTGTGTTTATGTTTGTGTTTGTATTTGTGTTTGTGTTTATGTTTGTGTTTATGTTTGTGTCTGTGTTTGTGTCTGTGTTTATGTTTGTGTTTGTATTTGTGTCTGTGTTTATGTTTGTGTCTGTGTTTGTGTTTGTGTCTGTGTTTATGTTTGTGTTTGTGTCTGTATTTGTGTCTGTGTTTATGTTTATGTTTGTGTCTGTGTTTGTGTTTATATTTATGTTTGTGTCTGTGTTTGTGTTTGTGTCTGTGTCTGTGTTTGTGTTTGTGTCTGTGTCTGTGTTTGTGTTTGTGTTTGTGTCTGTATTTGTGTCTGTCTGTGTTTGTATTTGTGTCTGTCTGTGTTTGTGTTTGTGTCTGTGTCTGTGTTTGTGTTTGTGTTTGTGTTTGTATTTATGTTTGTGTCTGTGTTTGTGTCTGTGTTTATGTTTGTGTTTGTGTCTGTATTTGTGTCTGTCTGTGTTTGTGTTTGTGTCTGTGTTTGTGTTTGTGTTTGTGTTTGTGTCTGTGTTTATGTTTGTGTTTATGTTTATGTTGGTGTTTGTATTTGTGTTTGTGTTTATGTTTGTGTTTATATTTGTGTTTATGTTTGTGTTTGTGTTTGTATTTGTGTTTGTATTTGTGTTTGTGTTTATGTTTGTGTTTATATTTGTGTTTATGTTTGTGTTTGTGTTTGTATTTGTGTTTGTATTTATGTTTGTATTTATGTTTGTATTTGTGTTTGTGTCTGTGTCTGTGTTTGTGTTTGTGTTTATGTTTATGTCTGTGTTTGTGGTTGTGTTTATGTTTGTGTCTGTGTTTGTGTTTGTGTCTGTGTCTGTGTTTGTGTTTGTGTTTGTGTTTGTGTCTGTATTTGTGTCTGTGTTTATGTTTATGTTTGTGTCTGTGTTTGTGTTTATGTTTGTATTTATGTTTGTGTCTGTGTTTGTGTTTTTGTCTGTGTTTGTGTTTGTGTTTATGTTTGTGTTTATATTTGTGTTTATGTTTGTGTTTGTGTTTGTATTTGTGTTTTTATTTGTGTTTGTGTTTATGTTTGTGTTTATATTTGTGTTTATGTTTGTGTTTGTATTTGTGTTTGTATTTATGTTTGTATTTGTGTTTGTGTCTGTGTTTGTGTTTATGTTTATGTTGGTGTTTGTATTTGTGTTTGTGTTTATATTTGTGTTAATGTTTGTGTTTGTGTTTGTATTTGTGTTTGTATTTGTGTTTGTGTTTATGTTTGTGTTTATATTTGTGTTTATGTTTGTGTTTGTATTTGTGTTTGTGTTTATGTTTGTGTTTATGTTTGTGTCTGTGTTTGTGTCTGTGTTTATGTTTGTGTTTGTATTTGTGTTTGTGTTTATGTTTGTGTTTATGTTTGTGTCTGTGTTTGTGTCTGTGTTTATTTTTGTGTTTGTATTTGTGTCTGTGTTTATGTTTGTGTCTGTGTTTGTGTTTATGTTTGTGTCTGTATTTGTGTTTGTATTTGTGTTTGTGTTTATGTTTGTGTTTATGTTTGTGTCTGTGTTTATGTTTGTGTTTATGTTTGTGTCTGCGTTTATGTTTGTGTTTGTGTCTGTATTTGTGTCTGTGTTTATGTTTATGTTTGTGTCTGTGTTTGTGTTTATGTTTGTATTTATGTTTGTGTCTGTGTTTGTGTTTGTGTCTGTGTCTGTGTTTGTGTTTGTGTCTGTGTTTGTGTTTGTGTTTGTGTCTGTATTTGTGTCTGTCTGTGTTTGTATTTGTGTCTGTCTGTGTTTGTGTTTGTGTCTGTGTCTGTGTTTGTGTTTGTGTTTGTGTTTGTATTTATGTTTGTGTCTGTGTTTGTGTCTGTGTTTATGTTTGTGTTTGTTTCTGTATTTGTGTCTGTCTGTGTTTGTGTTTGTGTCTGTGTTTGTGTTTGTGTTTGTGTTTGTGTTTGTGTCTGTGTTTATGTTTGTGTTTATGTTTATGTTGGTGTTTGTATTTGTGTTTGTGTTTATGTTTGTGTTTATATTTGTGTTTATGTTTGTGTTTGTGTTTGTATTTGTGTTTGTATTTGTGTCTGTGTTTGTGTTTGTGTCTGTGTCTGTGTTTGTGTTTGTGTTTGTGTTTGTGTCTGTATTTGTGTCTGTCTGTGTTTGTATTTGTGTCTGTCTGTGTTTGTGTTTGTGTCTGTGTCTGTGTTTGTGTTTGTGTCTGTGTTTGTGTTTATGTTTGTGTCTGTGTTTATGTCTGTGTCTGTGTTTATGTCTGTGTTTGTGTTTGTGTTTATGTTTGTGTTTGTGTCTGTGTTTATGTCTGTGTTTGTGTTTATGTTTGTGTTTATGTTTGTGTCTGTGTTTGTGTCTGTGTTTATGTCTGTTTGTGTTTATGTTTGTGTCTGTGTTTGTGTTTATGTTTGTGTCTGTGTTTGTGTTTATGTTTGTGTTTATGTTTGTGTCTGTGTTTGTGTCTATGTTTGTGTTTGTGTTTATGTTTGTGTTTGTGTTCGTGTTTGTGTGTGTGTGTGTGTGTCTGTATTTGTGTTTGTGTCTGTGTGTGTGTCTGTATTTGTGTCTGTGTTTATGTTTGTATTTGTGTTTGTGTTTGTATTTGTGTTGGTGTCTGTGTTTGTGTCTGTGTTTGTGTTTATGTTTGTGTTTGTGTCTGTGTGTGTGTCTGTATTTGTGTCTGTGTTTATGTTTGTGTTTGTATTTGTATTTGTGTCTGTGTTTGTATTTGTGTTGGTGTCTGTGTTTGTGTCTGTGTTTATGTTTGTGTTTGTGTTTATGTTTGTGTTTGTGTTCGTGTTTGTGTCTGTGTGTGTGTCTGTATTTGTGTTTGTGTCTGTGTGTGTGTCTGTATTTGTGTCTGTGTTTATGTTTGTGTTTGTGTCTGTGTCTGTGTCTGTGTTTATGTTTATGTTTGTGTCTGTGTTTGTGTCTGTGTTTATGTTTATGTTTGTGTTTGTGTCTGTGTTTATGTTTGTGTCTGTGTTTGTGTTTATGTTTGTGTCTGTATTTGTGTTTGTATTTGTGTTTGTGTTTATGTTTGTGTTTATGTTTGTGTCTGTGTTTGTGTCTGTGTTTATGTTTGTGTTTGTATTTGTGTTTATGTTTGTGTTTATGTTTGTGTCTGTGTTTGTGTCTGTGTTTATGTTTGTGTTTGTATTTGTGTCTGTGTTTATGTTTGTGTCTGTGTTTGTGTTTGTGTCTGTGTTTATGTTTGTGTTTGTGTCTGTATTTGTGTCTGTGTTTATGTTTATGTTTGTGTCTGTGTTTGTGTTTATGTTTGTATTTATGTTTGTGTCTGTGTTTGTGTTTGTGTCTGTGTTTGTGTTTGTGTCTGTGTCTGTGTTTGTGTTTGTGTCTGTATTTGTGTCTGTCTGTGTTTGTATTTGTGTCTGTCTGTGTTTGTGTTTGTGTCTGTGTCTGTGTTTGTGTTTGTGTTTGTGTTTGTATTTATGTTTGTGTCTGTGTTTGTGTCTGTGTTTATGTTTGTGTTTGTGTCTGTATTTGTGTCTGTGTTTATGTTTGTGTTTGTGTCTGTGTTTATGTTTATGTTTGTGTCTGTGTTTGTGTCTGTGTTTATGTTTATGTTTGTGTTTGTGTCTGTGTTTATGTTTGTGTTTGTATTTGTGTCTGTGTTTATGTTTGTGTCTGTGTTTGTGTTTATGTTTGTGTCTGTATTTGTGTTTGTATTTGTGTTTGTGTTTATGTTTGTGTTTATGTTTGTGTCTGTGTTTGTGTCTGTGTTTATGTTTGTGTTTGTATTTGTGTT
>JBBDHG010000259.1:907500-917500 GCA_037951165.1 Lophius americanus | reverse complement strand
CATACGATTCTTCTCGAGGGGATTCATCTCATATTTATCATATCCTTTACTCTAAAAATACACATTTGACCCACCAGGGGGAGTTTTTTTTTTATTTTTAAATTTTTTTCCCCCAGACTTCATAAAAACTGTTATGAATCATTTTCAAACATTTTGCCCATATTGACCTCAGTGCGAGGAAGAACTGCATTGATTTGGGGTAGGGTTGGTTGTACATTTCCGACACTAGGGGGCGCTGTATCTCCAAAAGCTGGAGGAGATCTTTCTTGTTTATATCATATTTTACCTATCTTTCAATCCAAAAAAGCAATTTTTTTCACGAATAAATACTTAATACATGAGTTCAAACAGTGGGGTTTGTTTGTACTAAGCAGGGGATCGGGGACCTTTCGGGCACATACCCTGTACTTAAGACGTATAAATCTTGAATATTAGACTTAAATTTATTTATTTCTTTGAGTGAAGAGGAGAGTCGCGGCTTGAAGCACAGGGGATCACACCCTGAGGGGTTTCCTCCCAGAATGCACCTGTGAATAATTACAGGCCTTTATCTTTGCTGCCTATTTTTGTAAAAAAAAAAAAAAAAAACTATGAAAAAAACAGATTTCCCCTGCATGTAAAGTGTGACCATGTGATTTAGATTGCCCACCCTGAACGACCCTGAACGACCCTGAGGGAGTCCGAGGGGCCCCGCGTCGTCTGGGTTGGGCTCCAGCCCCCGCGGCCGTCAACAAGATAAGGATAATGGATGAATGAATCAAATAAAAAAATCTTCCGGCCTCTCTGTCAACATCACTTGCGTTGATTCACATTCAGGGATGTATCTTCCTCTCTCGGTTCCTCCCTCCTCTCCCTCCTCTCCCTCCTCTCCTCCTTGTCGGCGCACAGATCTCCTCCTCCCAGAGGAGACGCACCAGCGTTAACTCACATCCATCCCCCATATCCACCCTTATCTCCCCCCTCATCCATAATTGCCCTTCCTGGCTGTTGGGCGGGGGGGCCGTGCTCCTTTCCACGGGCAGAGAGGGTTTGTATTAATCTGGTGGAAGTGAGAAAGAAATGTAATTACAGACGGCGTGAGGGTGAGGCTGACGCCGAGGGGAGGTCAGAGCCCCGACTTTAAATACCACTCAGTAATCCCACAACACACAAACACACACAAAAATACACACCACCGGCAAGAATTAGTAGTTTTTCCTATTTCTGCTCCTTCCGCCGCCTTCGGAAACGTATTTGTACGTTTATATTCTCCAGCTATGTACGAACTGACGAATTCTCACGCAAAATCGCCCCTCGTTTAAAATCCAATGAATTCATCGCAATGAGAAGTGAAAACTTAAAAATGTCTCATTGCATTTTAAATGAAGGTGCAATTTTAATTCTTTAACCTTTTATGTCCTCACAAAGAGGACATAAATTTTATTATTATAATTGATGAGCGATGGGAAACTGACCAACGATGTCACCATTCAATTTTTCAATTTTTCTTTCTATTATGAGGAAGGCGCTTCATTCAGTGTCGTCTGACTCCGTCCGGCGGACATTCTCAGCGTTAAGACAAAAACAAAACAAAGAAATAAAAACTTATTGTAGACATAGGAGTCCAGATCGTCCGGTGCTGCCAGTGTGCCTTTTGGCCCTCATGTTCAGGCCCAGCATGTTGACTTGGAGTTTGGGTGGAAACCCTGTTAAATCCCGATTGTGCTGCTTCTGTTTTATGCTATCGTTACTTTCTTGGTGGCGATATGAGTAAATAAAACTGGTGGTTGGGAGTTCATTAGTTGAGATATATGCGACAGAGTTAGCTACAGAGCTACATCACTGCAGTCAGTGTTCATCCCTCAAAGGGGTTGAGCCTCGTTTGGACCACTTTAAGTATTTGCTGGTTGCGTCGTCTTGAGGCGGCTGAGAATCTAAAGGTCCAGTGTGAGGAATGTGAGGGGGTTTCTCTTTGAATAAATCCTATTTAATATTCAGAACAATGTTTTTTGTTTCTTCATTTTTTTCATTATTTAGAGAAATCACTTTTTTATCTCCTGTATTTATCCTATTTTACTCTAACGATTCATATTTTACTGTAATTGTCCATAAATCACTCATTATGGGGGCTTTTATTTCCCAGAATCCCCTGGTGGGTCTAAATGTAACCCCCATGAATTGGACCTTTGGAAATCTGTACTGTTTCATTCCTGAAAAAAAACTAGTTCATGATTGAGTCACTATGGGATCTGATCTCAGAGCAGACCGCTGACATCCCAGAAAATAGTTAGGTTGAGTCAATTTAGACTGTTTGAGGAGCTCAATCAGGGGGGTTGCTTGTACAACGCAGGGGATTGGGGGCTCTCTGGGACGACAGCGTAGGTCTAGTGTAGGCAGTCTTCGATAAAAACACTGTATTTCACTCAGAATGTTTTTTTCTGGAAGGAAAAAGAAACTTTTGTCACAAAGCTGCTAACTGGATTCCACAGAACCAGAAGGCGGAGCTGTCATGAAGGCTGTGGTCGGAGTTCTGGCGCTGCTGCTCAGCGTCTCTCACGGTGAGCTGTTTAAACTTCCAACGGGAATAACTGTTATTGGATTCAAGGTCATGTGCAGCGAACGCGTTTCACCTCGGTTACTGCCTGATTCTAGAATGTTGAAGTGAAAGAGCACCGGACGTTATCCTCATGCTCCCATGATGCATTCTGGTTCTGAAGAAACGACTACTCGTTCAGGGGGTTTAAGAAAATAAAAGCATCGTCGACGGCGTTTTGAGAGTGAAAAGTGAAAATATAGCGATATTTCTGAGAACGATGTCAAATACAGACATTTGAAAAGGAAAATCGTCTCGATTTTTATGTTTTTTCATTCTTTTCATTCATCGTTTGATTCTGTCCCCAAAAATAAGATGACCAGAACCAGAATTTGATACCGCCGGGAATTCGGACCCTGGTTAGCTATAATAAAAGATTTGAACGTCGTCACGATTAAATAATGGTTCTCCCCCAGCGCCGGTATCTCCTGTCCTGCTGGTCACCGAGTGTCTGCCTCAGGGAGAGAGGAGGGCGTCCTGCTCCTCGGAGGAGGGGGACAGCCCGGAGTTCAGCTGGACCCTGGATGGACAGACGCTGACGGACGCTCAGCTCCACTCTGGAAACAGCACCGGCGGAACCATCACTCTGAAGCAGAACCTCTCGGGGTATCTGCGTTGCTCCGTCAGCAATCACATCAGCCGTGGGTGGAGAGGAGAGTGCCTGCATCCCTGCGGTGAGCGACAGGAACCTGACACAGTCGGATTATACTGCCGTGTCGTTATTGACCCGTTTCCCTCACATAGAACTTCATATTAATGGACTTTGATTTCCCAAATGGGACTCGCTCCCCTGTATCTATTTAACATCCTTCCGTCACTGAAGGTGAGATGTCCTGCCGTCCCGTGTCAAACAATCCCTTCGCTGACATCACGTCCTCCAACACAGACGCCTCTCGGTACCGTAAGTGACAACCGACTCTTTGACTAGTACTTTATTTTCTTCCCATATCTCAATACTCTCATTTCACTGACCACAACATCGCTCCTCTGTCTTCCACTCACATTTTTGATGGTGATAGTCGGTCCCCTCGCTTCACTGGTGATTCTCCTCCTGGGTGGGGTAGCATTAGCTTGCTACCACAAGATAAAGCGAGACAACACAACCCCAGGTGCTAAGATTTCTCCTTCTCCGCCACCGCTTCTCGATAAGGCGACATGGATAAGTGTTTGATTTACAATTGAGTTGTTGATTAGTTCGTAAACACATTTGAGAAAGCCTTCAGAGAGCGCTAACGTCGCAAAAGCAGCCGAGGTTTAGGAAAAATTCATCAAGTAATAATCTGCAGCTGCTCATGTCCTGCGCCGTCCACTTCAGCGTCTCTGTTCGGCCCACCGAGCACCCAGCTCCGCCGACAAAAGGAACATCAAACAATGGAACAAAGGCCCCAATAAAGTTTCCAGAGGGCGCCTCATCACATTGTGTACTTACTACCCCAAAGGGCTCATCGTATTTATTTCAATTACTGCGACTTAACGCAACGGAAATGTAATCATCTGTACGAAATGCAGGAACCTTCCTCTTCGCGCAAATCCGTCCACTACTTTTCCCAGAATCTTGCTAACAGACAGACAGGCAGACAAAATAATAATACAAAGTAATAATCATTGCAGGTTCACTATTTGGCAACATGATTTTACTGCAGCACTTTCTGAGGCGATCCTGTCCATATACATGTGGGCTCACTATTTGACAGGCAAACAGGTTTCTGTCATCTATATATCTAAAGAGTTTTAGCGGCTAACTAATGATTTCTGAAGGATTCGCAGCTGAAAAATCAAAAAGTTACTTTCTTCACCATGCTGTAGGAAAAAGGGGGGGGGGGGCAGCTGAAGAAAACACCTGTGAATCGACAAAACACAAGCAAATTAAGAAAATATCTTCACCAGTTTGACAATTGGGCAGCGTTTGGAAAAACACGCTGCAAAACCCCCCCACAACACAACGGAAGTGTTTCCAGTTGTGGCATTTTCAGCACAGTTTCTTAAACCCCCTAAAAAGACCAAAAAGAAAACATGGATATATTTGCATGTTTTGTTTCTTTGGGTTTGGTATTAATTTAATATAATATGTTATATTGTTGTCAAACATGTTTTTCAACAGAACGAAAATCAAACTAATTCAATGTTTTCATCAAGAAATTTCGTATTTAATGGTGAAGAGTACATTTTTATTAGATTGGGCTTTTGGTAAAACACGTTACTTTTTTTTAGAAGCTATTTTATCCTCATACGACTTTTTTTATTTGATTGTATCAAGTCACTTTAATTCTGTTGAATAAGTCCAATCATTCTTTTAATGTTAAAATTCTACTTTTTCGAATAGGACTTTCTCAGCAGCCGCGGTTTGTGTCTCTTCTTTGACTTGTGGTGTCCCTCAGGGCTCCGCCCTCGCCCCCTTAACCTTTAGCCAATATGAGCTACAACTGAGCCACATTATAAGTATCTCAATAAGAAATAGACTCAAAATGTGCTCAACCAAACAGCTGAGGCGGACATTATTAATGCGTTGTGGTGTTTATTCGCGTTTTCTCCAAAATGTCGTACAAGCGTAGTCAAATGGATGTTTTCTTAATTTCCTTGTGTTTCGTCTATTTGCGCGTGTTTTCTTCAGATGTTGCCCTGGTGGGGCAACTTCACCATTGCCTGATTCAAAGATATAACATATGGCTCTACAGACTTCCTGGCCAAGATTTAGCTGATAAGATTGATACCATTTTCGGACAGTTATCAGTCATTTTGTAGTAATTATTTCCACTTTAGACTCACTGGTGTGAGCGTTGTCTGTCGTTTGGTGAAAAATGACGCGTTTGTTCTTCTCCCTCCCACGGTTGCAGATCGCTCGACGAGTCTGACGGAGCTGTTGGTGCGGGCGGCACCAGCCATCCAGGGCATCGAGTGTTTCTCCGACGACGGATAGAGGACGCGTTTGTCGGGAAGTCTGCCAGGATGTAGCTTATGCAGGAAAAATATCGTTCCTATCAATTCTCATGACTTTTAATTAAGAATCAAGGAATCAGTGAAATCACAGACTAGTGAGAATTTGTAATGTTTTCTTTTAAATTAAGGGTTTGTAGGTAATCCTCGTTTTTTTTTTGTTGTTTTTTTACCTGTTGCATGTTTTAGTCAGATATTTAGACTTTTTCTTAATCTGTGTCAAGTTTACGAATTTCTTTGGCTCCACCTGCTTTGCGTGACTTTGTTTTCGTTTCGATCTGTTGACTCTGGGAAATCCACAAGGATGACTTTGCCGTAGCGTTTTTGGTAAGTCGTCTTCCTCTGATAGCGCTGCAGCACGGTTGAGCCCTCTGGTGGATGATAAAAGCACTGCAGCGCTACAAAGCCGAAAAAAAAATAAAAAATAAAAAATCAGTCTAAAGCTTCTCAACGTTTGTTAAGTTTCTGTTCCACGTTTATTTCATCATACACACTGAAAAAAATGAATTTTTGTTTGGATTTATCCGAGGTTGATTGGTGCGACGAAATTGCGAGAACTTTTGTGTTTTACAATAAGAGAATAAAAGTTTAAATCATGATTCTATTTCATGTTTTTATAAAACTCGCACATCATTTTACACATTTCCTCTGAACTGTAATTTGGTGCCCTTGGGAATTTGGGGTTTTAATGAAATGTAAAATAAAATTCTGTAGATGTGTCCTGGAAACAAGATCATCAAAGTTACTCTGTCTGTGGTTTTAATGTCTTGGCAGATCAAAGTAAATGTCATTCTGGGGTTTACAATGTATCTGCTAGATGAAAAGCTGTCCGTTAGTGAATGTTTGTGTGAATGTTTGTGTGAATGTTTGTGTGAATGTTTGTGTGAATGTTTGTGTGAATGTTTGTGTGAATGTTTGTGTGAATGTTTGTGTGAATGTTTGTGTGAATGTTTGTTTGAATGTTTGTGTGAATGTTTGTATGAATGTTTGTTTGAATGTTTGTGCGTGAATGTTTGTGTGAATGTTTGTGTGAATGTTTGTGTGAATGTTTGTGTGAATGTTTGTGTGAATGTTTGTGTGAATGTTTGTGTGAATGTTTGTGTGAATGTTTGTGTGTGAATGTTTGTGTGAATGTTTGTATGAATGTTTGTGTGAATGTTTGTGTGAATGTTTGTGTGAATGTTTGTGTGTGAATGTTTGTGTGTGAATGTTTGTGTGAATGTTTGTGTGAATGTTTGTGTGAATGTTTGTGTGAATGTTTGTATGAATGTTTGTATGAATGTTTGTGTGAATGTTTGTGTGAATGTTTGTGTGAATGTTTGTTTGAATGTTTGTGTGAATGTTTGTATGAATGTTTGTTTGAATGTTTGTGCGTGAATGTTTGTGTGAATGTTTGTATGAATGTTTGTGTGAATGTTTGTGTGAATGTTTGTATGAATGTTTGTGTGAATGTTTGTGTGAATGTTTGTGTGTGAATGTTTGTGTGTGAATGTTTGTGTGAATGTTTGTGTGAATGTTTGTGTGAATGTTTGTGTGAATGTTTGTGTGTGAATGTTTGTGTGAATGTTTGTGTGAATGTTTGTGTGAATGTTTGTGTGAATGTTTGTGTGAATGTTTGTTTGAATGTTTGTGTGAATGTTTGTATGAATGTTTGTTTGAATGTTTGTGCGTGAATGTTTGTGTGAATGTTTGTGTGAATGTTTGTGTGAATGTTTGTGTGAATGTTTGTGTGAATGTTTGTGTGAATGTTTGTGTGAATGTTTGTGTGTGAATGTTTGTGTGAATGTTTGTATGAATGTTTGTGTGAATGTTTGTGTGAATGTTTGTGTGAATGTTTGTGTGTGAATGTTTGTGTGTGAATGTTTGTGTGAATGTTTGTGTGAATGTTTGTGTGAATGTTTGTGTGAATGTTTGTATGAATGTTTGTATGAATGTTTGTGTGAATGTTTGTGTGAATGTTTGTGTGAATGTTTGTTTGAATGTTTGTGTGAATGTTTGTATGAATGTTTGTTTGAATGTTTGTGCGTGAATGTTTGTGTGAATGTTTGTATGAATGTTTGTGTGAATGTTTGTGTGAATGTTTGTATGAATGTTTGTGTGAATGTTTGTGTGAATGTTTGTGTGTGAATGTTTGTGTGTGAATGTTTGTGTGAATGTTTGTGTGAATGTTTGTGTGAATGTTTGTGTGAATGTTTGTGTGTGAATGTTTGTGTGTGAATGTTTGTGTGAATGTTTGTGTGAATGTTTGTGTGAATGTTTGTGTGAATGTTTGTGTGAATGTTTGTATGAATGTTTGTATGAATGTTTGTGTGAATGTTTGTGTGGATGTTTGTGTGAATGTTTGTGTGAATGTTTGCGTGTGAATGTTTGTGTGATTGTTTGTGTGAATGTTTGTGTGTGAATGTTTGTGTGTGAATGTTTGTGTGAATGTTTGTATGAATCTTTGTATGAATGTTTTTATGAATGTTTGTGTGAATGAATGTTTGTGTGAATGTTTGTATGAATGTTTTTATGAATGTTTGTGTGAATGAATGTTTGTGTGAATGTTTGTGTGAATGTTTGTGTGAATGTTTTTATGAATGTTTGTGTGAATGAATGTTTGTGTGAATGTTTGTGTGAATGTTTGTGTGAATGTTTGTATGAATGTTTGTGTGGATGTTTGTATGAATGTTTGTATGAATGTTTGTGTGAATGTTTGTGTGAATGTTTGTATGAATGTTTGTATGAATGTTTGTATGAATGTTTGTGTGAATGTTTGTGTGAATGTTTGTGTGAATGTTTGTGTGAATGTTTGTGTGAATGTTTGTATGAATGTTTGTGTGGATGTTTGTATGAATGTTTGTATGAATGTTTGTGTGAATGTTTGTGTGAATGTTTGTTTGAATGTTTGTGTGAATGTTTGTATGAATGTTTGTTTGAATGTTTGTGCGTGAATGTTTGTGTGAATGTTTGTATGAATGTTTGTGTGAATGTTTGTATGAATGTTTGTGTGGATGTTTGTATGAATGTTTGTATGAATGTTTGTGTGAATGTTTGTGTGAATGTTTGTATGAATGTTTGTATGAATGTTTGTATGAATGTTTGTGTGGATGTTTGTATGAATGTTTGTATGAATGTATGTATGAATGTTTGTGTGAATGTTTGTGTGAATGTTTGTGTGAATGGTTGTATGAATGTTTGTGTGAATGTTTGTGTGAATGTTTGTATGAATGTTTGTGTGAATGTTTGTATGAATGTTTGTGTGAATGTTTGTGTGAATGTTTGTGTGAATGGTTGTATGAATGTTTGTGTGAATGGTTGTATGAATGAATGTGTGAATGGGTGAATGCAGAGTAGAGTCCATTTACCCTCTTTCCTTCCTCCTATGCACTGAATCTTCCATGAATATTCGACCAACGGGTCCGAAACTATGTCCAAATGACACAGCTTTTTTTTGTGAAAAACAAAATAGGAACAAAAAGGAAAAATTCCTAGCGTGTAAAATATGGAGCTTTTGAATAAAATATGATATGACGTATATAAATGTCCTCCAATCGATGTGCATGCGCCAAGTTTGGACTAAATCGGACCAACGGTTGAGAAATAATGTTCTGATAACAGTTGGCGATTAAACTCCACCTTGTGTAAGAAATATACAACAGAGCATTTCCAAAAATCCCTCCAGTTCTTCCTCACACTAAAGTCTACGTGGGTATAACATTTGAAAAGGATCCTTGAAAAGTTTTTGAGTTATCGCGCTAACGGTAAGGATCTGCGGCGGTGGACGCGGCGGCCATGACGGTTCTCTTTGGGGGTCTTAATCTTTACTTTTAATAATATTCTTCTGTTAATGCTGTTATTTAAAAACCACAGTGGCAGATAGAGAATAGAATTAAATAACTTTGGGAGAAACCAAATCTTCCTCGGGTGACTTTTTGCCTCCAGGTCCCTTAATGTTTCACGTGAACACTGGGCTACTGGGTAAAATTAAAATCCGGTTCAGTCACATTTTTCAAGAAGAGACAGAAACTCAAAATGAGTTCAACTAAACTGGAAAACCAAGAAAGCACTTGTTGACCAACCGGATAAAAGAAGTGTAATTTTATCCGTCTGTAGGAAAGATCATTACCGTCATAGTACAAACAAAAGCCACGAGAAATTAAGAAAAACAACTTGCAAAAGCCACAAGAAAAATAAAAAAAGCGATCTGCAAAAGCCACAAGACAACACATTAGGAACAACTTCTTGCAAAAGCCACAACAAATTAAGAAAAACGACTTGCAAAGCCAAAGAAAACTAAATAAAAAAACGATCTGCAAAAGCCTAAGACAACACATTAAGAAAAACGACATGTAAAAGCAACAAGACAACACTTTGGAAAAACGATCTGTAAAAGCCACAAGAAAACCAAATTAAAAAAACAATCTGGAAATGCCACAAGACAACACATTAGGAAAAACGAACTCCAAATGCCACAAGACAACTTATTAAGAAAAACAATCTGCAAATGCCACA
>JBBDHG010000259.1:830000-902500 GCA_037951165.1 Lophius americanus | reverse complement strand
TACTGATGGAAATATTGTTAGTTATAAAACACCGTCTATGCTGAAAGACGTACATTACCGTTGCCGAACATAAACATTGCTGTTCCTGTTGTTTTTATAGAGACATTGTTTTTATATTGATGGGAACATTGTTTCTACTGATGGAAACATAGTTAGTTATAAAACACCGTCTCTGTTGAAAGATGTACATTACCGTTGCCGAACATAAACATTGCTGTTCCTGTTGTTTTTATAGAGACATTGTTTTTATATTGATGGGAACATTGTTTCTACTGATGGAAACATTGTTAGTTATAAAACACCGTCTCTTTTGAAAGACGTACATTACCGTTGCCGAACATAAACATTGCTGTTCCTGTTGTTTTTATAGAGACATTGTTTTTGTATTGATGGGAACATTGTTAGTGGTTATAAAACACGTAAACCGACGACATGATGCCGTCACGGCGTCGGCAGCGTTCCTGTCAATAATCCTCAGACCTGAACCGCCTCCAGTGTTTTTTTTTTTTGTTTTTTTTTTTTAGTATTATTCTACAATTAATCTGAGCCGTGATGCAAATAATCAAAATGACAGAATTATGCCCCCCCCCCTTAAGCCCCCCCCCCCCCCCCCGTCTCCCACGGTCAATACTTCACATCTCTTTTAGTCTGCTCAATATTTGATGAGCGGATGATTTGACACATGCTGATGAAGCACAGCTTCTCCCGCTCCTTCATCGCCCTCCTCCCCCTCGCCTCCCCGCTGCGGGCCAATGAGGCTGCTCGGCCTCTCCTTTCCGCGCCGACCGTCATTAACAAGTGCTCTGTCAGCTGGGCTGCGATGAAAGATGGCCCCCCTCCTTCCGCAACCCAGACACATCCCACCGATCCGATCGATAGAGATTTCTCCGATGTTTCCCCAAAATTCACTTTTACTCACATCGGAGTCACCCGACGTTCTTTTTCTTTTTCTTTTTTCTTTATTTCCAGCCCCTCTCAGGATTGCCCAACATTCACTATTTTGTCTTACGTGCCTCTTTTGTAAGCGATCGACTGAGACGACCGGCTGTAATCTCAGAGCGTCCACCAGGTGGCAGCAGCCGCTGCGCTCGTCTGCAGTCAGAGGTGAGGAAGATGAGGATCAGCATAAGCAGATAAAAGCAATCTGCACAATTAAAACGGAACGCGTTCGTATTTAACGGGCTGCTCATATCTAGAGATGGAATGTTATTTATTTATTTATTATTATTATTATTTTTTTTACCATTTACAGAGTTTCTCCTGACGGAGAAAATATTCAAACGCAACTAAAGCTGTTTTATTTTTGTCCGACAACTTCAATTTTCCCGGTTTAGACATATTTCTCTGTATATTTTATTTGTAAGGGAGTATTTGTGTTTTTTAAAGTTTATAGCTTTGAATATTTACAGAAAATTATTTTTTTTTGATTGTATCAAGTGAGATAATTCTGTTTATTCTGTTTATCACATACTTTAATGTGACCCCGAAAATATAACTTATGACACAAAACTTTCTCTACAACCACGGTTAACGCCTCCTCCTCTTCCTCGTGTGAGGCCCCTTTGACCTGTGGCGTACCCCAGGGCTCCACCCTTGGCCCCTTGTAACTCTTCGGCGTATACATCCTGTCACCGGGTCGGAGTAGAAACAGGAATATATTGTCTGATAATGAGACGACGGATTTTTTCTTGTTTCATCCTTTCCGACGCTTCGGTCAGGATCGCGATCAACATATATGCGTATAAACATCCGTTACGAGTAAATAGGATTCTATCAAATCCTGTTTTTTCTTTGTTTTTCTCGCCTTCAGCCTCAAATTGAGGATTTTAGACCGTCTCCACGTTTCTGTATATATATATATATATATGTATATATATATATATATATATATATATATATATATATATATATATATATATATATATATATATATATATATATATATATTATTACTATATATATATATGAATGATTGATAATATAGTGAATTCTTTCAAACTGATGTTCATTCACCTCGTATTCTCAGTTTTATGCCCCCTGCTGGTTGATTGGGCCACTGCAGGGCTCGGGCTAAAACGGTTCTTGTAGCTCCCAGTAACCTTTCGTCCGGATTAAAAGCCTGATAAGAATCTGGATGTGAAACTCTATTAACAGAACCTTGTGTGAAAAAAGTTCCTCTTCAGGAGGGATAAGGCTCTCAGTTAGCGGTTTGAAATTAAAAGTTCTGATCGGTACCGGTACCTTCTAAGTAAATTATATGGTACTAAATGACCACAGCACATTTTTTTTTTTTTACTAAAAAGATGTCAAGAAGAACATTTTTGCACGTGGATCCGACCCAAATGGGGAAATATCTCGATCTTTTTTTAACGTTTTTTTCGCTTCAGGGAAGAGACTCTCCGACAGTCACATGTCGGAGTTCTAGATTCCCGTCATCCCGATGGGAATTCTTTCAAAGCAGCGAGACGACGTCATAGTTTTTCGGAGGAATCCCCGATGAATGAAAGAAGAACCCGTGGGGCGACAAACTGGATCCACTTTGAAGACGATCCAAACGCCGTTCTCTCTCTCTCTCTCTCTCTCTCTCTCTCTCCCCCCGTCGTTGGGCGTTTTGTCCAAGTGCGTGATAACCCGAACTGCTTCGGAGGTCATTTTTTCCGGCGGATCGATCCATACGGTGAATGTCAGAGCTGCTCTGTGTATTGAGCTGATGAGGATGACGAGCCTCTGGCCTTTGAATCAATCAGCTCTTTAGCATGTTTGATGGTCAAACTGTCCAACAGCGCCGAAGTCTCTGCCACGCCGTCCGGCTCCCGAAAGGCTCCACCCCTTCCTCGACGTTTTGGTCGAGCTCACGTTGAAGTTCCTATTTCCTATTTGAAATCGCGACTGAACGTGTTTACGACATGACCCAGTAGTAGCTTGTAAAATGCTAAAGAGTAAGGGGCCGAGGACGGAGCCCTGGGGGACACCAAGGGCTGAAGGGGCCCCCGAGGAGGAGGCATGGTTCAGAGAAAGTCCTATTTCATAATCTGGATTTATTTTTCCGTATTTAACCATCTCAGGACTTACTTATCTTTATTAGAACCAAAAAAAAACTGTTTTATAAAATTACGCTTTACTAAAAAGTGGAGCTAACGTTTCCGGGAAAATACAAAATTTCATAACGACTTTGAACTGCCTTAGGGAGAACTAGCATACATAAAAATAAGATTAAAAAAACGGCGTACTATAAGATAATAAGTGTTTTGGCCAGGTGTTACACCATCCAGCTAGCCATTAACTCCCTAGCTAACCCTTAGCCTTAGTGTTTTTTCTAATATTCTAAATTATTCAAATTGTTTTTTAAGGTCCAGTGTGTCAAATTTAGAGGATATTGTGGGAAATCTGTTTGAATAAATTGAATATAATATTTGTGACTATGTTGTTTGTGTGTACTTTCAGCCAAAAGTAAAAATATGTATGTTGTAGCGGGTCAATATGAAGGCCGCCATGAGAGTCTAATACGTCGCTTATATTCTATGTGCATACATCAGTATTTTCAAATGTGATTGCCTTTTTTTTTTCAAGAGTGAGACCTCCTTCCTGTCGTTTAAAGATACAGGTACCTATAAAACCGCCCCAAAACCTGAAAGTCTCTCTCTCTCTCCCATTACACTCATGTTCACACACTCATGTTCACACACTCATGTTCACACACTCATGTACACACACTCATGTACACACACTCATGTACACACACTCATGTTCACACACTCATGTACACACACTCATGTTCACACACTCATGTACACACACTCATGTACACAAACTCATGTTCACACACTCATGTTCACACACTCATGTGCACACACTCATGTTCACACACTCATGTACACACACTCATGTTCACACACTCATGTACACACACTCATGTTCACACATTCATGTTCACACACTCATGTTCACACACTCATGTTCACACACTCATGTACACACACTCATGTACACAAACTCATGTTCACACACTCATGTTCACACACTCATGTTCACACACTCATGTTCACACACTCATGTTCACACACTCATGTTCACACACTCATGCTCACACACTCATGTACACACACTCATGTTCACACACTCATGTTCACACACTCATGTACACACACTCATGTTCACACACTCATGTACACACACTCATGTTCACACACTTATGTTCACACATTCATGTTCACACACTCATGTTAACACATTCATGTTCACACATTCATGTACACACACTCATGTTCACACACTCATGTACACACACTCATGTTCACACACTCATGTACACACACTCATGTACACACACTCATGTACACACACTCATGTTCACACACTCATGTTCACACACTCATGTTCACACATTCATGTTCACACACTCATGTTCACACACTCATGTACACACACTCATGTACACACACTCATGTTCACACACTCATGTTCACACACTCATGTACACACACTCATGTTCACACACTCATGTACACACACTCATGTACACACACTCATGCTCACACACTCATGTTCACACACTCGTGTTCACACAATCGTGTTCACACATTCATGTACACACACTCATGTTAACACACTCATGTACACACACTCATGTACACACACTCATGTTCACACACTCATGTTCACACACTCATGTTCACACACTCATGTTCAAACACTCATGTACACACACTCATGTACACACACTCATGTTCACACACTCATGTTCACACACTTATGTTCCCACACTCATGTTCACACACTCATTTTCAGAGAATGGATCAGGAATGTTTCAGGAATGTTTCAGGAATGTTTCTGGAATGCTTCAGGAATGTTTCAGGAATGCTTCAGGAATGTTTCAGGAACGCTTCAGGAATGTTTCAGGATTGATTCAGGAATGTTTCAGGAACGCTTCAGGAATGGTTAAGGATTGATTCAGGAATGCTTTAGGAATGTTTCAGGAATGTTTCAGGATTGATTCAGGAATGTTTCAGGAATGCTTCAGGAATGGTTAAGGATTGATTCAGGAATGCTTTAGGAATGTTTCAGGAATGTTTCAGGATTGATTCAGGAATGTTTCAGGAATGCTTCAGGAATGGTTAGGAGATCACAGAAACCAGTTCAAGGTGTTGAATCTTGATGCTTCTTTATCTTCTTTTATCACTTTGTTGCTCAGACGGAAACACTTTCGGTCGTCTTTTATGGAGCGATCTTCCCTTTTTATTCCTGAATGCCAGAGCAGGAATGCGTCAGAGGCCCTGACTGCGTCTTCGCCAAAGCTTCAATCCGTTCGAGTGCTGCTACTTCAAAAAGCATTTGAAGAAAGAAAACTGCTCTGCTGTGGAAACCGCTGCCACCGTTCCTGCTGACTGGTTCACCCATCCTTCACCATCTCTGACACCACCTTTCTCCGCCCGGGAAATCTCAGCCTCACGCAAAAAAAAGGAACAAAGTTGGTTACTTACATTTTCATTTTTTTTTTTACCAAAATATGTTACTTATCCGGAATAAGGTTTTATAATAATAACTTATGATATTGCTCCTTTTGCTTTTACAAAAAAAAAAAATTGTAGTCACATTTTCTGGTAGATAATAAACAATAACGTTATTTGCCGTTTCTATTATTTGAGATAATTCCCCGTGTCTACAGCAGTGATAAAGTGTTTGTAATTTTTACGGTATTATACGGTAATCTCTACTGATGATTATATCTTTAAATAGCAATTTACTGACATGTCTTTTAGATGTCGACAGCATTCTTTCTTTTATTGCTATTTTAAAAAGAGTTCCATAACAAGCTCATTGTCCAAGACCAGAAAAAGTCCAAATTAAAAAATACCGAAATTCCTCGGGAGCTCCTTTTTTCTTGCGCATATCAGGTAAATATCTCGGCGTACCTGAGAAATTCCCGGACGACTGCTGTTCCACATTCGTGCAGCTATCTAGTCATTGTCCGATCCAGTCAGATCTTTCTCTTCTGGGTCGGACCACCTTAACTTTCCTAAGGACGCTCTCATTAATTCATATCATGCTCGCTAGCATTGGCTAATGCTGCCTGTGCGGTTACTTTCGTTCCTGGTCATGGAAGCCGTCTGGACCTCTGAGTCTGCCTCAAAGTTGAGGAGTTCAGAACTTTTCTTTTCAAATTTTGTAGCCATATAGATTTTAATGAGAGGAAGGAGTGGATTGGTTTTGGCAAAGATCGGTTGTATATTTCCCGACAAGAGGTGGAGATTTATATTTCCTTTTTTGGGACCATAATTTCCCTTTTTTGCAAACATTGTGTTTTACTCTAATAGTTCATGTTTTACCCAATAGGGGGAGCTCTTTACGAAAAACAACGTTTTTCGGACATAAAGTTCTAATCGTCCAAACGTTGTGCATATGGATTGACTCGGTGGATCTATCTTGGAAATATCGTACTTTTCTCTTGCAGTTCAGATTTTACACACTAGGGGGAGCCTTTTCGAATGAAAACATTTTTTTTAAGGTTCATTTCGAAACTTTCTAACCAAGTAGACACTAGAGCGAGAAAGAACTGGATTGATTTTGGGAAGGGTGGGCTGTATATTTCTGACACTAGGGGGGGCTTTATGACATATTTTTTAGCACTTTGAGATTTGATTCAAATGTAACGTGCATTATAAATTAAATGTATTATTATTATTATTATTATTATTATTATTATTATTATTATTATATAATATATATATATATGTATATATATATATGTATATATATATATAATCCTCATCTCAAACCATTATCCAATTTAATCCAAATTTTGTGCATATCAATTATTTGAATTATTTTAATTATTATTGATGATGATTATCATCATTATCATTATTATTACTATTATTATCATCATCACTTATATTAATGCACTTTGTGGAGCTTTATTTTTTTCTTTTTTTAACAGAAAATACTGTGAATATAACCAAACTCAAATTTAATTTAAGGAGGTTAATAATTTGTGGGCGGAGCCTAACTGGCGGCGACACCAGGAAGAAAAAAAAGACAAACTGGATTATGGAACATCCGGACGCATTCTAGCGTTTCTGCTCCTTTTCCATCGGCATAGAGGTCCTGTTTCTTTTTAACAAATCTTAATTTGTTGAAAATGAACGCACAGCAAGAGCGGAGGATGTGAATGAAGCACCTTCCTCATTCGTGATACTGGACGACACGGACATTTCTAAAATGTATATACATTTGAATACTCGGGGGCGTTTTTGACGCCTGTACGATATCCAAAAAACTTACCTGCTCGGATCCTCGATGTGGTTTTTGAATGCTTTATAATTTTACACACCTGCACCTGATGAGAGATTGCTCATCCACCTGCTTGAGATGCAAACGGTTATCTTGTCTGAATCTCGTTAATTCTAGTGGATTTGACGCTGCGACGCGAGCGGCGCGCGCCGGGAATTAGTTTGTTATTCTATTCATTTTCCTTTTTACGTGGAATGAGTTATTTTGCTTCTCAGGGTTTCTCCCTCTGATTCGGAGCCTTTGATCTCCAGCAGCTCCCGAGGAGAATGTCTGTCAGCGACTCTCTGACTGTGTCTTTCTGCTGTTTCGGGGGCAGCGGGGGGGCGAATCTGTGAAAACTTCTGCCTGCTGCTGCCGGAAAAAGAAGTAAAAGTAAAAACCGCGTCTCAGAAAGTCTCAATTATGGTCTGAAAGAAACCCATAAACCGAACATCTGAGTCACTGAGGCATTTCTTTTTAGGAAACCGCTTTACGTTTTAGAACACCTCTCCGTCTTAAGTCACTTATTTCTATGCTAATGCTGCTAGCATGCTAAGCGCCAGGATGTTTAATATGAGATCATGCATGACATCCATTCATTCGTTTTGGTGGTAGCAGGCTAAGAGGGGTATTCCCGAAGTCCCTCTACCCGGCAACGCACTCCAGCTCAACCTGAGGGGGTCTCGAAGTTTTTCCTGGGCAGATAAGATTCGTGGGCTTCAGTTCAGTTCTTGTTGGACCTCGGGGTCTCCTCCCGTTTAGACACGCCTAGAAAACCTCCGAAAGGGAGGCGTCTAGGTGGGATTCTGATCCCACGCCTCAACGACCTCAAGTGGTCTTCAAGGAGCGTCGGCTTTACTCCGAGCCCCCTCCATACGTCTGATCTCCTTCCTCACCTTATCTCTAAGGCTGAGACCAGCCCCCACCCCAAAAAGGAAGCTTGTTTCTGCCGCTGGTGTCCTTGACTTCATTCTTTCATGAACATTCAGTCACAATGCTGAGAGTTAGAACGTGGCGAGGTGACGACTGTCTTTCAACCTGACCGGATCTCCATGGTAACTCTCCGTACGCTCCAAACCTGAGCTGGTTCAGACTTTTCTGATTAAAATAGCGGCGCTCGTCTGTCACTAATTATCCCCCTGATGGTGTTCCGCTGAAGGGATGTAGATTCTCGGCTGAGGGAATTCATTATGTCGGGCCGTATGTCAGTGCCGCGACAGGGCAGCGCAAACCCCGCTTATCCTTTTCAGGCTCGGAGCGGGAGGGAGGGGGGCGGAGCCTATTCCAGCTGACATTGGACGACAGGCGTCATCAAGGGTCCGGCACAAAGAGACATTCACCCTCACATTCACCCCTAAGGAGGAATTAAGAGTCACATGTCACGTTATTGCATGGAACAGAAATCCGGACCACCTGCAACTTTTCCATCAGCTTGTGATTCGTGCCTTTATTTATTTTATTTATTCTTAATTAATTTGCAGATTGTTTGATTTATTTTAATGAAATTCGTTATTTGCCGTATCAATAAAGTTCTGGGCGACTTGAAGGAGAAGTGCGGTGCTCACCCCTCCCTATCCAAGAACCTACGTCGGCCTTCAAGTGTCAAAACGATGTCATCGCCTGCGACGGCCTGTGGAGTGTTGAGGTGAGAGATAAACTCTGGAACTTTTTTTTTCTTCCAATCTGTCTGCACGTTTATTTTTGGTTCATGCCAAGATTGGTAAAAAAACATTTCTGATAAATGCATCCACTTTGATCTTTTTATGTCGTTGAAGATCGGAAATGTATTTAGTGTGCTGTACCGTTAAGTGCCTCGTTAACGAGGACGTTTGCTGTGTCCTCCAGAAGAGTCTCAGGGGACGGGTCGTTACACCAGGACTGTTGAAGGACACCACCCGGCAGCAGAACTGTTTTCTGACCGGTATCTGTGAGAGGAAGAACAGGAGGCGCACTGTCGGAATCCGACAAAATGACCACCAGCAACTTCTGGTGTGATGGTTCTGAGCAAACTGTCAGAAACATGAGGGCGACACGAGGAACCAAAGTCCTCTAGTGGGACACCAGGTTCTCCATTGGTGCCCCGTTCTCCTCACAGATGAGGGCAGGTCCAGATGTTGTCAGGAGTCAAACCTACTGGGACACATGAGTTTAGTGGGTTTAAATGGGACATTTTTCTCCTTTCCGAATTAAAAATGCCAATGTCGATCGCGTTTACGCGACATGTGATCTTTTACGACCCGGTGTTTACGTGCGTTCTCTCATTTTATCGGAAAACGCTTTCACACACGCGCAGACGATCCACACTCCCGTCCATAAGGTGGTGATGTCGCTACGATGAGCTGGGCGCTAACCGCCAACAAGCGCCCAGAAGAAGAATAGGACAAAGAGGGCGTGGACAGGAAGTGACTTTTCTTTGGGAAACTTTTTCCTTCCTATTAGACGTCTTTTCGGAATCTAATCGGAAATATGCTGTCCATGCTAACCCACCTATGGTGAGTTGTTGTGATGGAACTCACACCAGTTGGATCAGAACCCACGTGAGTTTTAGTTCTCGCAATTTCGGGTGTCTTGCGTCATTTTGTTCTGCGTGAAACACACAACCTGTATCAATAAAGATTCTCAACTTGAATGTTCTGTCATCGAAATCTGATCGGTGATTTTTACGACATGATCTTTTCTGCAACTGCAACCCAAATGCACGAGAAGCCCTTTCAGAACCAGCGTTCAGCTGACTACCGCCTTTTTCCAAGCCAACATAAAAAAAAAGTATATATATTACTTTCTAGCTCACTTTTCACCAACAGGAAAAGATTCAGCCACCTTCATGCGTGTTGGAGAAGTTTCCTAGCATCAAGAGAGGTTCTGGGCTCTGGGTTCTGGGTTCTGGGTTCTGCTCCACCTCTGGCCTTGTGGGCCTTCTTGTGTGGAGGTTGAATGAAACTTGGAGGCGGATGAATGTCTCTCTGTCTGAATCTGTGACGGACTTTTCCAGAATGAGACCCGCCCCTAGGTCCAGTTGGGCTCCAGCCACCGCCTCCCGACCCAGTACAGGAGATAAGAGTTGACACGGGATGAATGAACAGATTCTTTTTATTTTGCAATCATGAAAGAAAATAATTGCATATTGAAATTAGATATTGTAAAAAAAATAAAAAATAAAAAATAAAATTGTATCGCGTCATTTCAG
The DNA here is from genome assembly GCA_037951165.1 of Lophius americanus. Taxonomy (NCBI): domain Eukaryota; kingdom Metazoa; phylum Chordata; class Actinopteri; order Lophiiformes; family Lophiidae; genus Lophius; species Lophius americanus. The sequence continues at coordinate 892,044 of JBBDHG010000259.1, read as the reverse complement.
AGAGAGAGAGAGAGAGAGATGCACCGCTGGGCGAGCAAGAGTGATTTTTAACCATTCTAACCTTTTCCTTTCTGAAACGGTCGGTATGATTTACACACTGTAAAAAAAAAAAATCAGTATGATTTTGAAAAAAAAGAAGAATCGAAAAATTACTGTAAAATACCATGAAAAAAACAGTTTTTACAAAAAGGCTGTTTCATAAAAATAACAATAAATGTCGATAAATTTGAATATTTTCAGACCTCAAACTCGACATGTTGTCACAGATGTTTACGACTGACGTCTCTGCTACTGTAGAAATGAAGATGCGCTCTTGCTAAACGGCTAAAGGTTCTTTACTGTAAATGTACACGTACATGTACGCACCACACCGTTTAAATGTCGGGAGAAATAACGGTGTAAAAGCGTCATGTGCAACAGAAAGAGGTGGTAATTTATAGAAAAATAACCTCAGGTCTGATGTTACGTCTTTCGCGGCGCTTAAAGATAAAATAAAAGAAGATAATAGCCGGTTTTGGATTAGTGACGTCACGATGTTGCTATTCCTGCCTCCGTTCCTTTGATGTTTCTCTGGGCTTGGAACTGGAGCTTAAGTCCAAGAATTCCTTTTTTATTCCATTCCTTGTGTGCTTCTTTGGGTATGGATGTGGAGGCTTAAAGGGCTGAGCAGAGACGCTGAAGTGGAAGGTGCGGGAGATGAGCGGCTACAGAGAAGAGAGATGCTCAGAGAGTTTGTTGGTTTCAAAAAATGTACCTCTCTGTTAAATTCAATGCAAATCCGTCTGGTAACAAACAAACAGACAAACAAACAAACAAACAAACACACAAACACACAAACAGACAAACAAACAAACATCAAACAAACAGACAGACAAACATAGACTCCCTCGGTGGAGGTAATTTTACATACATACATCTGCGTGTGCAACTTTAATACATTAAAATGAGAAAATACAAAGGACCTAAAATGAGCCAATAAAGGGGCGTGACCCAACACACCCACTTCCTGGTTCTGTTAGAACCCTGCCCTTCCTTGGTAGTTGATTCATTATGTCTTTGTTCCTGGAGGAGTAGGTCTTTGTAAACTTTCCCTGGGTTCTGTCCCATTCTAGGTGTCTTTTCACGTCTGGCCATCAAAAGAGCGTCTGTCTTCATCATCCTCATTTAAAAAAACACAACAACACAACGACGTCTTTAACCGACCTGGAATCCCCCTGCATGGAACCGGTTTCCCCCCAACCCCCCTTCAGAGTCCGAGTCCAAACTCTTTGACGGGTCCGAGTTGTACCTATATATTAATAGACTGCCGGTTGTAATGTTATGGCTGAGAGTTTTACTCCATCTCTTTTTTGAGATGATGAAGTTTCTCAATGGCTTTGTTGTGCTTCATTAAAAAGATCAGGTTCCCACTCCCCACCCACCTCCCTCCGGCTCGTGTCGTCGGTTCTGATCCGACCTTCAATCGTTCCATCGTTCCACCGCAGCTTATTTGTCCCCTAATTGCTTATTTTCCCACGTAACCTCGTGTCATGTGTTCCCCGTAATCCCACACGTTCCCGTTTCACCGCGCACCCCTCGCCGCTTCACTCCCGCTCCGCGTCGTCTCACTCCGGGTCCAATTCACTCCGACCCGGAGTTCATCCGTCCCTGCATCTCCATGCACTTAACTTTCCCTGACCTCAGCGCTAATCCTCGTCTCTGCCTGGGGTTTCAGGTGATCAGCCACCCACCTAGTGTGATTCTGAAGTGTGTGTGCGTGTGCGTGTGTGTGTGTGTGTGTGTGTGTGTGTGTGTGTGTGTATGGGTGTGCGCTCCATCAATATTGCAAATGAAAGAGCGCTGTCGCTACGGAGACTGATGAGAGAGAACAGGGAGGGATGACAAGAGAAGTCATGTAAGGTGGCACAACTACAAACACACACACACACACACCCACACACACACACGCACACACACACACACACACCTACACACAAGTACACACACGAACACATACATGAACAAACACAGACTAACAAGCACAGAGACACACAAGGACCCACACACACGCACACACACACCCACACACGCATACACACACATATACACGCATACACACACATATACACGCACACACATATGCAAACGTACACGCACACACACCGAAACACACACAAGCACACACACGCACGCACATACACATACGCACGTACAAACATGCACACACACACACACATACACAAATGCACATATACACACATACACAAATGCACATATACACACATACACAAATGCACATATACACACATACACAAATGCACATATACACACATATTCACACAGGTATAGATACACACACACAGACTAAAAAGCACAGAGACACACAAGGACCCACACATGCATGCACACGCTGATGCACACACGTACACATGCGAACACATACACACACAAACGTACTCACGGACACACACAAAAAGTACTCACGCATACACACACAAACGTACTCACGCATACACACACAAACGTACTCACGCATACACACACGTACACACACACACAAACGTACTCACGCATACACACACGTACACACACACACAAACGTACTCACGCATACACACCAACACGTACACACACAAACACAAGCTAACACACGCACACTTACACATACACATACTACACACACATACACATACACATACTACACACATACACGTACACACACGTACACAAACACACAAACGTACTCACACATACACACAAACACAGACACACAAACACAAGCACACACATACACACACACACTAACACATCCACATACTACACACACATACACGTACACGTACACGCATACACACACACACACGCACACACATACTCCACGCACACACACACACAAACTACTGAGAGCGTTTAATGGGGGGGGGGCAGAGAGACTAACACGGGACTCACTACAGAGAGAGAGAGTTTTGTGTAACAAACACACTAGTTCCACTTTGGTTCAGGGTGATTGAAGAAAACTGTCAGTAAAGAATCTTTAGCAAACAGCAGCAGAATGTTTTATTCCAGAATAATGAACGTTAACGTTCCCCTGGACTGAGAGGTTTTTAGAAAAGAGCTGCAGGAATACGAATACTCTGATTGAAGAGAGACTTTATTAAATACAATAAAAACTTACTGTAAGAGTCTGGATCAATGGACACACACACACACACACACACACACACACACACACACACACACACACACACACACACACACACACACACACACACACACACACACACACACACACACGTACACACACACACATACACACACACACATACACACACACACATACACACACACACACACACACTGACAGACACACATACACACGCACACACACACATACACACACACACAAGCACGCACAAACCCACGCACACACACGCACATACACACACACAAACACACACACTTAAAACTCTTAACTCAAGACTTGAGACTTCCTTTCATCAAACACGTGACCTACTGACGTTACGCGGTGACGTAATGGCGTGGCTCTAACTTGGCTCCTTTCCAATGGAAAAGCAAATGAGGTTCTTAGGAGGTGCGCCAGTGGAACCAACTTAGCACTGGCACCAGCACCAAACTAGCACCAGGTTCCTTTTGGTGGCAGAGGGGGAGGAGTGGTATGAGCAGTAACTGTGGCCCGAGTGCACCAGAGGATAGTCTTTCTGTTTGAACTTATCGCTGGACCTCCATTCAGTCAAAAGTCGACACAAGAAGCTCCTGCCGGTCAGATTTTCAGCTCCTGAACGGAGAAGTTATAAAAAAAAACACAAACGCAAACTCCCAGAGAACATCCGATCACACAAAATTAACTCTCTAGCAATTCAACGTGATTTGGAAAAAAAAAAAAAAAACTAAAAAAAAAGATGGCAAATTGCAGCGTTTGAGTCTTTTATTGCAGAATATGGAATCTTACATTCCCTTCGACGGCAGAGCAGGCCCAGAGAATCCTCACAGAGTTCTGCCTGAACCAGAACCGCGAACTCCGTACCCTCAACTTACGCTGTTTTAATTTGAGAGCAGAATTTCCACGACTATTTGAGCGATATTCAGAGACTTCGTGGACGTTTTTCGTTAGATTTAGAGAGAACTCAGACTTTAACCCTTTCAATTCCTGCTCTGCTGTTCGGTTGTGCACATTTTGAGTCGGTGTCTTTTTTGGAAAAAGTGTGACAGCTTGTATATGCTAACACCTAAGGGGGCCGACGATGGAGCCCTGAGGGACACCGTCGATCTAAAGGTCCTCTGGGAAGGAGGCGTTTCTCATGGCCTTAGATGGAAAAACATTTTTCTTGGCATATTAAAGCCTGTGAGAACGTGACATACTTTCATTTAAAGACAATTTACCCAGACGTTGAACTATTCTAATTAAAATGTGACGGTTTTCCATGAAATGACATTTTTATCACTCGGGTTGATTTTACCATTTAAAAACATGCTTCAACAAATAATTTGACATGTTGTGGTAAATTTAGAGTGTCTCTAAACAGAGGACCCCCCCCCCCCCTCCTCTTCTGAGCCACATTCTACAGCTGGCCAATCACCTTCCAGCGAGCAGAACCCTGGTCTGACGGGGAGGTGAGAACCCGGAGGTTTTTGTCGATTCGTCAACAAGTACGGAGGTTCTGTACTCAGCGCCGACTGCCTGACGTCAGCTGGGATAAGTTCCAGGACCCCAGCGATCCTGCAAAGGATCAGCAGTTCTGGAAAACCAGACGGACGCACAGAAATAAATAAACGAAAAAAAGTTTTTTTTTTTTGACGGGAAAAGACCCCCAGACCTGCGGAGGTGCCGAAAATCTTTGACGTTCTCGGTCCCGAGTGTCGCGGACTGAGTCGCCGTTTCCGTCGGGCGGCGAATACAGGATGAAGATGCACAGGAGGTCTGCCTCTTTTTATTCAAGATGAAAAATGCAAGCGGACGGCGTCGAGCGGTGAGTCATCAAGACGCTGATGCCCCCCAGGGGAAATGTGCTTTTTGAGGGTCGCGTTCCACACCGTGCCAAAAAACTACACCGTGTTCAAAAACTACACATCCCATTAATCCAGGTCAATGACACACGATCGACACCCCATGGGATGGGAGAGTTTGTGGGCCGCCACAGCCAGCGCTGGTGATAAATCGCACATTATCGTTGCGAGATAAAATCAGTCTCTCTTATCTCTCTCGCTGTTAAACAGACTTCCAACTTTCCACCGGCCTCTTGTGCCTCATTGGTGACAGCAGGGTCATCGGCCGCCGCCACCACCAGAAAGAGAGAGACCTTTAATGCAGTTCTTTTCATGCTTGTGTTCAAAACGCACCTTCAACTTCCATCACTTCTCCAACTTCATCTCATCAGCCTCGTGTGATTCATTGGTTAAAGCAGTCATCGGCCACCACCACCAATGGTGCTGGACTCTATGGTGGATTTCTAGTATATGGCTTCTTCTTGGGGACACCCCCCCCCCCCCCCCCACCCCCACCCCCCACCCTCAATCAAAATCTCCCTGATGAGTCTAAGCACTGATGACTTTTTTTGCAGCACTAATTATCAGATATCATCTGCTGTAAAAAAAACAATTTTCTTTTTCTTCCGTCATTCGTCGCCTCTGATTGGACTGTCAGTCAGGGAGTTGATCCATGGACAGGTCTTTGATTAAAAGCAAACTGAAATCTGCTTCGAGGTTACATTTGCGCACAGAGACACGAGAACTCGTTTCTGAGGAGGATCAGCCGCGTGAGGAAGAGAAATTGGTCTTGAAGGAAAGCCGCCGCCTAGACCTCCAAAAAACAATCGTAAAAATTAATTTCATGTTTAATATCAATGGCTTCCCACAAGGGAAAGGTGACAAACCTGGAGGATAACAATTCAAACCAGGAAAGGCTTATAAGACACAGTTTGACAAAACCGGCTAATTTAACAGCAAAATATAATAAATGTAATAAATGTATGAAAAATAAATGTTTGACAAACAAACACTGGACGGGTTTGACGGAAACGGATACGAGAGAAGGAGATTACTGAAGAGGAGGATCTAGTCCCTGACTTCTACTTCAGTATTGTGTCTCTGGATCCTCTCCCTCCTCCAGTGGAGAGAAGAGGAGAGGAGTGGTTGAGGAAGAGGGCGAAGAGGATTAGCAGAGAAAACAAATATTTGAACTCTCAGCAGAAGGCAGGATAAAAAAGTGGGCGTCATACAATTCAGTCTATGAGATGTGACGAGGTTTCCTTCCAACTCTTCATAAGCTTCAATAGTGGTGATGATGATGATGGTGAAGGTGATAACAATAACAAACACTTTTTCTTTTTATTGTTGTTCTTACTGTTTGTACTGTCGTACATCGCTGTGTCATGTTTCCTATCAACCAACGGATGTCACTCTCTCTCTACCTCTCTCTCGCTCTCTCTCTCTCCCCTGTCTCTCTCTCTCCCTCTCTCTTGCTCGCCCGGTGTCCTTCTCTTTAACTCTCCCTGTCTACCTCTCTCTCTCTCTCTCTCTCTCTCTGCCCCTGTCTCCCTCTCTTTATCTCTCCATGTCTACCTCTCTCTCTCTTTCTTTCTTTATCTCTCTTATTTCTCTCTCTCTCCCTCTCTCTCCCCCTGCCTCCCTCTCTTTGTCTCTCCCTGTCTACCTCTCGCTCTCTTTCACTCTCCCTTTCTCTCTCTCTTTCTTTCTCTCTCTCTCGCTCTCCCCTGCCTCCCTCTCTCTCTCTCTCTTTCACTCTCCCTGTCTCTCTCTCTTTCTCTCTCTCTCTCTCTGTGTCTCTCTATCCCCTGTCTCTCTCTTTCTTTCACTCTCTCTCTCTCTCACAGTCACACAGTGAAAAGTCAGTTATTCATTCAAATGCTGGCATATCTTTCAAATTTTGACCGTCAAAACTTTCATCCCATCCCATAATGAGGATGTATCAGAGTCTGTCTGTCTGTGTATCAGAATCTGTCTGTCTGTGTATCAGAGTCTGTCTGTCTGTGTATCAGAATCTGTCTGTCTGTGTATCAGAGTCTGTCTGTCTGTGTATCAGAGTCTGTCTGTCTGTGTATCAGAGTCTGTCTGTCTGTGTATCAGAATCTGTCTGTCTGTGTATCAGAATCTGTCTGTCTGTGTATCAGAGTCTGTCTGTCTGTGTATCAGAATCTGTCTGTCTGTGTATCAGAGTCTGTCTGTCTGTGTATCAGAGTCTGTCTGTCTGTGTATCAGAATCTGTTTGTCTGTGTATCAGAATCTGTCTGTCTGTGTATCAGAGTCTGTCTGTCTGTGTATCAGAGTCTGTTTGTCTGTTTATCAGAATCTGTCTGTCTGTGTATCAGAGTCTGTCTGTCTGTGAATCAGAGTATGTCTGTCTGTGTATCAGAGTCTGTCTGTCTGTGTATCAGAGTCTGTCTGTCTGTGTATCAGAGTCTGTCTGTCTGTGTATCAGAGTCTGTCTGTCTGTGTATCAGAGTCTGTCTGTCTGTGTATCAGAGTCTGTCTGTGTGTCAGAGTCTGTCTGTGTATCAGAGTCTGTCTGTGTATCAGAGTCTGTCTGTGTGTCAGAGTCTGTCTGTCTGTGGATCAGACAGACACATATCCGCAATAACGGGATATGAGATTAGAAACATTTAGGTGAGGTAATGAGGTCTTCAGAGATCAAATATATATTGTGTATATTGTGTATATTGTGTATATTGTGTTTATTGTATATTGTGTATATTGTGTATATTGTGTATATAGTATATTGTGTATATTGTGTATATTGTGTATATTGTGTATATTGTGTTTATTGTATATTGTGTATATTGTGTAAATTGTGTATATTGTGTTTATTGTATATTGTGTATATTGTGTATATTGTGTATATTGTGTATATTGTGTATATTGTATATTGTGTATATTGTGTATATTGTGTATATTGTGTATATTGTGTATATTGTATATTGTGTATATTGTGTATATTGTGTATATTGTGTTTATTGTATATTGTGTATATTGTGTATATTGTGTATATTGTATATTGTGTATATTGTGTATATTGTGTATATTGTGTATATTGTGTATATTGTATATTGTGTATATTGTGTATATTGTGTATATTGTATATTGTGTATATTGTGTATATTGTGTATATTGTATATTGTGTATATTGTGTATATTGTGTATATTGTGTATATTGTGTTTATTGTATATTGTGTATATTGTGTATATTGTGTATATTGTATATTGTGTATATTGTGTATATTGTGTATATTGTGTATATTGTGTTTATTGTATATTGTGTATATTGTGTATATTGTGTATATTGTATATTGTGTATATTGTGTATATTGTGTATATTGTATATTGTGTATATTGTGTATATTGTGTATATTGTATATTGTGTATATTGTGTATATTGTGTATATTGTGTATATTGTGTTTATTGTATATTGTGTATATTGTGTATATTGTGTATATTGTATATTGTGTATATTGTGTATATTGTGTATATTGTATATTGTGTATATTGTGTATATTGTGTATATTGTGTATATTGTGTATATTGTATATTGTGTATATTGTGTATATTGTGTATATTGTATATTGTGTATATTGTGTATATTGTGTATATTGTGTATATTGTGTATATTGTATATTGTGTATATTGTGTATATTGTGTATATTGTATATTGTGTATATTGTGTATATTGTGTATATTGTGTATATTGTGTATATTGTATATTGTGTATATTGTGTATATTGTGTATATTGTGTATATTGTGTATATTGTATATTGTGTATATTGTGTATATTGTGTATATTTTGTATATTGTATATTGTGTATATTGTGTATATTGTGTATATTGTGTATATTGTGTATATTGTATATTGTGTATATTGTGTATATTGTGTATATTTTGTATATTGTATATTGTGTATATTGTATATTGTGTATATTGTGTATATTGTGTATATTGTGTATATTGTGTATATTGTGTATATTGTGTATATTGTGTTTATTGTGTGGTGACATGAAATGAGGACACTAAAGAAGGGGATTTGAGATTACATAAAATGAGATGAGGTGGGATGATGTTTGACGAGATAAATAATGCGACAACAAATGAGGTGAAATGAAACTAGGTGTCAGGAGATGAAAGAAGGTGAAGTGACATGAGATGAAGTGACATGAGATGAGGTGGGATGAGATGAGATGAGGTGGGATGAGATGAGATGAGATGAGGTGGGATGAGATGAGATGAGGTGAGATGAGGTGGGATGAGATGAGATGAGGTGGGATGAGATGAGATGAGGTGGGATGAGATGAGGTGGGATGAGGTGGGATGAGATGAGATGAGGTGGGATGAGATGAGATGAGGTGGGATGAGATGAGGTGGGATGAGATGAGGTGGGATGAGATGAGATGAGGTGGGATGAGATGAGATGAGATGAGGTGGGATGAGATGAGGTGGGATGAGATGAGATGAGGTGAGATGAGGTGGGATGAGATGAGATGAGGTGGGATGAGATGAGATGAGGTGGGATGAGATGAGGTGGGATGAGATGAGGTGGGATGAGATGAGGTGGGATGAGATGAGATGAGGTGGGATGAGTCGTTAACTGGGTTGAGACGCGGTCCATTCCTCGTGTCCATCTCATTAAATGACACATTTGCCCCCCGAGAGCGACACAGAGAGGGGGATTCTCTCTGGCGTCGGAGCGACGCTCCGCCGTGGAGTAAATGTTTCTTCTTAACGAGGCCATGAGCGTCGCAGGACAGATCACGTGCGATTGGTGGAAAGTGAATCCGCGCCACAAAATGGATTTGAGCCGTCAGAGAGTCTGAGTCATTCGGGATATTTTCTCCTCGGAGGGAGTCATTGAAATTCAATGACTGCATTAGTTATCTGACGGCGAGGCCCGGCGGCGACGCAGTGTGACGCCGCCGCTGTCCTCCATTTGTTTTGTTTTTTTATCTGACTGGGAACAAGTTTTGTTTTCAGAAAATTAAAGTCTTTATCGACGGCGTGCAGCAGCGACCGCGGCCCCCCTCACCGCTCAGATATATATATATATATATATATATACACACACATATATATATATATATGTGTGTATATGTGTGTGTGTACAAGAACAGCGCGGCGACGTCGGCTGTCTGACAGGAGCCACACTTCATATAAGACAATAGAATTTGCATGACAACAGCAGCGTCTGAGAACAGACCGGCCCTCCTGTCCAGCCGGCGGCCCCCCTCACTGCTGGCAGCTATGAAGACCCCAGCCTGGGGACAAATCTAAATTCACTCTGAGCGGTCGCTCGTAGATCTTTTTTTTTTTTTTTTTGGCCACATTAACGAGGGCGTTGATGTTTCCTTGAAAACACACCCTCATGACCTCATGCGTCTACGCTCAACAGGAGCAGAAGGGGACCCCCCTTCTGAGGCCAAATTTAGAGATTTGGCTCAGGGGATGCCTATTACCCCCCCTACACACACACACACACACACACACACACACACACACACACACACACACACACACGTACGTTCGGTAGTAATAAACTCAACAAACGTGTTTACCATGAACAAATACATGGAGGAAATAAAACTGAAAAAGATCAATAATTCTGAGTCGCTAAATGAAATAAAACTTTATGTTTTTAGTAAATAAAATGAAAAATACATAAAAAATTGGACTAATCAACAACTACGTTTAGGGCCTCATCCCTGAAAAAGTCCCCATTCCCACTGCGTTGTACATGTAATCCCCCTAAATGAACTTCTCCAATTAAATGCGGAGTGAAATATGAAAGGGATGGGGGTCAAGATGTATTTCCTCGAGTTGATCTACATGCAAAAGATTCCTGCCAACGGTGAGAACGTTTTGTTAGGATTAGAAGAGATTTTTCGTAAAAAAGAAAAAAAAAAAAATTTCGTAAAAAAGAAAAAAGAGTTTTTCGTAAAAAAAAAAAAGCAGAAAAAAAGAAGTAAAATATGACATTGCGAGGACAAATCGAAGCTCGAGATGATTCATTTGCACAAAATCAGGACAAAAGTTGAAAAATTTGGGTGCTAAAGCCCACCCTAGCGTAAATATACACCCCACCTTTCCCAAAATCCATCCAGTTCTTCCACGCACTAAGGCCAAGGTATGAAATTTGAAAGTTATGTCCATAGTAAAATAGGAGTAAAATAGGAGCTTCTAGAGTAAAACATGATACATATTTATATATATATATATATATATATATATATATATATATATATATATATATATATATATATATGTATATATATATATATATATATATATATATATATATATATATATATGTATATACAAGATACGTCGGGGGAAATAATAATAACATGAATGAATATAATTTTTACTGTTTTTTTGTTATTATCGTACTTTTTTGTCAACGTATCCCTGAACATGTTAATGTTAATTTGTGGCCATTATAAATAAAGTTATGGACTCTTTGTGTGGTTAGGCGAAAAAAGACCCACAAATAGGTTAAGATTCCAAAACATGAATGAATATTTGGAAATAATGTGCACCCTGAGCAGCTGGTAAACCCCACCCCCCTCTTTAGAATCTGTATGCTGGTGGTGGTGGCTGATGACTGTGCTGTGACTGATGAATGATGAATGTCATGGACAGAGATGTGGAGGTGGTGGTCAGGCGAACCAGCAGGAAGGAACTACATTGATGAAGAGAAGAAAAAAAAATATTGTTAGGGACGACATCAAGATGACAGACAATCATCAATTCATGCCTCAAGCTATAAAGTTGGTCGACGGCGGCGCGGTACAAGAAGTAGAAAGAGAAGAGGCGGGCGTTCTGACAGCCGGAGGTGCGGGGGGGGGGGGGTCCTACATTCACTGAGATTCTGACTCCCTCACCCACTGGACAGTGTAGAATTTGGAGCTGTGCCCCCCCGTCGTCCCCGCTGTTTGACTTTATCGAACCTTCTCCCTAAACAACGGCCTGCTGCCGCAGGACATTAATTCAATCCTTGTGAACGTCCTAATAGATGGTCTCTACAGTGGCAGAGATGTCTGTCACGCTCTGGCATCCGCTGCAGATCCCCGGGACCCCAGCAGCGAGGAAAGGATTATCAAAGGAGCTGAGAAGGAGACGGAGACGGAGACGTTACTGAACAGAGACCCATGCTGATTATTTGTTGAAAATATCTCTCGCTGGTTATTTCTGTTTTTATGTGCGTCTCTGTCTTCCTCTCCTTCCTTCTTTGTTCCTCCCGTCTTCTCCCCTCGTGACCACACGCGGCCCCCGGGCTCTCCATTAAATCTTCATATTAGTGAGACGTCCCCGGCGCCGGCGCTGACCGTAGTCGGAGCCGATCTCCTCATTTGCTTTCAGGTGTATTTATTTTCCAGGCCGTACGATGTCCCCTCACGGGAGTTGTTGCCGCCTGTCGGCGGCTCCGCTGTGTCTGTGATGTCACCGCGGCCCGTTCGAACTGTAAAAGCTTCCACTGTGAGAGCTAATCTGCCCACATGTAAAGGCCTAATCCACATCGATCTGCAGATGAAGCCAGATCACAGCAGATTAGATGAGGCTTGTTCGCCAAACACCCGGCTTCCTTCTTCACATCCAGCTCTGAGACTGAAGACGAGGGCGATGATGCGCCCGCTGATTGGCTTTTATCTCCGAGGTGGTCCACCTCGTGAAGGTCCCCCGTGCATTATTGAGCAAGTTGTACCAGCAGGTACATAAGGTTCCACTTGCACTCTCCAGCTGATCCTAGGGAACCTCAGGGCATTCCCAGTCCAGATAAAGGGAAACGGTCAGCGGACTGTACTTATGTAGCGCTCTGCTGGACCACTCAAACACGAGTCAGCATTCACCCATTCACACAAACATTCACACAAACATTCACACCGTGATGATTGAGGCCCAAATGCGCCTGGAAAACCTCCAATGGGAGGCGTCCTCATCCGACACCCCCTCAACTGTCTCCATTCCACGCGAGGGCGCGGTGGCCTCGCGTCCCTCTGCATGGGCGAGCTCCACAACTTATCTCTAATGCCACCCGACGCAGGAAGCTCGATTCATCCGCAGTAGCGTCAACATCCATTTCTAGAAAACAAATGCGAACCGTAAGCCGTGCAAACGACAGCTTATCGTAGGAAAACAGAATTGACAAATATCAAATGGTGGTTGTTTTATGTCGGAGAGGCAGGAGGACGAGTCCGAAGGGACGCCGCTACGCCGACCATCACCCACCTGACCATACATCACTCCAGCGCTCCTATTTGGCGCCAAGCCAGCTGAGTACTCCATAGAAAGATGATTTTAAGGTGACCCTGAAGGTAAGTCATCTCCTCCATGACATAAATCTGCCATATCGTTAAAACCACCCGTCTAATACTGTGTTCTGTGTTTTTTCAAGAAGCATAAAGTTTTCTCAGCAATCCGTGCAAAAGTTGCTCCTGTATGGGATCAGACAACACAGACTAGCTGTTGCTCCCTACGTGCGACAATGAGCCTTAGGCAACCGTGACCCAGAAAGTCAAAACAGACGCTAATGAATGCAGGTAAGGTAACGAAGACGGTGAAACCGTAAAAAAAACAATGTGAAACCGGGCCCACGCTGTTGTCCCCGACGGCAAGGGCAAGTCCCCAATCCCCTGCACTCTACAAGCAACATCACCTGAATGAACTCCTCAAATTAATTGCGAAGCTACTTTCAAAAAAGCAGAAGAGGAAGTTGCCTTTATTCGTCACGTACGATCATACACGTGGTTCTTCTTCTTCTTTGTCTTTCGGATGTTCCCTTTGGAGGTCGTCACAGCGGATCATCTGTTTCCGACAACGGGACGCAACAACCCGGGCTAACAAGTACCAGTGAAGAGATTAGATAACCCTGGCCCCAACCGATCCGGTTTGGAATTCAGTTAAGTACATGTAGCACAACGTAGTGAAATTGGTTCTCCGCATTTTACCAGTGTGTTTGCCGAGAAAAAGTTCCACCAAGTCAGTCAAATATGAAATATTACCGAATAATATGATTATACGCGAGACAGATCTCCCCGCGTAGATTCGTACGCACCGAATTTGGACTAAATCCGAATAATGTTTAGGAGGTTATGTCCAAAAAGAAAAATCTGTGTTTTTATAAAAAGCTCCGGTGAATGAATGAGAAATTAGTATTTAGAGTCAAATACGTTGGTTTAATATTTGAAAATGATCCATGGGATAGTTTTTGAGTTTTGTCACGTGTAAAAATGCGAACTACTGGCGTAAAGTTTTATATTTACAAGATAGATCTCAATTAGTCAATTCATATGCACTAAAATCCGACTAACTCATAGGAAGTTATGTCAGACAACCTTTTCGCAAACAACTCCCCCAGAGAGTAAAATATCAACTGTTAGAGTAAAACGCGATATATCTTTTCGCGAGCCAATTCATTTGCACCAAATTTGGACTAAATCGGACCAACGGTTTCTAACCTATGTTCCGAAAAATATAAAGACAAAGCTCCCCCTAGTGTCAGAATTATACCAGCAACCTTTCCCAAAATCTATCCAGTCCTTCCTCACACTAAGGTCTACGTCGTCTCCTCAGACCACGCGCAGACAGATGTTAAACTATTCGCACCCCGACATTCTCAACTTCTACGCAAAAGTTAACATCAACGCTGGAAAGAGGCTGACAAAATAGCACGTTAGCATGTGCCGCTAGCTGGAGCTGGAACCCATAGATAAAGACACAGTTGTCCACTGCAGAGCCACTGTACTCTGGAATAAAAGCTGATTGCAGGCTTTCACGCCGAGCAAAGTACCCGATGTTAATGGGTGTTTTTTTTCTCATCGTGAGACAGTTATAATATAGAGAGGCTATAAAAAAAAAAATACTGCCAGAACTAATGCATTTGCGGTAATTATGTACCAAATCTCTGTTAAAGTTTTATTGGTTTTATAGAGTCATTGATTTGCGAGTAAAGAGCTTCTCCTCTCCTAATGTCGGTTTCAGCTGTCGGATCCGATCCCTGATATCTGTGGGGAGGAACGTCTTTGCGGACGTCCTCCTGCTCCTCGCTTACATAAAACAGCAACAATCGCATGTTGTTTATGTGTCCCCATGCTGGAGGCAGCACTGCTCCATGAATAGCAAAATAAAGGCTTAACGCAGGTGCAACCTCGCTGTGAAGACCTGTCAATCATTCTAAAAGAATCCTCTGTTAACAATAATGTATTATTAATCCGAGCGCTGGGACTTTTTCCCTCATCCCGGGGACTTATGGGCCTTTCAAATGAGGACAGCTCAGCAGCGCCGAGATATTAGGGCTTTGAAGATTCATCGACATGAATCAGAACTCAGTTCTACCATCGTAGACGTCGCTTCATCGATGGAAATTTCCCCCGGATCGGTCAAAAGGCATTACTCTGCGGCTTATTCGGCTGTTTCCACTTTCAACGACGACTCCCACTGCACTCTTGTGGGACCCTTTGGTGTTTTATCACACCAGTGTAGCATTGTTCGATACAACGTTAGCATTGTTTATGACTGCAGTCCGGTGTTGAAAGTGCATTGTGTAAAAACGTAGCGCCACCTGGTATTGAATTGCCAGATAGCGATAGCTCAACCCGTCGCTATCCAAGGAGCTACGGTGACTTCAAGTGTCGGAAAAATGGCTTCAAATGCCTCTGGGAAGCAGTGACGTCACGTCGATCCCAGTTGATCCCTGGGATCCCTAATCGAGCAAAATCCTGGGGGGAATGGGGGGCCGCTAAAGACTTGAAGTCAATAACAGCTACTAAGGTTCTTGAAAATAAGACTGACCAAAGCTGGTCCTCTTCTGAAGATAAAGTCTATCCCCCTTTGTGTCTTAAAAAAAAATTAAATAGTCATTAGGGACACCTGTGTGTTTCAGTTCCTTTTCCGTTAGAATGGAGGCCAGTCCTATTTCTCCAATAAGCCGTGATTTGTTGAAAATCCGCGCTCAGAAGTAGCAGAGGATATGAATGAAGCGCCTTCCTCATACGTAGTACTGACGCAGGCCCAGCCTACATGAAGAAAAAAAAAAATTGGATGGATACTGCCACGAATGTTAAAAAAAAAGTAAATTTAAAAGTTTCCCATCATTTTTAAAACATAAGTTTGGGTTTTAACGCATCAGAATGTCCCCCTGGATGAGCTGGAGAGTGTTGCTGTGGAGAGGGACGCCTGGAATGCCCTTCTTAAATCCTGTCCCCTGGTAAAAAAAAAAAAAAAAGAACGTTCACCAGCATCCTCACACGTCCATCTATCGACCGATGCTACGCTAACGAGATCATCATTGTTCTTTACTTCAGATGTGGTTCTAATGTTTTGGTCTGATGTCTGTCATAACGTCTAATCTTTTCTAAGAGAATAGGGCATTACATCATCTCTGCTTCCCGTTCCAGTCGGCCTCTCTGGGCTTTCCAGACCTTGAATTTTCCATATATCGGCCCGGTTTCTCCATTTGGACCGTTTTCTTATCTGTGTGATGATAATGAAATTAAATAATTCCATTTATCTGCATTGTCTCAACTTTTTCTGTGCGTGGCTGAAATTACGGCGGCGGCTGAAATGGTTGAGGAGCTGAAAGAGTGCTGAGCTAAGCTAAATGCTCACAGCCAGCAGAACGGGCCAGAATCATCATTACGTGACAAGTATTCATGTCAAATAGATACAATGATTTTCTTTTAACGCGCGGCGCTTTGCTAAAATAGCTCATTAATTATAATCATCTTGTTTTTCCGTATTATGTTCTGGTTATGCGGTTATATTGTTTGTTTCCCTGTGCTGAATATTTCTTATCGTTCTGCTTGTACTTTACTTTTTCACGCAGGCACAATTGAAGTTTGAACTCATCTCAACTGGCTCCTCCCCTTAAGCCCAAACTCAGGCTTCTAGCTGATATTTTCGTTTTTTTGTAGAGTTCACAATGCTACACTGTAAAAAAGAGTAAAAAAAAGTAAAAAAAGAAAAGAAAATGTTTACTGTAAAATACTGGCAGCTGTGGTTACCAGAATATTACTGTTAAAAAAAACGCGTACAAAGCATTACGGTAAAAATCCATAAAAGTAGATATCATCTTAAGCTTTTAGTGGTTAAATACTTGATAACATAAATAAATGATATGACAAAGACATCGACAGTATTTTAGAAATTTATACCGTATTTTGCGACATCGCTAAATGGTAAAAGTTGGTTATTTGTATTTTTACACAGGTACGTTTTACAGTAATGACTTACTTATGACTTGTTCCTTTAATCTTAACAAAAGTTGTTTTTTTCCACAGTAAACTTTTGTGTTTTCCACGTATCTGTATTTTTTTCACGGAAATTTACCGTAATGTCTCGTAAAGGTTCACCGTATTTTTGCCTGTAGAACTCTGGGAACCACAGCTGACGGTATTTTACCGTGTTTTTGTTTTATATGAACATGATTCTATGTCACAGCCAAATGTTGTAGTATGCACTTGCAGCCCCTAGTGGACATAGGTGGTATTTTTCTTTTTTGAAGCAGAAATCCATCTATGGGGTCAAAAACCCAATTTTGTCAAATTTTGGGTCCATTGTCTGTCCAGCTGGTCCAAATACAGCTTCCTCCTGGTTCTGTCCGACACAAACGGTGCAGAATACCGTGAACTTTGCGTCACTGGGGTGGAATTTGGACCCACTCCTCTTTGCAGAACTGCTTCACTGCAGCCACAATGGAGGCTTTGTGAGCACAAACCGATCCGATGGTGAATCCCAATCCAGAATCATCGACGTTCCCGATGTATATCGCAGAGACACCTGCTCCCCCAGGTGTGATGGACCTCCGCTGAACTCCGTCATATTTATCGCACTCATTTAAGATGTTCCGCATGCTACTGCCATTAGCTTTGTGGCTGCACGGAAGATTCCATTTCAAAAGGGAACAAATATAATCTCTTCTTCTTCTGAAGATTTGGAGTGTATTGTATAATCCACACGGACCGGGACCGGAGTAACCTAACGGTGAAGATGGATATTTGCTAAACTGGATGTTTACTAAGCCTGTTTGAAGCTTCATTTCTATGACGGTAATAAAGGTGTTATAACACAGTAATAGCAGTTTAAAACAATTATAACAATTAATCAATTAACAATTTCTTAAAGGCCGACCAGGATTTTATTAATCCAGTTAACAGCCCAGTTCGATGACAATAATATAAATGTAATAAGACAGGAATAGAAGTTTAATTGGCTACGAGATTCACTCCAGGACCTGATCACCCTGGGGGGCCGCCTCAGCTGGGGGTTGATCCTGAAGTATTCAACTTATGATGTCTCCCGAAACACCAGACATTTAAGTCACCGAGTCTTGGATTTAAACCTGAATGTGATACTGGATGATATTTGATACTTAACGCCCCTCCCACGATGACAGCGCCCACCTCCCAACCTCAGTAAGTGCAAACTAGGGATTTCTCCTAATCAGAACTTTGGGTGAACTGCTCCTTTATTACTCTTCTCCTTCCACTTACAGACCCCCGGAGAAGACTCCAGAGGCTGTGGAGGCGTCATAACGATGAAGGCAGACTCATCTGACTCTAATGTACAAACACTTTTGGCCATGTGGCGTCTGAGTGAAAAGTTTTTTACCTAATCATGAGTCAACAGGTGAATTATTTCCTGCCTTCATCTGAGTGGGATTTATTTTCTCTCCCCCCCTCCTCCTCCTCCTCCTCTTCCTCCCTCCTCTGCTGTGTGCGGGGCTGATTCCCAGTCCTTCCACGTGCCCCTCGTACCCAGCAGCCGGCTGTTCGATGAGAACATTCAGCTAAATGTCTGATCGATAGGCGCTGGCAGCGCTCCCCGCCGCCGCTGCCAGAATACTGAGGAGGCGGGAGTCGATGGCGTCTGTGTGTGTGTGTGTGTGTGTGTGTGTGTGTGTGTGTGTGTGTGTGTGTGTGTGTGTGTGTGTGTGTGTGTGTGTGGCTACATGTGCTCGTTTAGGTGTGGCCTGTAGATGAGATCTTACATACGAGTCTTCGTGGCAGGGATTACGGAGCCAACACCTATTACTACAGTGACCAGCCATAACATTAAAACCACGGGTCGGTCCCGTTCTGCCGTCGAAGCGGCTCTGACACGTCACTCCGTGTTCTGACAGCTCTCCATCAGAACCGGCATTGACTCCATTCAGCAGTTTGTGCTGCAGCAGCTCGTCTGTGGGACAAGGATGGCTCCTGACTCAGTGAGGTTGGGGCTCCAATGTCCCGGCACCGGTTCACCAGTCGTCCTTCCTTAGATCCTCCACTTGGGGGTCAATTCACCAGATTTGGACAATATCGAACCCGAAAAAGTTTTAGAGCTAAAGCTCCCCCTAGTGTTGGTAATATGAAACCAACTTTTCCAAAAATCAATCCAGTTCTTCCTCACGCTATAGTCTGTATGTGTATAAAAACTTGAAAACGATCCACGAAACGATTTTTGAATCTCAGTTAAGTTTTTCTTGAACAGAGAATCCGTAAAAGAGAAGTCAACGGATGCTAGTTGAGCTACAGCTAGCACAAGCTACAGCAGGTAAGAGCAGGACGTTTTAACTCTTAGTCCAGCACCTTCTCTGCGAGGTCTAAGGTCGCCACGGCGTCCGTCAACCGTGCTATTATCGACGACCTATGACCTCACGTTATCGGAGATGGAAGGCTTGGCGATTTGAAAGAATACATCCGTATTTTTGTCAAGAATGAGGGGAGATGAAAGAACGTACGACAGTCTGGAGGTCACGTGATTCCCCCATGACGATGACGGCGCACCACTTCCCTTCAGGCTAGGAGCTAACGAGTCGGGTCCTACGTTCTGCAGGCGTTCAAATTCATGCAGTGTCTCTTTCGGAATCCCTGGAAACACAACGAGTTTGACCCCGACTATTCAAGCAGGTCGGCTAATGTGATGTTTGATGAGGAGGCGGGTCGATCACGGCTACAGAAGTACTCTGTGTCCTCGCCAACGACGCTCTTTTATTCCTCTGTGTTGGTATTCCGTCATTGAAACGTGGAAAAAGAAAAGGCTGGGGGTGTTATTGCCACATTTCAACAGGCCTTTATTATTATTGCAACTAGTAGCAGTAAAAGTCCAGAGTCTACTCGCGGCTGTGTTTGTTGTTACTTTGTCATCCTTTATGGTATAAAACACGATGTCGTTGTCTTCTTTAAGATCTTCTTTGTCTTTGGGCTCTTCCCTTTCCGGGGGGGAGGGGGGTTGGTTCACCGCGGTGGATCATCTTTCTCCATCTCAGGTGTGGAAATCAGTTCCACGTATTGATTTGGAATAGGTTTTAACATCGGGTACCCTTCCTGACACAACCCTCCCCATTTATCCGGGTTCGGAACCCACCGCATACTTGTGACCCCTTCGTTTATACCAAACTGTGACTTCCTTCTGACCCGATGGTTTGGCCCAATGGAAGGACTTTATTTGGCAATGACTCAGAATCAGGATATAGTCACGATGTTTGAGCTAGCATTACTGTTACCCCACATGAGTCACGTGACTTGACTGACGCACTGACATCATGTCTGAGGAAAGCTGTTATAAAGCGTCTTGCAGTGTTTTGTAATTTGTGCCGATGGTGAGCATTTAAATAAAGTTTGGTCTTCAAAGCTAGATGAAGGGATTTTTTTGGGGGCTTTATTATTCCCGAAAACTTGTTTGAGTCCTGATGAAAATGTACGTATATTATACAAAATGGCTCCACAGCGCCCCCTAGAGTTTTTTCAAAAAGAGCAAACATTTGAAAAGTATGAAATTTGGAATACATTGTTATCAATTCCAAGATCTACCAAACGTCTCTTGGTCCTTTGACGCAAAAACAAAACAGGAAGTTGACCATTTTGAATTTAATGTGCCATCTTAAGGTGCTTTTTGGCATCTTAAGGTATTTTAGATGCCCTCTAATGGGGTAGTTCCACAGTAAAATTGTGTTTTCCACCTTTAGTGCAGTGGAACTTAAAGTTACGACACGGTTTCCGGATGTTGTGGAGTGTCTCCTGCCGTCACGTACTATCTTGAATTTTTCCGCTGTTTTTTCCGCTCTTTGTCGTCATCGTATTGTTGTCGTTTCTTCACGCATTTTTACGTTGTGCAGCTATACAAACTGTTGCTCCCTCTTCTCCCCTCATTCCTCTGTTCCGCCTCGCTCCTTCCTTCATTCCTGGCTGAGCAGCATTGATTAAAGCCCCCCCCCCCCCCAGCCTCTTCTCAGCCCTCTCAGTGTTTGCCTTCTCTCTCCGCCGCTCTTTGTTTCGCAGATACGATCCGACTTGCAGCCGACAGACACAAACAGCAGCTTGTTCACTCCATTTAGCTGCTGTTTGGACTGCAGCTACATTACAATCTTATCGGGGGGAGTCGCTGGCGAACCAGCGCCGCTAATAAACTGATAACACCTCCGTGTTATTGATTCTGGACTCAAAGCAGCCAACTTCATCCCGCAGTCGGACCCACAGCGATAATTGCTACGCGGCTCGGCTCTCGACATATGAAAATGCTTTTACATGTTTATACAAAACCGCTATTACTAGCCTAACGATAAACGTCGCTGGATCGGATTTCAGCGGACGATCCTTCCTCCTGGCAGGGACCAGACTAGAACCAGAACTTTGGAGATCTGGAGAGAGATAATCCGTCAATTTCGATTGCCCCAACAGATTGCTATATTTATCTTTACTCATCATATCCCAAGGGCTTTGTCTTAGGTTTTACACACACGATCGGCCATAACATTATGACCAGGAGCCTGATGTAACGATTCCCCTTCGCTGATGTCACGGTCCTAATCCATCAGAGAATGGACTCCACCCCTTCTGAAGGTGTGCTGTGGTGTCTGGTACCAAGATGTTGGAAGCAGAACCTTTGAGCGCCCAAAAGAAAGAGGAGGGGGGGCTTCATGGATCACAATTGTCTGTCCAGCACATCCCACGGATGCCGGATTGGACTGAGATCTGGAGAATCTGGAGGTCAAGTCAACACCTAGAACTGGTTGTTGCGTTTAAAACAAAAGGAAAGAAAAGTATAAGCCGTTTGGAGTAGTGGAGGCAAATGTTCTTTTGATTCCTTTGCTGTTTATTTGGGGTTGGAGCTGGTGGGGTGGGTCAGTGAGCTGAAAAGAGACGCTGAAGTGGAAAGCTCAGGACACGAGCTACAGAGTATATGAGGGATGCTCAGAGAGTTTGTTGGAGTTTTCAGTAGATTTAGGTGCTGGTAATAACTCAGAGAGTTATAACTCAGAGAGCACCACTCAAAGCCTAGGAGTGTGGAGCAGAGAATAAAACAACGTGCCGAACACATGAAGAGAATGAGAGAGGACGAAAGAGTTTTAAAAATACAAAATATGAGTTTCAGTATTCCGGCACACTTACAATTTGGATTCATTGCAATCAGAATGCAGTAACATACATGAAGTGATCATATTACTTTAAAGAATAGATCTCCTATTTTTGACACGTTTATTTACTCTTAAATAACGTAATACCAGTTTAGAGCATTTTCCCAGAAGCCCTTGTGCTGAAATCGACCTATGACCTGCCTATGGGGTCTCACTACGATACAGAATGAACGATGGGAGTCGACACACAGCAACAACAAGAATGCATTTTTGTCATGGAAATTTAAACATGCTAGCAACTTTTGCTAACCAGCAACCAGGGTGATATCTGATATCTGGCTAAAAGTGTCTGCTAACGTTCCTGTTAACTCAACAAACTCTGGTCGGTATCCGGAAAATTGCTTTCGCAATCTATGGCGAGTTGTTTAGCTAGCTAGCGTTAGCTACGCCGCTCTGCGCATCATTGCATTGTCTACCCTGCTAACGTTTGCTATCTCTATGGGTATTCTGCTGTTACATTAGCCATTTAGATTTATATGTGTCCGTGCCCCGGGTCCATATGAGCGATGATGGGATGCCAGTTGGTCAAACTGTTTAATCTATGGTTGATGAAGAAGAACATCCTCGATGTCGGTTAAACGTCCACTGGCGGGCAACAAACGATGCACACAAACAAAACCTGACCCATTGCTTTAGAGCGTTTGAGGACCCAACCGATGAAGTTCCGACCCTTACATCAAATGTAAGAAAATAAAGAAGAAACGCCTCTATATCTCTTCATAGGACTCCAATAAAGGAACATCAGATGACGATGAGGTGAACCTCCTGCTCTCAAGCAAAGTGAAGACAAATAATAACTTTTTGTCACTTTCTGACGTACGAAAATGGATTTCCGAGACTAATGGAAACACTTTAAGAGTTCTTCCAACATGTAATGTGTGGAGAAAAAGAAAATAGGAAGTCATTTTCATGCGATCACGTCCTCGGCGGTTGGAGGCTGTTTGGGTTCCTTGTTTGCATATCGAAACCTCTCTGTCCTCATTTGCTCGCTCCCACTCTCCTGGAGGCCGTAGTCGACCCACTGAAATGCACAGATAGCTTAATTTGTTCCGACTGGAGCCTCAGAGGTAACTGGACTCAAAACAGCGTGACTCTAAAAACACAGGGCCGGACTTACAACAGGTTTCGGCGCACAGGTGAGCATTTCAATCCGAGAAGGCCGAGCCGAAGCCAAAGGCAAGAGTGGAAAACAACGAGCAAACTACTTGAGCAACTGGGAAAGAGGGCGTAATGACAGAGACAGCAGGAGAAGGATGACCCGGCACAGGAGGGAAGGAGGACAGACTAAAAGCCTGAGGAGGAGAGAAAAACCAATCGTGATCCAGGACTTCTGTCTCGTTATTGTCTTTGTCTTCTTCTTTGATCTGTTCCCTTTAGGGGTCGCCACAGCGGATCAACTGTTTCCATCTTCCTCTGTCACGCCAACCAACTACATGTCCTCTCTCACCACATCCAGAAACTTCCTCTTTCTTCTCCTGCCTGCAGCTCCATCTCCAGCATCCTTCTAACAGTAGATCCACCATCCCTCCTCTTCTTCACGGGTCAGAACCATCTCAATCTGTCCTTTCGGACTTTGTCTCCAGGACGTCTAACCTGGACTGTCCCTCTGATGTCGCCTTTCTAATCCTGTCCTTCCTCCTCACTCCCAGAGAACATCTGAACATCTTCATCTCTACCTCCTGTCTTCTGGTCAGAACCACCGTCTCTAAACCATCCAGCAGAACTGCCCTCACCTCCATCTTGGAAGCCAGTCTGCCTGCACCAGAAGGGGCTCAGAGCCCATCCTTGGTGCAGTCCCACCTCCAGCCCATCAATCCTTCCTACTGCACACCTCACCTCTGTAATCCTGCTCTCATACACATCCTGTTCCACTCTAACTTACTTCTCCGTCACTCCAGACTTCCTCATTCAATCCCAGAATTCCTCTCTCGCCGCTCCGTCGCACGTTTCCTCCAAATCCACAAACACCCAATGAAACTCCTTCCCTCGTCTTCATCTTCAGCGCTCTCAAAGCAAACAATGCCCCTGTAGTTTTCATTCCCGCCAATGTAATCTGGGTCAAAGTGTTCCCTGTAGGTTCCCTTTCAGCCTGGGAACGTTTATTTTTGTAAGCTTGAAAAACAAGCCATATTTCAACTTATCTCTTTTCACAACGGCCTATATTTCTTCCCAGCTTTAAAGCCCACCCTGTCCGACTCAACGCTCCACTTAACCGATCCACATGAGACCCTCTCACTCTTTCAGTCACTCCCAACAACCTGAGTTCTCTCCACAAAATGCTCTTTTCCCGCATGTGGTTATTACTTCTTTCACCTTTTTATTTCTCTTTTTTCTTTTAAATATTTTCACTCCTCCTCGTTTTTGTGAGCAGGATAAGGGGAAACCACTGGAGGGATTTGCAAGAAATGTTTCCCAGAAGTATTTTATGGCATAATCCTAAAAAGTGATTCTAGGTGTTACGCAGCATTTCCAGTAAGATAATATAAAATAATCTAGTTTAAGCCGTTTGGACTAGTGAGGTCAAAAGGTGACTGTTACTGCCTTTATTTCTAGGATTCCTTCGATTTTCCTTCTGGGGGTTAGAGCAAGGGGCTCAGTGGGCTGAGCAGAGACGCTGAAGTGGAATGCCCAAGACAGGAGGGGCTACAGAGTATTTGAGAGCAACAAAGTAGATTATATGTAGTAAAAAGTCTATCTAGGACATTAGCATATTTCAGGCGCATGCGATCTCCTAGTTACACGCCTACTGCTTATTTTAAGTTGCGTTATTCCTTAATGCATAAAAGTGTTTTCTCAGTATTCAGCCTCTAAGTCTCACAAAAGATGGAGAGAACGGGACTGAACTGGATATTGCAGGAGATGGAAAATGTCACGTTGGTCTATGTGGCACCAAGTGTGAGGATAACCGGGGGGGGGCTTCTATCGCATCGGAAAAGTCAGGCTACCGAAGGGCAGATGTTTAAATGCCCTTTCAGAAAGTGTGGCGAAAAGTACACCAGTGGTTGTAGGGAGAAGCGTTGACAAAACCAGCTTGAGAATCCCAGTCACTCAGGTTTTCGAGGAAATGGAGGTCTTCCCCGAAAAAGCCGACAAAACACAATACAGGACATGAATCAGTCGCACCTACGTTCCAAACTTCAGGGGGGGTCGACTTTGCTTGGACTTCCTGAAGCTGGTATAAACAGTGTGACACGTGAGGGATTTCTGAAGGCTTTGCGACACCCAGGCACTCAAAACTGACCATAAGAGAACAAACATTTATTTTGGAAAATAGCTGCAGTTATGTGGAGCCAGTTTTGATTATTCTTGGTCAGACCGAGTCGGGCAAAGAATGAGGCTGAGACTCTTTTGTACTCAACTATAGCAAGTCGAAACTAGTGTCCAACTCCACAATGATGTGCAGGATTGGACTTTGAAGGACCTGCTTTTCAGACGCACCCCCCTCACTTTTCATTAGGGCGTAATCTCGAGTCGGGACTCATTTGAAGCAGTCGACCAATCAGGGTCCGGCAGAAAAGGGCACAAGATTAAGGCCGTGTATCTGACCCTT
This sequence comes from Lophius americanus, assembly GCA_037951165.1. Lineage (NCBI taxonomy): Eukaryota > Metazoa > Chordata > Actinopteri > Lophiiformes > Lophiidae > Lophius > Lophius americanus. Next base: position 866,105 of record JBBDHG010000259.1, on the reverse strand, counting down.
GGAAATTATTTTGCCCCACAACAGATGGAATATTGATCGTGTGCAACTTGTGCCGCTTTGTCGAGAGCAAGACAACGAGTGTTTTGGACAGGATTCTCTTGTGAAGGACCTCAAGGATCTCCAGTCGAATGGAGCAACTTTGCGGGGTTGCCAAAAGATGAGCTCACATATTTCCTTGAACGCCAACGAGGTCTACCTCCTCGCCCGGGCCATGAGGTGTTTGAAGGGAATTGCTTCGACTGACTCTGGCTTCATACCTTCAACATCTTGTGTCCGAAGAGAAACACTTACGAATCCGGATCCGAAAACGGTTTATTGCCGATTAAGTCACACTTACAAGGAATTTGACCTGGTGTCTTGGCGCAAAGCTTAACTTATATTCATCGACGCACCGCCGTGCCGCCAACGCCAAGATCAACCCACTTCATTTTTGTTAATACCATTTGGGAATCGTGTTCTGGTCTGCAGGAATGTTCAGGTAAGGCGGTTCATGTCGTAGCAACATTCACATGAATACTCCAGCAGCTCTTCAGTTCTGTAGCATCCGACAACTTTATTGGGGGGTGTGGTTACGCCTTCTCTCCCAGAATGCATCATTGAGGGTTTAGCAAACATCACCCTGTAGCTGGTTCACCAGACGTCCTTCCTAAAATGACTTTGGCAGGTGCTGACCCACCGCAGACCAGGAAGAACCGGTAAGTTTTTGGACTTCTATCTCGGATCCAGTTGAGAGAACAGGGCAATATGGAAACAAACGATGGAAATAAATGATGCTCTGTGGCGACCCCTAAAGGGAACGGGCGAAAAAGGAGATTCTCTGATCCAGTTGTCTGACCTTCAAATCCGGCCTTTGCCAAAGTCTCTCAGAACCTTTTGTTTACGTCTGATAGTATGTGGATCACTAGAAGTGAGAAATATTCTGCTGAACAACATCCAAGCCGATAACTCCATAACGAAATGTTGCCTCTGTAATGAATTCCATTCTTGAAAAAACTTCATATCTGGCGCCTGATCTCCGTTTCGCTCGTTCCCCTCCTCTGCGCCGATGATCTAACTCCTTAGTCATTCAAAATAATTCCCCATCTGCCAACACTGTGATTTTGTGCGACACGTGGCCGCCAGGATAAAGCTGATTCCAATAATTATCCTCCGTTACGGAAGTCAGCACAAAAGCCCCCCTGCCCCCCAGACTGGGGGAGTTTGAGGAAAACAGAATTAGCGGCATTGACTCTATTTTACCTTTTTTTTTGAACAGATAATTACTCGCAGACAGTGAACTGCACATCCGGAACTGTAATGAGGGGCGCAGTCCATAAACCGGCAAATTAGCTCCCAAAATTCTCCCAGCTGGTAACAAACACGTTCTTCATCCGATCATTAAGAACGGACCGGAACGTCGACGTTCAAACCGACGTTCAGTTTCATACGCCTTCGGTTATGAAACTCAAGGCTTCGGAAAACGAAGCCTTTGGTTGTGGACAATAAAGTATTCTTATTCGGATTGGTTTACATATCTTGCCTGGGATCCGAATAAACCCCTACTTCCAGGATGGGACTTCCAGGATCTTCCGTGACCCCATCCCAGAAGTGACTTGGGATCTTCTGGGATGGGACCCGGCTACCATCTTGATCCTGGACAAGTGGAAGAACGTTGATGGACGCGTGGGGGGGATAATAGGACTTTTGTGTTGGATGCACACAAAACGATTCATTTTCCCATCTAATTGGGATTCTCGGGTCCATCATCTTCGCTGCTTCCTCCTCACTCACTGATGATGCGTTCTGATTGGACGATTGCACAACACTCTTAGATGTTGGCCTTCATTTGCTGCTTTCTGGAGTCTAAATGCCATCGCAGTGCTAACGATCCACTGCCGTGGCCTTTTGGGCGTCCTTCACGCCGACATCGTTAGTCAAACAAGACACGACAACTGACACTTTGGGTTTTAATTAGCGGAATCCAACTCCAGTTAATTAATCGTCTTCGGCGCCGCTGACTTTGCTCTGGGTTTCGTTGTGGTATTATTCCGGTCTGTCGGACGGAATTTCATTTGCAACAAAACATTTTTGCTCACACAGTTTACTTTACCTCCTACAGGGAGGTCATGTTTTCACTCCTTTGCTTTTGTCTGTTGTTTGTATGTTGATTTGTTGGTTTGTTTGTAAGCAGGATAACTAGAAAAACTAGGAAAATGGATTTGGATGGAATTTTACCCCGTGGTAGGTTTTGGCATATCCTAGCACGTATTGACTTTTGTTCATGTTAAGGCAAGCCTTTTGGAGTAGCGACATCACAATGTGGCTAATTTTGCCTTTGATCCTATGATTTCTGTTTGGGCTCAGTGGGCTGAACAGAGACACTGAAGTTGTCACCTTGGCTCCTGTTGTGTTTTGGTTGAGGTTTGCGCTCTGAGTGCTTTTTCTAGTATAATTACGTTTCCTGTAAGAGAACATGGTTGGACATCACATGTATCTGATGTCAAGCAGGTTGTTTTACAGTAAAAAAGTGTTTATGTCACATTTTCATTTGTGGCCGATACCTCTGAGGTTTTGTCCTCGAATCGCAATCAAGAAAGGACCAGCTCCTAGAGGTTTCCTGCGGTCCACCTTTTAGCAGCGCAGCTTAAATTAGCCCAGCGGGCTAAAGCTAGCGACGGATCAGAGCCAGCCGCGAGCCCTGGAGAAATGAAATGTCATACATCGGTTTATGAAACGCACCACGTTTGTATTTTGTGTGTGTCCGAATACATACACAATGCCAACCACCGTTACCTCCACTGTAATCCTTCAAAATAAGAGCACTTAAAATACACAATTCACTTTGGATTTAAATCTGTAAAGACTGTTACTGACACTGTTACTGACACTGTTTCTCACACTGTTAATGACATTGTTACTGACACTGTTACTGACGCTGTTTCTGACTCTGTTACTGACGCTGTTACTGACACTGTTACTGATGCTGTTACTGACACTGTTACTGATGCTGTTACTGACGCTGTTACTGAAACTGTTACTAACGCTGTTACTGACAATGTTACTGACACTGTTACTGACACTGTTACTGACACTGTTTCTCACACTGTTAATGACACTGTTACTGACACTGTTACTGACACTGTTACTGACGCTGTTTCTGACTCTGTTACTGACGCTGTTACTGACACTGTTACTGATGCTGTTACTGACACTGTTACTGATGCTGTTACTGACACTGTTACTGACACTGTTACTGACGCTGTTACTGAAACTGTTACTAACGTTGTTACTGACACTGTTACTGACTATGTTACTGACGCTGTTACTGACACTGTTACTGACACTGTTACTGACGCTGTTACTGACGCTGTTACTGTTACTGACGCTGTTACTGATGCTGTTACTGACGCTGTTACTGACACTGTTACTGACTATGTTACTGACGCTGTTACTGACACTGTTACTGACACTGTTACTGACACTGTTACTGACACTGTTACTGACGCTGTTACTGACACTGTTACTGACGCTGTTACTGTTACTGACGCTGTCACTGATGCTGTTACTGACACTGTTACTGACACTGTTACTCACGCTGTTACGGACACTGTTACTGATGCTGTTACTGACGCTGTTACTGACACTGTTACTGACACTGTTACTGACGCTGTTACTGACACTGTTACTGACACTGTTACTGACACTGTTACTGACACACCACTCGTGGACCCGTTGACATCACCAGTGTTTTCAGGGCTGGTCCAGAAGCACCAAGCTGCTTCAATAAGTCCGTGAGTGTGAGCATGTGTTTGTAGGGGTGTGTTTGTGAGTGTGTCTGTCTGAAGCTGTGTAGCTGTTTTTATGTGTTTGCATGTGTATGCATGTGTAGGTGTATGTATGTGTGCATGTGTGTGTGTGTGTGTGTTTGGGTGCAGGTATTTGTGTGTGTGTACGTGTATTTATATGTGTGTATGTATATGGTTATGTGTTTGTGTGTGTGAAGTTTTGTGTGTGTCTGTTTGTGTGCTTGTGTGTGAGTGTGTTTGTGTGTGTATGTTCTTGTATATGTTTGTGAATGTTTGTGTGTTTTTGTGTGTTTGTGTGTATGTATGTTCTTACATTTGTTGCCAACAGACCACGCAGACAGACATGTATGCAGACAGACATGTATGCAGACAGACATGTATGCAGACAGACATGTATGCAGACAGACATGTATGCAGACAGACATGTATGCAGACAGACATGTATGCAGACAGACATGTATGCAGACAGACGTGTATGCAGACAGACATGTATGCAGACAGACATGTATGCAGACAGACATGTATGCAGACAGACATGTATGCAGACAGACATGTATGCAGACAGACATGTACGCAGACAGACATGCACCAAATGGCTTTTAATTTCCTGCCTGACATTAATATCCGTTGGAGGGGACACACACACACACACACACACACACACACACACACACACACACACACACACACACACACACACACACACACACACACACACATTGTCTCCCGTCTTCTTGTCCTGATGAGCTGCTAGATCTGAGCAGCTGATCTCTGAGACAGAACCGCACAGAGAGGCGGGAAAGGGAGAAAGGAAAAAGAAGGAGAACCCATTCCGTGTCTTTCTGATGGTGTGGTTTGGGTTCTGGTTCTGTCTCCTGGGACCGATTCATCGAACGTTTCAGGTCGACCACAACTATCTTCTCACTGAAGACGAAGACGTCCACCAGGGCCGGCAGAAGAGGAGCGGGACAGAAGCCTGATGAAGACACGCTATCTGATTTCTTGTGCCCTGATTGGTCCCCATTGGAGGGTGCGTGAGTGTGTGTGTGTGTGTGTGTGTGTGTGTGTGTGTGTGTTTGCGTGTGTGTGTGTGTGTGTGTGAGTGTGTGTGTGTGGCATACGTAAATACACACTAAGACGGGGCTGCAGTGTTTTTTGTGAAGTGAGTTCAAGGACTGATAATCAGTAATCAGGTAATTAGGTTTAAGTGTGAGTGTGTGTGTGTGTGTGTGTGAGAGTGTGTGTGGGTGTGTGTGTGTGTGTTTGTGAAGTTTCCTGTTAGCATCATACACAGTGAGAGCAGAAATCCACACAAAGATTTGTTATCTTTGCATAACATGTCAATCTGTGTGAGTGTGAGTGTGTGTGTGTGTGTGTGTGTGTTTGTGTGCGCATGCATGTACGTGTGTCTGTGTGTGTATATGTAACCTGAAGAATCCCCCTCCTCATGTTTCAGGTGGGCTCTTTCACTTCTGTGTCTCTGCTGAGCGCACAGAGGCCTCAAAAACCACCAGTCCAACCACTCCAACTCCTTTATTTTTCATTTTTCACTTTCACCACAGGGTGGCGTCACCACTGCGACGCATCTAACGCCTTTATCGTACGTGGAAACCCTGTAAAAGTAAAAAGTCGTGTAAATTCTCACAATAGTTCACCAACAAACAAACAAATGTAAAAACAAGAAATTCTTGGCGGCGATGAAGTAGAATATTTTAGCTCTAATAGGACGCCATATTATCGGAACTGAGGTTGAAAGGGAAAATTTCCCGCCTAAACCCGACACAAATCCTCAGTCAAGAAGCAAGAATTAAATAATTCAGACTTTTCTTTCTTTTTTGGGGGCTTTTCTTCTTCTTTTAAATGATTTAAACTCGTTGGAGATTTATTTGATCGTTGGAAACTAACGGTAAAAATGCTTTTATTTCGTCTTAAGGGGGGCGATGGCCCCCCCCCCATGGCCCCCCACAATGCCTGCCCTGTGGTATTTGTAGTACGCTGTTATTTTTAGCTGCATTCATCTTTTGACACGACACATCCTCTTTTGCGTCGTTCGTTTCCGTTTCCACATTCCACCAAAAAGTCGAAGGAGTCTGAAGAACCAAATCCGAAAAATGTTTTTTTTTGACGCAAACCTCCTCCTTCTGTTCAGATCCTGCCACAAAGACCACCTGCACACCGGTCCCAGAAGCTCCACGATGTCCTGGCCCTCTTCCACTCATTCTGCCGGATTTCTATTGTGCTGCAGGCTTAGCATTCCGGGACTCCAGCAATTTCCTCCTCTGCTTCTTGGACTTCTGCTTCTGCGTCTAAACCTCCTGGATGGATTTCCTGGTTCTTGTTTCTGCCCCGATGTTGTTGTTGTTGTTGTTGTTTTTCCCTTTCCGTCTAAACTGCTAAAAAAGTGATCTTCCGTCTGAGTTCCGCTCCTGAATTCAGATCTTTAGCCACACATGACATTAAAGTTGCAGTGCGTAGCATCTAGCGCAGCATCTAGCATAGCATGTAGCGTAGCATCTAGCGTTGATGTTCCAGATTTCCACCTCAGCACACCCATCCCTATCCAAGAACCTACAGCAAAGAGTGGAAACAGAACCTGTAGAATCTGCTTGATTGGTACCGATCAACCGTAACAGTTGATCGGTAAGTGACGTTCGGTCTCAGCGTTGACTTTTAACTCTCAACCAAGAATATTTAAGCCGGTGGTTTGAATGTTTTGGCTGATTATTCTTAATCGAACAATGAATTTCTTGAAAGGAAATCAGTGTGTCGTCTTAAACGAATGATTTATTTATTTATTTGTATTTTTGTCGACGTTGGCTTCCATAAGAATTCAATTATAAGAATAAATGATGAGTAATGGATTACTCATCATTTATTTTAATGATATCACATACCTGCTTATCCTCATCAGAGTGTATAAAGATGCATTTTCATGTTATGGGATGTAGAAGTTCCAGCAGTGACCAGAGAGGGCAGGAGAGTTCAGCTAATCTCTCCCCGCTGCTCCGGCGTCTCTGCCGGGCTGCAGCCTCTCCCTCCCTCCCGCCCCCTCCCGCTCCCTCCCTCCCGCTCCCTCCCTCCCTCTCCCTCCCTCTCCCTCCCTCTCCCGCTCCCCCTCCCGCTCCATCCCGCTCCAGCTCCGGTCTTTACCTCCAACCTCTTTAGATCAATGGCTCCGCGCGGCGCTTATGTCTCTCTACCGCCCCTCTCTCTCTCCAGCTGTACTCGGGGGGAGAGCGCCAGTGTGGATCAGACCCTCTCCATCCTCTCCTCCCTGGCAGACTGAGCAGACCTCCGTGAAGGCGGCGTGGATTCGAACCCTTCTCCACCCTGAGTGAGCGTGAGGCGCGGCGGCGGGAGTGATGGAGAGTCTGTCTCCATAGTTACCGGAACTAAGTTCTCATCCCAGACGGAGGGGATTGAATCTGGATCTTTTTCTTTCCTTTCTTTTTGGGGATCCGAGCCCTCAGAGAGGAGAGGTGGTTCTAACCCCCATCCTCCTGCTCCTCACCTTCATCATCCTCTGGACCGACACTTGTTTTTTTTTTCCTTCTTCTTCTTCTTCTTCTTCTTCTTCATGCTTTTTAACTGACACTTGGATTCGGTGCCGGATTTAAAAGAAGAAGGAGAAGGAGGGTCTTGATCTTCTGCTCCGGTGGTTCCTCTGGCTCTGTGGGACTGGAGCCGGGCGGCATGGAGCTGGTTCTGGGTGGATGTATTGGTGATGTTTCAGAGGTGCCGGTGCTGAGGAAGAGGAGGAGGAGGAGAAGGAGGACAGGAGGAGTCTACCTGCTGCTGCTGCTCTGCTGGCTCCTAGCTGCTCACCCCGCAGCGACCGGTGAGTGTTTTCTGCCTCCAGCCTGCAGTGCGCGTGTTTGGGTCGGTACGCGCGCGCGTGTTTGGGTCGGTACGCGCGCGTGTTCTGGTTGCCGCACACTTAAAACGGACACTTTAGCTGCATGTCCTCGCTGGCTGCTGTAAATCCTAATTCCAGAGGTCCGGACTGGATTTGTGCTGTGTGTGACCCGGCTGTAGGTTACTGGGTTTGACTGGGTTTGAATGGATTCTGCCGGGTTCTGATCCCGTGTCATAGTGTCTGAGCAGAATCCGGTGAATTTTCCTGCATATTTTAACATGAATCTCCCCCCAAAAAAGAGCTCCAAATTCTGGACCGCGGTTCTGATGGGTCCAGGTCTTACACTTGCGTCTCACACCTGCTGCCTGCTGGCCTCGGTGCTGGTTCTACCGGGTTCTACTGTGTGTGATCCAGCTGTTGATCCTATGTTGTACTCTTTGAACAGGTTTAAGTGATTTTTTTTTTTCGGGACATTTTAAAATTCAATTGATTGACACGATATCCGCATTTCTCGGTACCGGGTTTTACCGGGTCTAGCAGATCTAACTGGGCTCTCATTTTATGTATTACTGGATATTTTCTTTTGAAGATTCCCTAACAGAACCAAATTCGGTGCCTCTGATCCCTCCAGGTTTTGGTATCTCACCTGCTGCCTTCTTGTCTCAGTGCTGGTTCTACTGGACCTTACTGTGTGTGATCCAGCTGCAGTGTACTGGGTTTTAACTGGGTTTAATGGACTTCACTGGAGGGGGAGGGTCCGATCTTATGCTGTGCTGTTTGAGCAGACTATTTGGTTTTATAGTGTAACACCGGTTCACTTAACTGGGTTCTACTGGGCTTTACTGTCTGTGACCGGGCTGCAGGTCCACTGGGTTTGACGGGGTTTAATGGACTTCACCGGGGGGATCGGATCCTATTACTGCTGGAGCGCATTTTAGCTGCATATTTATACAGGAATGTCACCCAAAGAAGCAGATTCTCTCACCAACCGGGCCTCCTGATCGGACTGGGTTTTACAGTCGTACAGGGTTTTGATTCTGCCTGTCTGTGCTGGTTTTACTGGACCTCAACAGTCGGATCACGAGCTCCGGCCCGCAGGTCTGAGTAGATGTTTCCACATGTTCGGGACAAAACTCGGATTTAAGCACATTTTCCTGCCTTTAATGGGTTCTGTTCAGATATTTGTGGGACTCACGAGGCGGCGCCGGCTCTGGTCCGATTCCCGCGGGCCTTATCGTGTTCTTTGACGACCGCTTCCAGCAGGTTTCATAGAATCTGGCCGCTATCTTGGCCCGCTGGCCGGCACCGAAAGGATTTACAGGGTTTAAGCTGTGGAGTTTCATTGGTTTCTCCAGCAGGTCCGACCCGGTTTAAACGGGCTCGAGTGGATTTAGCTGGGTTCAATCATTTCCTCTTTCGGATTCTTTTACAGCCGTACTGCTCTTTTTTACCGGGTTTTGTTCTGGACTTAACCAGGTTTAATCTGATCGTAGGAATCCTTTTCTCCCGTCCCGCCTCCATCCAGCGTCAATAACCGCTAATCCTCAGAGAGGGGGGGGCGGTTCTGACCCGATTCAATCACACGGACCGGTTTACAGTGTGCAACTTTGTCTAAATGTGCACAATCAGAATTTTATGTAATAGTACAGAAATATTTATTTACTGTTTCAAGTATTTCAGGTGGAGTTTCACTTTTTTATTTTGAGGTCTGACACTGCACTGTAAAACTTGAGGAAATGACCTCGACTAGTAACCGAAATAAAATGAATTATATTTGAGTGTAACCTTTGAATTTAGGTTATAAACACTTAATATCATTGAGTGTTTCCAGTAGAAGTAATTGTTAAAAGTTAATTGATAAAGAAAATGTCTTTTTTACAGTGTAAAATTTGTCTTAAAACGCCGCAGGAATGAAGAAAAAAGTTTATTATGCACGTATCGTAAAAATATTTATTTACTGTTTCATATTTCTGGTGGAATTTCACTTTTTTAATGCATTTGAGGGATAATACTGCACTGTAAAAAAATTACTTCAACTGGTAAACTAAATATAATGAAGAACTTTTGAGTAAAGGCGCATCGATCGGCGCCGGGAGGCCTAGTTCGTCGATATCGGCAATTGGCCAGCCGGTTGCACGCCTGTTTGGGTAAACGCACACCTAGCATGAGCTACCACGGCGCCAAACCTCTCGCAAGTAAACCCGAAACACAAAGATCGCAATTTATAACACCAGTAAGAATAAACTAAGGAATCTCTTCAACCCCGAAAACGTTCGGCACAACAAACTTAATCGCATACTTCAAAATAAATCAACCCGAGGAGCAAGTTTTGGAAGCTAACTTTAGCAGAGCGGCTAAAGCTAGCCAGCCACGAGCCAGAATACATACACAATGCCGACCAGCCTTGTTACTTCCAGTGTAACCCTTCAAAATAAGGGCCCTCAAAATACGTTACTCATTATGATTTTTAAACTTCAAAGAAAAGGAAAAGAAATCGGAATCGGCCGATCAGACACTTTAAAATCCCCGACAGAAAGTGCGACGCTCCCCTCCACAACGACGCTCAGTCACGACCCTTTATTCAGTCTTCTGGGTGGTTCTGAGTCGCAGTAGGGTGTCCGATATGTACCGTTTAGCACTTTAAACGATTGCTGCACACCCCTCCCACCGCATTTCAAATATACTAGGAGAAGGAGTAGAAGAACTATTCAGCAGGATCCAAACTCTCTGCCAAGGCCCGGCGGTTCTGTTTTATTAAATTAGACGTTAATCTGAATGCGACAGGACGGGTGCCATGAAACTGTCCGTGTGGTTCGATTTATGGCGCCGGCCTCTCCCTTCCGACAATTTTCATCCGTCGGGTTTTTGTAGTTGACAAAAACAGAGAAATGTTTAAAAGGAAGTAAAAAAAAAAAAAAAAAAGCCCTTTTATCTGGATAGCATATATGGCATTATTTCACACCACATGACCTCCCGATGAAACCGTTATTATGCGACACGTCTCGTCACACTGTACAAAACAGCCAAATCGAACTAGTGATGATGTCACAAACGCGATGATCAGATCGCAACGAGGGCAGAGCGGGACAGGGTTACAGTTTTTGTCATTTATGATATCGTTATTCTTTGGTCAAAGCGTTTTGGTCGGGTTTAGACGTGCTTCACGAAGAAACTTTGACTTGACTGGACTTGAACGCGGCGTCGCGTTGACCTCGCGTCCGACACAGCTCGTAGTTTATTTTCTTTTCCGGGACGGACCCGACTCGGGCGGAAAAAAATCGTCGGACCGCAGAGGAATTTCCCGTCAGCTGGGACCGATTAAAACCTCTGGGCTCTGGTCGGCGCTCAGGTCCGTTCGGTTCAGCAGGGGCAAAGTTGAAAATTGTGCAGAAGTAAAACCTGGAAACCTTCCACTGTTACCGGGGAAACGAAACACTTTCAGCTTCGACGCACAAACACGTCAAAATACAAATGGATGCTCTCATTATTTCTTTAGCAAATATGCGGTAAGTGCAATAATACCCTTCAAAATGTTCTTTATCAGAAGTTAATGGACTCTGCTGACTCTCTCGCCCCCTCTCTCTCTCCCCCTCCCTCTCTCTCTCGCTCGCTCGCTCGCTCTCCCTCTCTCTCTCTATCAGTGAGTCTCTTGCCGTCAATAAATTATGTCCAAACACTTTAATTAAGCTAATTGGTGGTAGCAGAGACTCGCACAGACACGTACGCACACGAACCACACACACACACACACACACACTCTAGCAGCTCTCGCTCAGTGTGTGAGTGTGTGTGGGTGTGTTCATGTGTGTGTGTGTGTGTGTGGCCTATATTTCCTCAGCTGCTCGGCTCTAAAAACCTCGGCTGAATATTTTACTCAGAGCGAGCTTTTATCCGTGTAGTCGCTGCAGCACCTGCCCCCCCCCCCCCCCCCCCCCTCGCCTCATTCATGAAAGCTTCATGCACTCTGAGCGGGAATATTTCCAGCAGACAGAATATTTTCGCAACCGGATCGGGGCGGCGCTCGGACCCACAGGTGGTGTCGATTCTGAGCCGTCTGACGGTTCCTAACGCTAAAGAGTTCCTGTAACTTCCAGAGAGAGATCGCAATCGGCCGTTTCCTGGAGCTCTTTGGGTCGCGGTAGGAATTTCCAGATGGTCCGGGCTAAACGGCCGCGAGGGTCCGTCATTGGACCGCAATTATCGCAAATGTGCGTCGGGCTATCGGGATCCGTAAATACTGTAAGAATCTGCGCTCGCACACAAAAACGCCCTTGTTGGAGTTGGGAGATGTGAGGATGAGATAAAGGAACACCTGGAGAAGTATTTAAGATCCAGAGAGCTGCTATTACCCATAATTCATCAGTTGGCTTTGGCTTTATGCGTGACTTCTTCTACAAACACGCCCAACAGTCCGCAAATGGGTGGAGATCTGTGCCTCATGTGCAGCCTCCATGAGTGTGGTGCGCGGCGGCACGTAGTCGCTGACGTGAATTATTGAGTCTATTAACGGAACAAAGTCCAAACAGAACACCGAGCGGGTTTTCAGGTTAGTACATCCCTGAAAAGTCTGGGAGATTGAGGAATTGTCATTGCCATAACTCAAAAACTGATGCATAGATCATTTTCAAACTTTACACCCACATAGACTTCAGTGTGAGGAAGAACTGGCTTTATTTGGGGAAAGCTCGGTTTTATATTTTTGACACTAGAGGGGGCTTTATCTGGGGAAATCATTTCTCAACTGTTGGTCCGTTTATGTTTGATTGGGGGTCTTTTCGGGGATAAGTCCAACAGTCCAAAAACACGAAAAAAGGTGGATTGGTGAAGCTGAATTGCCCAGAACATGTTTAAATAAACATCTGTTACGTGATTTTATTGAGTAGATTCACCACCTCACTACTCATGTACTTGGGTTTTTTTGTTTAGTAATCATTAAAGTATAAAAATCCCCGTTGTTATTATCTTTTTTTTGACAATTTCATTTGTCAAAATACTCTAAATAGTAAATAAATGTTTCGATTCTTACATTTTCTCTGCGTGTAATGTAGCAAAACGAACATTTTGCACAGTTATGGCTTATCGATCTGTAATATTATACGAGTAGGACGACGACGCTTTCATTTTTTAAATTTATTCTCTGCATCTGAGCCCTTCCTGAGGAGAACTGGCCTCCGGGGTCTTCGTCAAAGGAGCTGGGATTGAACCCCCGACTTACCGATTGGGGGTCGAACCAACGACCTGCTGGGCCGGTTTAAGCTTCTGGACCACATCAGAGCAAGAAAATCTGGACCAAAGCAAACCCTTACTGATTATGTGCTGCCATGGAGGACAGGGTTGCTGATTCCAGAGATGCTCCTCTAAAGAACCTCCAAAGAACCTCTAAAGAACCTCTAAAGAACCTCTTAAGAATCTGCAGGTCCAGTAAAAGCTTCAGTCCAGATGTTTGCAATCCTCTTGTCGTTTATCCGTTGTTTTAGTTGCTGAGCGATTTTGTCCTCGTCACACGTCTTCCCACTCATCCTGTCTCTGCTTGTGTGTGTGTGTGTGCGTGTGTGTGTGTGCGTGCGTGTGTGTGTGTAGTCCGTTGGACAATGCCGCAGGAACAGGAGCTGTGTTAGCATTAAGGCTAAGCTGATTTAACACTGAGGCTTTGTCGTGATCCGGAGGAGGATTTTTCTTTTTTCTTTTTTCCTTTGCTGTGTGTGTCAGATAGAACCTTCTTCTTCTCCCTGCTGCTCCACTTGCACTCAGTCTTACCCATTTTACACCAAAAAGAACCTGGTGCTAGTTCGGTGCTGGTGCCAGTGCCAGTGCTTAGCTGGTTCAACTCGTGCACCACCTGAAGAACCTGTTAGCAGAGCAAGGGGCCGGTGCTTAAGCTGTCGAAAAGCAAAGAACTGGTACTAGGTCAGGCTCTGGCTCCGAACTAGCCCTGGAACCAGCTCGGTGGAAAACAATCGTGCTTCAATTTTCTCAGAGACTCTTAGACACCAGACTGTGACACTCTATTCCTGTTTTAGATAGTTGTTGTTTTTTCTAAATCCCTAGTAACTCAAAAACCTTTTCATGGATCATTTTGTCATTTTTAGCCCCACATTGACCTGAGTGCGAGGAAGAACTGGATTGATTTTGGGAAACGTGGGCTATATATTTCTATCACATAGGGAGTTTCATCTCCAAATGTGTCCGGGCCATAACTTGCTAACCGTTGGTCTGACTCTAGTGACTATGAATGGACTCGAGGAGATATTTCTCGTTTATGTCACATATATGTCACTCAAATATTTTTGATTTTACCCACTAGGGGGAAGTTTTGACAAAAAACACGTTTTTCAAGATAAAACTTCTTCTTCGTTGGTCCCAATTGGTTCAGATTTTGATGCATATGACTCCTTTTGAAGAGTTTTGTCTTGTTAATATTATAATTGACTCTGGTAGTTCGTATTTTACTCACTAGGGGGCGCTTTTTTTTTTTTTTTTTTTAAAGTGAAAAATACTTTTTCCTGGGCAGAACTCCAAAACTATTTCACGGATCATTTTACAAGTTTACACTCACATAGACCTCAGTGCGAGGAAGAACTGGAGTGATTTGGGGGAATTTCGGTTGAATATTTCCGACACTAGAGGGAACTATATCTCCTTTTATCTCTATGTACTTATATTTGGAATTATATGGTTTTGGTTGAATCCTATCCTGACCGTTTTTATTCCGAATTGAGTCCAAATTTTTTCTCCCACCGTCTCCTTGTTGCCCTTCTTGAAACCTCGGCATCCAAAAAAGTAGCACCTTTTGCTATTTAAGGACTCTAATAATAATAATTCATGCTGTTTATTTTCTGATCCCGTACTTTCACTTTGATTTTGGACTCGTTCCAACTTTTCGTACTCATTTCGCCTTAATTCAAGTAAATTGTCTTTTCACGCTGCTACTCTGATTTACAGCGGCGGCTACTTCCTGTCCAAACCCGTCTCATTTTATCACGACCAGTCTCATTGTTCTCATCCCGTGTCATCTGACGGTTTCTCATCTTTTTATTTCGTCCTATTATTTTTGTCACTTTTTATTTTCAGTGGGATTTGGGACTCGTCGTCTTTTGAGTCATTTGTCTCGAATGGGACCCACTTGATTCTTGTTGGGTTTGGTCCGGGACCTGACTAGGTACCTGGTGGTTTACACTTGGCCCTGGTTGGTCTTCAATTGGGACTTATTGGTGACGACCTGTTGATCTGACTTGGGACTTCACGTGGGACTCGTTGTTCTAGTACTGGACCTCGACTTGGGTTTTGTTGGTAATGAGTTAGAACTTTGCTTTTGTCTGGTTTGAGGCTTTACGGACCCGTTAGTTGTGACTCGGTTCTTGACGTGTGCCGCGTCAGTCCTGAATTGCGACTTGATCAGGGACTTGCTGGTCACGACTCGGTGACGTGACTTCCTGCTGTTATCGGACTTGAGAATTGACTGGAAAAAACTGGATTTTTGTTTGGGCTGGATCGGGGACCAGATTCGGGTCGTGCTTCTCTGACTTGAGACTTGTTGTCGTTGTCCTCACTGAGACCGTCTGTCCTCCTCCGTCCTCTCTGGAGTCGAACCCTCAGCTCCGTTCCAAGTCCTGCAGAATTCTTCTTTTTCTGGTTTTGTTGTATCGATGGATCTCCGTTACAAACGAAACTCCCTGCCGGTAAAAGAAGAAGGTCCGGATCGGCGGAGACACCGTCCCCCTTTTCATGAGGAAGTATCGATCAGCCGAAGGCTGCCGTGAAAATAATTCCCGACCTTTCCCGCTGATATTATGGTATTGATTATGAGACTGGAAGGCTGATCCGGTTCAGAGCACAGGGGCCGTCTTCTTCTCTTTTTAGTCCGGCACCAGAATCGATCAGGGGGATCCGCTGTGGCCCGGTGGAGGGAGTGAAAGATGAGGGTCTCAGAGGTGATCCCAGGGTCAGGGTGGGTCATGTGACGGTTTCACTGTATGATCCTGGAATGTTTCACTGGATGAACCTGGACTGTTTCACTGGATGAACCTGGACCGTTTCACTGTAAGAACCTGGACTGTTTCACTGTAAGAACCTGGACTGTTTCAATTTATGAACCTGGACTGTTTCACTGTATGAACCTGGACTGTTTCACTGTATGAACCTGGACTGTTTCCCTGGATGAACCTGGACTGTTTCACTGTCTGAACCTGGACTGTTTCACTGTATGAACCTGGACTGTTTCACTGTAAGAACCTGGACTGTTTCACTGTGTGAACCTGGACTGTTTCACTGTATGAACCTGGACTGTTTCACTGTATGAACCTGGACTGTTTCACTGTATGAACCTGGACTGTTTCACTGTGTGAACCTGGACTGTTTCACTGTGTGAACCTGGACTGTTTCACTGTATGAACCTGGACTGTTTCACTGTATGAACCTGGACTGATTCCCTGGATGAACCTGGACTGTTTCACTGGATGAACCTGGACTGTTTCACTGTGTGAACCTGGACTGTTTCACTGTGTGAACCTGGACTGTTTCACTGTGTGAACCTGGTTCGGGGTAGTTTGGACCCTGGATCACAGCATCACCTGTTGGGTGATAGAAACAGTGATTTTCTTTGATGTCTTTCTTGCATGTAATTAAGTGGCTTTGATGTTTTGTTCATTGCCACGTTGCCACGGTTACAGATGGAACTCACGCAGGTATTTGACGTGATTTCTCGTGAGATGTTTTATCGTATTTCTTTGTGAAAGCTGTCGGGAGAACCCGTCACTCCTGGTCCAGCAGCAGGTTCAGATGTTTGTGAAGGTTCCGCCATGAGTGTCACAGAAGAAAAAAGCCGTAAAGACGATAATAAGAATGATTTCAGCGACATGACGTCAGGGTCCAGAATAACCAGTCAACCAGCGCCACAGCGGAGGATCCAACCCGGATCTTTGGAAAGATCAAACAGGCCCGATGACATCATGGGTGACGCCAATTTAATTACATGCATTGATGGAGATGAAAATTAACTTTATAAAAATGTCTTTTCTCATGAGTAACCTATAAATTACTGCGATCCATTACCTCTATCTCTGTGATATCTCTACGACGCCCACTTCCTGTTTCCCGGCGTTCTCTCTCCTGACGCGCAGAACAAAGGCGAGAGGAAGAGGAGTGACGATCGCTGAAACCCACCGCCGTCTTTCTTCACGTGTTTCTCCGATGCTTTTATCTTAAAGACGGAAAGAAAGAAAGAAAGAAAGAAAAGCCTTCCATTCAAAAACAGGCGTCATTTCAACCTTCGCCTGATTAAGACTCATCAACCTTTCAAGGTTTTCCCGTCGGCAGCAGCAACAAGAGGCTGTAGAAGGAAAGGAGGAAGAACAGACGCCAGAACGGAATTTAATCAAGAATCACATTAAAGCTCAAAGCAGTAAAAGATTTTAATTAATCAGCCTGGGTGAAGAATAAAGTTAGAGACGATCCGCTTAAAGAGACAGAGCAGGTTTTTCCTCGTCTTCATCGTCCATCCATCATCCAACCCAGCATCCATCCATCATCCATTCATACATACATCCATGCATCCATCTATTCATGTATCCATGCATCCATCCATCCATGCATCCATCCATCCATCATACAACCATCATCCAACCCAGCATCCATCCATCATCCATACATCATACATCCATCTGTACATCCATCCATCCATGCATCCATCATCCATCCATGTATCCATCCATCATCCATGCATCCATCCATCATACATCATCCAACCCAGCATCCATCATACATCCATCTATGCATCATACATCCACCATTCATCCATCATCCATCCATCATCATCCATGCATCCATCCATCCATGCATCCATCATACATCCATCCATTCATGCAGCCATCATACATCAACGTATCCATCCATCCATCTGTCATCCATCATCCATCCATCATCCATCCATCATACATCCATCCATGCATCCATCCATCCATGCATCCATCCATCCATGCATCCATCATACATCCATACATCCATCCATCATACATCCATCCATCATCCATCATCCAACCCTGCATCCATCATACATCCATCTATGCATCATACATCCATCCATCATCCATCCATGCATCCATCCATCAATGCATCCATGCATCCATGCATCCATCATACATCCATACATCCATCCATCATACATCCATCCATCATCCAACCCAGCATCCATCATACATCCATCTATGCATCATACATCCATCAATCCGTCCATGCATCCATCATCCACACATCCATCCATCCACACATCCATCCATACATCCATACATCCATCCGTACATCCATCCATCCATCATGCATCATACATCCATACATCCATCCATCATACATCCATCCATAATCCATCATCCAACCCAGCATCCGTCCTCCATCCGTCATCCATCCATCAGATTCATCCGTCTCTCTATACATTGTGTACGGAGAGAGAATACCTTCGCGTACAGCGCTGATGACGTCATGAAGGCGTGATGACACTCCTCCGGGTTTCCTCGCCGGCGCCGCTGTGCTGTACATATAATTTGAATCTGATTGTGGGAAATTGACGGAACGCAATAATGTTTAAGACAAATGTGCATCATGTAAACACATTAAACAAGTAATAGTAATCAGAATGAGTTCTTCCTCTTTATTGGGTAATAAAGAGGAACAACTGGAGAAATCATCCAGTCCAACGGGTCAGCATGGAAATATATAAAAATTCATACAATGTTCCTATTATTATTATTATTGTTATGATTATTATTATTATATTGAATAGATCAAACGAAAAAAATCCAGTCTGATGTTCTTGTTTGTGTAAAAACGACATATATTGTGATTTTCTCTGCAAATTAATCCACATTAAATCAATTTCCACACATAAAAAAAAAAAAAGGAATAGAAATGTAACACAATCAAACACAACCATCCATCATTTTCTTTAACTGGGACTTGAGGTGGATTTTGCTGGTTATGACTTGTTGATCTGACTTGGGACTTGTTGACGGGACCTGTTATCTGATTTGAGAATTCTTGATCTTGTTAGGACTAGCTAGACTTTTGTTGGGCTTGATCTGGGACTAGATTTGTTTCGTGTTTATCTGGTGGTAGTCCTGATGTAGGACTTGACTCGGGACTACTTGGTCGTGTCTTGACTTGGGACTCGTTAATAATGAGAACACTTGCACTTGACTCCGGTTTGGGACTCAGTTTGTGACCTCCTGATCTGGTTTTGGATATTATTAGATCCCTGTTGGTCCTGATCATGGACTTGACTTGTGACTTGTTGATTGGACTTGTGACTTGTTGATTTGTCTTCAATCTTTACCCATGATCCTCTGCTGTTATTTGCGGCAGTGAACCATGTGTGACTTCCTGTGAAGGTCTCGGAGTGTGATGACATTACTCTCATTCAAAACAAGTTAGCATTACTGTCATTCAAAACGAGTTAGCATTACTTCGTTCAAACATGCTAGCATAACTGTCATTCACAACACGTTAGCATTATAGTCATTCAGAACACGTTAGCATTACTCTCATTCACAACACGTTAGCATTACTGTCATTCAAAACACGTTAGCATTACTGTCATTCACAACATGTTAAATGTTAGCATAACTCACATTCAGAACATGTTATCATAACTGTCATTCACAACACGTTAGCATTACTGTCATTCGAAACGAGTTAGCATTACTTCATTCAAACATGTTAGCATAACTGTCATTCACAACACGTTAGCATAACTGTCATTCACAACGAGTTAGCATTACTGTCATTCACAACACGTTAGCATAACTGTCATTCACAACACGTTAGCATTACTGTCATTCACAACACGTTAAATGTTAGCATTACTCACATTCAGAACACGTTAGCATAACTGTCATTCACCAATCTTTACATGTTAGCATTACTTTCATTCGCAACACATTAGCATTACTCTCGTTCCCAACATGTTAGGATAACTGTCATTCACAACACGTTAGCATTACTGTCATTCACAACACGTTAAATGTTAGCATAACTCACATTCAGAACATGTTATCATAACTGTCATTCACAACACGTTAGCATTACTGTCATTCGAAACGAGTTAGCATTACTTCATTCAAACATGTTAGCATAACTGTCATTCACAACACGTTAGCATAACTGTCATTCACAACGAGTTAGCATTACTGTCATTCACAACACGTTAGCATAACTGTCATTCACAACACGTTAGCATTACTGTCATTCACAACACGTTAAATGTTAGCATTACTCACATTCAGAACACGTTAGCATAACTGTCATTCACCAATCTTTACATGTTAGCATTACTTTCATTCGCAACACATTAGCATTACTCTCGTTCCCAACATGTTAGGATACCTGTCATTCACAACATGTTACACGTTAGCATTACTCTCATTCACAACACATTAACATTTCTCTCTTCACAACGCGTAACATGTTAGCGTTACTCTCATCATCAAAATGTTACGCATTAACCTCACTTATTCACAACACGTTTCACGTTAGCATTATTCTCGTTCACTACATGGTAGCGTTACTCTCATCTCAACACGTTACCGGTTAAAAGTTAACGTTAGCGTCACTCCCATCTTCAACATGCTACACGTTAGCCTCACTCTCATTCAGAAAATGATCGCGTTACAGCAGCATTGCAGCATCATCCGAGAAATTCTGATGGTCACATCTCGGACCAACGTCTCACACACAACGTGAAGAGGAAGGTATCGGGCGCCGGCGTGGGTCAACATTGCCTCTGCCGGTCACGCCCACACATACAAGAGAGGGTTCTGATCCGGCAGCAGCAGACACCTGAGGGTTTACAGCTTCTCTCTCTGTGATATCAACCCTGCAGAAACTTTGGAGCCATATTTCAAAAACCGACAACAACATTATGTCGATCTGTCGACCGTTTATTGTTGAGGAAAAAGTTTCCCCCCCGTGCCTCAAGCTCCACATGAATCAAACGGGTTCTCCGGACTAAAAGGCTCGCCCGTCAACAGTCTTTATGACCCGATCGATATGCCGTTATTTCATACGCCGTCACGTACGCGTCCTACGAGTGCAGCGAAACCTCCCCAAACCTTCCCCCCCCCCCCGTCTGTTAAAAAAACGCCGACTCAGCCTGTCGGGTCCTGATGAGCTCGCAGACCCGATGTCCACGTGGTTCTGGGTTCCGGCTCTGATTGCATTGCACTTAAAAAAAAAATCTGGAGAAACCTGATTATGTGAGAAGTAACAGAATTTGGATCGACGGTGCGTTCACTTACAGTTCTTGCTTCCGTCCCAGGAGGAAAATTTCCTACATTTAGTCCGGACTGTGAAGCCCCTCAGGAGGAAGCTGTGTGTTTTTTTTTTTTTTTTTAATTCTGTCCAAATTAATCATCTAGGCAACGTAAACCTTAAAAAAATAGTCCAATAACAGGTTTGGCAGAGAACAGCGGTGTGAATCGGGTCTAGTTTAGATTCCTTCTCCACCGGGATGGAGGCCAGTGCTGACGGGCTGTCAGTACGTTTTTATTCGTGACGAAATGAAAAAGGAAAGTGACGAAATCTGGCGCCATCCGGATGCAGCCAACTGTTGGCCTAGCTAGGTAGCCCTGGCTGGTCATAGAAACACGCCCTGAATGGCAACTTCGCAATCAGAATTTAAAAAAACCCGATAATTTGACCGGAATTGTTGCTCCGAACGTTTGCGTTTCTGTTTAAATCTCCTGCTCCCAGCTGTCTATATTTAACACCAGCTGCTCCGAGGCCGACGCCCATCCATTATTCATTCACCTGCCTTACCTGTCTGAGGAGCGCCGCATCTCCAGCACCTTTAATTCCTGCTCATTAATACGCCGGCGGGCTTTTACGTTAATTGGTTTTTACTTGCTCGACCCCTGCCTGAGTGTGTGCGCCGCTTTCTGTTGTTTTTTTGTTGTTGTTGTGTGTGTGTGTGTGTGTGTGTGTGTGTGTGTGTGCAGAGAATCGTGGTGCGGATTAGACGTGAGGAACAAACGCAAAAACCTGCAGATTTGCTGCCTCAGGATGAAAGGAGTTTGTAGAGCGAGCCCCACGACATCCAAACACTCGTACTGAGCGTCTGCAGGACTTTCATGCTGCAGCTTGGAGCCACATCTGAGATCATCGTTGTGTCTGATTCCGCTCTCTGATCGCGCAACGCCGGGTTTTTGTTCTTCTTCCACACCAAACAACTACACAACTCCAACTACAGGTAGCAGAGAGACTAACGCCGGGCCTAAAGTGCACCATGTGACGCTGGCAAATGAGCCTCAGGACCGCCGTGTTGGTTCTTCGTCGTTTGTGGCGCATTGTACGCGAGGTCACGACGGCCGATGAACAGGCCCCCTACAGGGGTCGGATTATCGGAAAGCTTTCCGGCTTATCAGACATTTAGGAAGGGTCTCGAGTTTGAGAGTCTGAGAGTTGAGAGACCCCTGTGTCGTAATGGAAGACAACCCTGCGGTGACGTGTGGTGCAGTGGTGGGTTGTCGCATTTCTGGTTAGGCAAGAGGAAGGAAAAAGAAGGAGATGTGGCGTCGTCTCCACCTTAAGCGTAGGGGGCGTGGCCTCACAGGCGCGGGTGTCTGGTAGTCTGGACTACTGTGCTGCGCCGCTGCAACAGGTTTCCTTACGCATCGTTTTCATTCTCCTTGAGTCTTCTTCTGCCGTAAACAGACAGGATATGTAGCCGGCGGGGTCGGGGGAAGACGACAAACAGCGCCGTCCTGCCGTGTCGGGTCGGAGTCCAGAATCATCCGGGACAGCGTGAGACACCAGAAGTTCCCCGCGCGGCGCCGCAGCTTCAGCCCGATCAGACGAATCGCCTCGGCTGCCGCAGTTTCCTCTCATAAATATTCAGACGCTGAGGTGTAGCATCATGCCGGCGCGCAGAGGAGGACCTCGGAATCTCGTGAACCCCCGACGCTCACCGAACCCCCCCTCCTCCCCCCAGCAGCAGCAACACGCCGCCCGGCACAGCCGGCTGGATTTATAGCCACTTATAAAGATTAGTGATGCGTCCCGCATGCAGCAGCACCCTCACCGGTACCGACCCACACGCGGAGGAAAGGCTCTCCTCCACCCAGAACCGCCGTGGCATGAGTATCTTCTATCTCCATGATGTAGATTCTTTGTTTTCATGATTTATTCGCTGGAGATGGAAATTCTTACCACTAAGCAGGGAGATAAAAGGTTTCCACCTGACAGCGGTGATTTATGTGCACACACACACACACACACACACACACACACATTACATCCCTCCCCCACCTCCTGCGGGCCCCACTGAGTCGGGTCGAGTTCTTCGTCTGTGGTTTTAATGGAGAACAGGTGTCGCTGTTAAATAGTTAACAGGAGCGTGAGAAACGACCGGACGCGTATCCGCGGCGGCGGAGCAAAGTGGTTCCGCGCCGCAGATCCGCTATCGGGTTCTTACATCTTAAATGAACTTTTTTAGACTATTATTTTAATTTCTTTTAATAGTTACTTTTATTGGAAGGGAATTTTAGATGAATAGGATCATAGAGGACAATAAATGAAATTTACGCATTTGCATATTTTGATATTGCCGATGCAAGCTATGTGAGAAACAATTATTAATAATAAAAATTACATAATAATAATGATCAAATAATGACAAAATAATAATTATAACATTCATTAAATAAAATTTGAAATATAATAATAAGAAGAACATAAGAAATATGAATAATAATAATAAAAATTCTTATAAATGAAATGATAATAACAAAAACAATAATAAAAAGAAAGAATAATTATGAGAACCATCAAAAAAAAACAATAAATTATAAATAAAAATAAATAAAAAATTCAATACATTTAAATAATAAATAATAATAATAATTGAAATGATGAATACAAAAAAAATGTTGGATGAAAATAAATGAAATTGCAGACACTTAATAGAAGTGGCCAAAATAGATAAGGAGAGAGAGAAAAAGAGAGAGAGAGAGAGATAGAGATTTGATCCGAATGTAAAGTGCATTATAAATGAAATGTATTATTATTTTTATTACTAGATGGTCAGAAATTCTCCTTTGATATTGCTGCACAACACAACTCACATTTAAAACACATTTAGAAAGCATAAAACACCTGAGAATGACTGTGCGTGTTAAAAACACAACCTAAAATCAGGAGGAAGTTCTGCTAATCAGTGAAGAAAGATAAGAGAGGCTACCAGGTTGAAGACAAGTCGGACACTTGGCACTGTTTTTTTTTTTTCGCAAACCATCAGTTTCACGGTGTCACGGAATCGTCATCGCTGCGTCGCAGAGCCATCGTGTTAGCGCGATAACTCAATAACCGTTTCTTGAAACTTCTTGAAATGATATAGCTACATAGAACTTAGTGCGAGGAAGAACTACAGTGATTTTAGGATAGATCGGTTGTATATTTCTGAAACTACGGGGACCTTAATTCAGAAGGTTTTGGGCCATAACTTCTCAACCATTGACGTCTATCTTGCATTTATCGTAATTTACTCATGATCAAATTTTACTCAAGCGTTGATCTGAGGAAATCTAGCTTGTATTTTATGTATTTTACTGTAATAGTTCATGATTTACGTACTGGGGGTAGTTTTTTTTTTGATAGAAAACTTCACATTTAATGTGAGAAATTAAATCAGGAGGATTGCTTGTACAACGCAGGGGGATCGGGGACTTTTCAGATACATGCCCTTGCTTGTTACGGTACTTTACTGAAGCACCAGGAGTTTGTCCTTCTCCTCGTCCTCGTCCTTAAGGATAGATGACGTCATCGCTTTATCACTCGGTTGGACAATGTCAGTCTTCATCGTGCAGGAAATGCCGAAAAGGTCGTGACCTTTTCGGAACTGAGCGCTATATTTAAAACTGGAGGGTCCTCACTGACCTGGAAAACTCTCAACTCTCAGTTTGTTTCCAACTAAACTTGCGAGACACACACACACGACCCACACACACACCGACACACACACACACACACAGTGGCAGAGATGCGACGCCCGTGGACACACCAGTGGGTTTTGTGCTGGTTCTGTTCGGTCATGATGTTAATTCGCCGCCTGCAGCGGCGACATCAAACTTTTCCAGGGAGCGCGAGGCGACAGCACGGCCGCAGGATGACATACTGCTGACATCACAGGAAGATGTCAACAGTGGGGGGGGGGAGCGCCGCGGGAGCGCTCGCTGCTGACATCACCGAGTGAGTAATTATTCCGGCGGATTATATAATTACGCTGGTGACAGCCGTTTGCGCGACTCTGTAGGGTTTCAGCTTAAGAGTTTTTACCAACAGGTCCACAATCTGTTCCCCGGCTTTTCGGGGCGACAGGAAGTGAAGAGTGTTGATGTTTTTATTATTTTGTTTTTATTTTAAGGCGAGGGAAAGTTTTATTTATAATGTGTCAAGAGCCAACAATTCTCACGTGAGCAGAAACAGGAGAGAACAAAACTGCCTTTAACAGGCAGAACCCTCCATCAGATCCCAACTTAAGGAGAGTGACTTTCTTTCGAGACATGAGGCCCTTTTGTACTTTTTGCACAGAATCTTTTCTTCTCAACAGGCACATAATCAGGCTTCTACCTTTGTTTTTACTTCTTTATTTTTTTTTAACTGTGAACAATTCTACATTTCAATAAAACTTGAGTTTTTGTCACAACCAAAGGTTCTAGAACGTTCGTATTCCTCCCCCTAGTGGACATGTGGGGGTATTTGAGCCAAAATCCCTCTATGGGATCATAATCCCATTTCTGTCACGTTTTGGGTCCGCTGTCTGTCCAACAGGTCCAAACGGAGGGTCATCCTGGTTCTGTCCCACAGAAACTGCCTAGAATATCGTGAACTTTGAGGTGTTCCTTTCAAATGTGACTCAGCAGTTATCAAAGAGTTTCCGAGCAAATGTACTGATTTGTTTCAGGGTCTCTCACGCGCCCACCTCATGGTCTGGGGCATCGACTGATTTATCAGCATTCAGGTGGCCTCATCCAACCAATCACCTGTGTCTCACCTGCATCACCATCAGCTGCTGTCTTTACATATGACTCTCTCTCCATTCATCTAGCTCACCTTCACTTCCCCATCCCTGTCCAGCCCTTGCAGGTCCATCAGCCTCACCATTCATCAGCCTCAGCAGAGTCATCAGCCACCACCACCAGTATCCAGAGTCCAAAGGGGGATTATTAAATGGTACAGCTGAGGGTGGAGGCCTTTTAATCACTGAAAATACCGGATTTTAGGTCTCACCTGTCCAGAGACACACCTGTTAGCTAGATTTTAAAATGTGTTGACCCTCAAAAATGATGGGTCGATACCATAGATGCAATAAGATAAAAAAAAACAACATGAAATTCGATCTTAAATCTTTTGCGATAACCTTCCTATAATTAAGAGTCGAGAGTTTTTTTGTGCAAAAAACTGTTTTTGTCAATCTGGTCTGAGTTGTCCAAACAACTATTGGACAGATTACCATCAAAGACACCCGTCCATGTCTGCCGCCCTCCTAGTCAGAAGGTCCGATCCGCCGCTGTCCTCGGGTAGAAAGCGCTGAATCGGCATGTTGCGCGGCATGAAGCACCGGGAGCGACCGGTAGTCTTACGAGATCCAAAAGTCCATTTGGAATCTTCCTCTCACCATGAAGTGAATCATCGTCGGATCAAAGCGCTTTGTTCAATACCTCCAGCGAATGACATCACAGATAAGCCGCCAGACTTTCCCATCAGCCTCGTTGCACTTTGGAACGCCAAGAGCATCGCGCTCTGCACACGGATTCATCGAGGTGCAAGAAGTCGACCCTCTTGGGACGGGCTCAGAACGTTAGCGTTTTAGAATCCAGACAAATTGCCCGTCTCAGACGACGGGTTATTATTACGATTGTTATGTCTGGAGGAGCGACGCATCTCCTCCAAGGATCTAATGGAGAAAAACCAAAAGAACATCGTGATGCTTCAAATTGCTTCAAAATACTTTCTTTGTAGTACAAAAGTTCTGCCAGGTCCAAACAATGTTGATCTCTCCTCCACTGCAAAGTTTTAAAAACAGTAATTTTTTTGTATTTTTTCTCCAGACAGACCTCTTTTATCCGGATCGGCTCCAGAACTTTTCTGTACCATTCATTCAGAGGGTTTCCTGGATTCATGGGTTGAATTTCTGCTGATATCTCAGCCCCTGCGTAGTAAGAAGGAGACCCCTGATATAACGCTAGCTTGCTTAGCTTAGCTCCAGGGAGGGGGGTCGTAGAAAAAAAAACGGGGGTCCTGTCGCTGTCATCCTTTTGGTCAACTTCACAACATCCATCCGTCCATTTTAATCCCGCTTATCCGGTTTCGGGTCGAGGCGGCAGTGGGTTAAGGAGAAACTTTCAGACATCCCTCGCCCCAGCAACACTCTCCAGCTCTTTCTGAGGCATCCCGAGGCTTTGGAACCGAAGCTACGACGCCGGAGAGAGGCTATCACCTGGAGGCAGTTCGTGCACCCGGCCGTTTTCTGAGGTGCAGCTGCTCCTGGCTGCAGGAACAGATACGAGTAGCAACAGTCTACTTTTACTGTTTCTTTCTGGCGGAAGAAAGAAACGGTTAAATCAGCCCAGCTATTTCCTTTTGTTTGTATTGATTGTTTTTTAAAGTCCCCCCTGTGGACATTTAGAAAGTTTCTATCTATTTAGTAGTGACACCGTTTCTGGATTTAAGACCATTACAACTTTTAAATAAGATTACAGAGTGATATTTAGATGAAAATGTCTCTTTTAAGTTGAGCTTTTTGAGGTAATCTCAAGATTCTTTGACCTAACCAGATGTTCGACTGCCTAAAAGCGAGTCCCTACATCTCAGTCAGATGTGACTCGTTCATCGATCGTGTCTTCAGATCAACCGCAGGAAGATCTTTTGACTAGAAATTAAACAAATGCTATTTTAAGTTTATAAGATTTGGGTTTTTTCCAGTGCGGGTTGGACCCAGAATCCACCGGAAGAATTTTGTTTCTCACCTGGGAATACCTCGGAATCCACCGTGATGGGCTGGAGGGCGTTGCTGGGGAGTGGACAATTCTGGAATACCGCGCTGCTACTGCATCTCGTCTTTAGATAAGACGATGGATGGGTGTGAGGTATGAACGAGATCACACCTGTGACACGTCCTCCATGTTGTTTCTAGGTTTTTTTTCCAGAGCTCTGACCTTCTAGGATGTTTCACTCTGATGTTTACAAACTCAGCCTTTTTTTTGTTTTGATTAGTTGTCCGGACCTTCCGACATAAACCCGGATCAATGAGAAGTCTCTGAACCGGGCCGGTGTCTGGTTCCCGTCAGCTTACTTGCGGTGTTTTAGCATTCTGACAGCATCTGGCAGCTTCTCTCCTTCCTCCCCCGTAAGTTTGGGCTCAGATTCAGATCTTTAAAAATGTCTGCGCCGGTTTTAATTGCAGCTCCGAGAGCAATTTCGAACGCCTCCCACTGCAAACCCCTCATTCGTATTCCACGAAACTGCCGCCATCGTTTCATTTTTCCCAGTCAGGCTTCAAATGGCGTTTTCTTCCGATTGCCTTCCCCCCCCCTCAGGTACGATGAAGAAAGCTGCCGGAGGAGGAAGAAGAACTCTTCGTGTTTTTTTTTAATAAGACTTGACATATTTGTCAAATCCCCTCCAACTAAACTGAATTGCACTTTTTACTTGCGTTGTAGATTTGTACAAGTGGCATCCAGGGAATTAAAAAACGTTACAAAAAAAAAAAAGAAAAGGGAATTTAGGTGTGTTTCAAACACTTTAATGGGGAAAAGGAAAATCGTTTTCTATGACATTCTAGCGAGGCTCTGAACAGATTGTTTCGGACTAACGGGGTTTTCTCCTGCGTCTGAAGTCTCATCCTCCCACTCCGACAGCTGATTGGCTGCCGTCCAGCAGCCGCTGGTTTTACCCAGCAGCCTCTGTCATTCGGAGACAGGTGACAAAGAAGCTGCCAGCACTGATTACCGCTCTCAATTATTAACGACGCCCTACAAAAGAGTCATTTTGTGTCACCGCTGCGTGCCCACAGGTAACCTGTAATTGAACACCGGGTCAGAGATTATTATCTTATCCTAAAACGACTCTTTGGCTGAGAATAATTCTCCCACATGGGATGCAACAAACCCCCCCTAGGCCGCACAAACTCGTCGTCTTCGACTTGATGATCAGCGCGATTAGCAGTTACGTGTTTTTGCATAAACAACATTCGTTAGCTGGACCGTACGTTCATAACTGATACCTGCAACGTCATTATATCAAATTCTGTCATTACATTTGGCTACTTACTGCCCAAATTAGAGATATCTGTAATGTCATTTCCACTAGTGACCTTCAACTTCTGTTGGCGACCCCCCCACCAAAAAAAAGGGGATCGGCGGATTGTCTCGTTCCGCAGATCGATATCTGTCTTGTTTGTATCATATTTTACCAATATTTTTAATCTAATAGTTCACATTTTACTCACTTTGTGGAGCTTTATTACCAAAAAAAATACTTTGGACATAATTTTTAGGAGTTCATTCAGGTGAACAACGAAGGGGATTGGGAGATTTTTGGGGACCAACCCTTGCTGTCGGTTCCGACGGCATAGGCCGAGTTTAATTTGTTGCTATTCAGATATCTTCAAACACTGTTGCTTCATAGCAAGATGGTTCTGGGTTCCGATCCATCATGGGACCCAACGTCGTTACTCTCTCGGCGTTCCTTCTACAGTCCAAAAACATCTAGGTCAAATGGTGACACTACATTCTCTAAAGGTAGGAATCCTTTCTTGTCCCAAGGAGTTGGTCCTGGGATGAACTGGCGACTTGTCCAGTGTGTACCCCACGTCTAGTCCGATGGACCTGGGGTACACACTGGACAAGTCGCCATGGGATAGGTTCCAGCCCGACTGGAGAACGTATGAATAGTTCAACTGTGTAATTCTCCCTTATAATTCCCAGACTAAAGGGGGGGGGGGGGGGGGGTATAGGGCACCTTTGAGTCGAGTACTGGAGTTAAGTATACAGTAGAGTTCTGGAGTACCTTCGTCCGTCCGTCCATACCAGAATACTCCAAAAAAATGCTGGAAAGAATTTGTCCACATTTGAGACGTTTTTTTTTGTAAAATCCTTAAAGGTGCACCTCAGAACTTTATTCTTGTATTGGTTTAGACTTCCTGTCTGTCTTCTGGTATATCAGACGTCACGGTCGGTCCGTATCGCCGCAAATGGGTCCGATTCCAAACCCGGGTGACGTTTTTGAGTCTGAAACCAGTTACAGTTAACATTATAGAATGATTCATTCTTTAAAAAATACTGATATTATACTTTATTCTATTGTAACCCACTCCAGAACCCGACGTCTCACCGGGAACTCGCCGTCTTTTCCCGTTTTGGCTCAATGACTCAGTCTCGAGACTTTTGATCAGTCTGAACCACATGCTGACAAGAAGATTGGATTCCGGTGACGTTTCTTTTGTCCATGTCTGATTCTTAAGTCCATGGTGTAAACGCCGCTGCGTGTCGGCAAAGCGGCGACTTTAAAAAAATCCGTTTAGCAATAGACGAAGAGGAAGAGGAGGATTCTTTTAGTGATAGTCGCTGCCGGTACATCTTATGCACATTATCGTAAATGGAACATTTTTGACTTTCATGGTTTATTTAGCGGGGCCGATGGCGCGCACGCTTCGTTACGCTTAACTATAGCGTCGGGGAAATTAGTCCGTGACGTGAATAGTGCATTAACGTCAGAAATACGAATAGGCTTGCATTTAGCGCCAGGAATTAAGATGGCAAATGAGACGGAGACGACAGAGGGGGAATAATGGGATGCGGTTAAGAAGGGCAGAAGGAACAAGAGAAAACAAGGGGGAAAGAAATAGGACAAACGAAGACGACCGGCGGCGGTGGGGGGGGGCAGGAAGTACTTCCAGCTGTAAGCATCTATTTTTCATCAGAATCTTTCAGCGTTTGGAGACGCGGCGAATTAGTCGCCACGCGGACACATGATAATGGTGCGAGGGGAAAAGCATCAAGTCATTACCGGTGACTTATTTCAATATTTGATGGGGTTTCTATGTAAATGTGACGCGTCTTCCAGCCTTAAATCATAGGGAATGTTTATTTAAGCAGGGAATGATGCATCGGGGGCCCGCGCCGTTAAACGGGCGACTTCCCTTTAGCGCGTTCAATCAGCTTTCATCCGGTCGGGAAGTTTCTTTGAGAAGGGGAGGGGATTTGTCTTGAGTCTAGAGCAGAGTCATCCTGTGGTGGGAGAGGATGATATGGAAATTTTGAATATGATATTTACATCCCGGAAAACTCCGGGATGTAAATATCGGCCATCGCTGACGCTAGCTAGCTATCCTTCATGTTAAAGCGATAAGTTAAAAACCGTTTCATGGATAATTTACAAATTTGACAAGCACGTAGACCTTAGTGGGAGGAAGAGCTGGAGTGATTTTGGGAGGGAACGGTTCTATATTTCCAACACTAGGGGGAGCTTTCTCTCCAAAAGTTTGGAGTTTTTTGCTTTTTCTTTTTACAAAAAATACTACAGACATAATTCCACATTCAATCAAGTGGTTTTTCTTGTACAACGCAGGAGACTGGGGACTTTTAAGAGTTAGATTACGAAGGGTTTGTTTATTGACGGCGTCTTTTGTTGTGCAGTTTAAGGGAAAGTAAGTTGAGTTAGACGTTGGAAACAGTTTGTTTGATTCCTTTCATTTATTCCAAAATAAAGTCAAGCGGGTTGTTAGTCAGTAAAATGACATTTGATTTATTTCGATTACGTTTGCGTGCGCAAATTAATTAGACTGATTGTCCGCCATTTCCCGCCTACGCTCCGATGGCGAGGTGACAAATAGAGATAGTAGAGATGGAGATAATACTTCCTCTTCAACTTCTCAGGGATTGAAATCATTTCAAGGTCTAATTAAAGGTCAGAATTCTCAACTGTTGGTCTGATTGAAACCAAATTTGTTGCGTAAAGATCGACTTTGAGGAGATTTATCTTTGCATGCGTCATGTTTTATTATATTAGTTCACATTTTACCCACAGGGGTAGATTTTTGACAAAAAAACTTTGTTTTTCAGGCGTAACTTACTAACCTTTAGTCCACATTTGGTTAATAAAGATTGACTTTGAGGGTATTTATCTTGTATATATCATATTCCACTTTAATAGTCGATATTTTACTATATAAGCTGTTTTTTTAGCCACTAGGTGGAGCTCCGTTTTTATTTTATTTTTTTATTTTTTCGTTTTTTTACAAAAAACTTTGTTTTGTTGTTTAAAACTTTGCAGCCGTTTCTCCAATTTAGTCCTAATTTGGTGGACAAACCATTGAATTTGAGGATATTTATCCTCTATATAAATCCTCTTTTACTATAATAGTTCATATTTTACTCACTAGGGGGAGCTTTTTTTTTTTTTTTTTTTTGTTGCCGACTTTAAATGTCATTTTAGGAGTTCAATCGGAGGGATTGCTTGCGCAACGCAGGGGATTGGGGCCTTTTCTGGGATATACCTTGCCGTAGGGGACGACAGTATTGTTACATACGTACTCTGACAGAAAAATGGAGGATTAAAAAGACACACGTAAATAAAGATAAAGTGTAATACACATATAAAGTATACTAAAGTAAAAAGTGATTGAAACTACACTTTCGTTCTGACATTAAAATGCGTTTCAAGTCATTTCGTTCAACTTTGAGCTGGAATTTTTCCCTTTTTCTGATGGTCCATGAATGCAGCATAACTGCCGGTGTTCTCTGTGTGACCTTTGAACTCCAACCACCCGACGTGTGGTGTGTGTGTGTTTTTCGCACGAGAGCCGAAATCAGGGAGGATTTCAGACAGAATGAAATCAAGACCTGTGTGTGTGTGTGTGTGTGTGTGTGTGTGTGTGTGTGTGTGTGCGTGTGTGTGCTGAAAGGGCTCGCCCTCATCTCCATGACAAACAACACTCTTCGCCCCATCTGTCCCACACACCCTCTCACCCTCGCAGTGACTTCATACCGTGTTGTTAGTCACACACAGTCAGGGGTCGCGGCAGATGTAGTGGGATAGAAGAGGATGAGGAGGTCATTGTTGGCACACACACACACACACTCACACACACACACACACACACACACACACTCACACACACTCTCTCTTTCAGCAGATGGGCTCGTCTTAAAACAAAGAGCGCCGCAGCATCCACTAATAAACTGACTCTTCCTCTCGGAGGCGGCGACTTTCTTTCCACGCGCTCCAGCCGAACGCGGCGGCGTGACTTTCAAATGAGGCGATTCATCCAGATTGTATAAAGAGGAGGTCGTCCCGCCTGTCAATCAAAGAAACCCACTCTCTCCGCTGTGAAGAAGAATGGACAACAAAACGGGGCTTTTATGTCACTTTGTGAAATGATAGGGATAATAAGAGTTCTGTAGAGCCGCACACCACAGAAAGGAAAAGAAAAAGCATGAATGAGGTGATTTATAATGATAAAAATGAATAAGATAAATAAGATAAGTTCATGACAAATAAATAAAATGAAAAAAAAAAAAGAGGTACGTCAGGGGGGGCGGGGCTTACTTAACCAACGGTTAGTAGTGCGATTAAAAGGGCGTCTTTAAGGAGCCTCAGGGAATTTTCTTTTTTGTTTTTCTCTGATTGACGATGAATTAAAAGGTCAAAGATGTTTGAAGGCGTTGGAGCTTTAAGAGCTTTGTGAGGTCGTGAAAAACGACCTCCAAATCGATTCTGGGACACCCTGGAGTGAGGCGCTCTCTCTCTCTCTCTCTCTCTCTCTCGCTCTCTCTCTCTCGCTCATATTGGCCTTAATTACAATTCTGGCTGCAGAATTTTGGCTGCGTTCCACTTTTTTCAAGAGCTAATTAGAAAAAAGACTGTTCCAGTCATCTGAGGGGCCTTTAAAAATCTATATTTTGCATTAATTGTTGACCTTTTTTTAGCGTGTTTGGTCGCTCCTTCGTTCGAATGACAGCGGCGTTTTGGGAACCAGAAGGTGCAAACTTTTGGGAACAGTATCTAGGGCGTAATCGTTTGAGAACGCCGTTGTGACGTAAGCACGTTCATACGCTAGCACGGGGTTTTATTCAGATGTGTGGATTCTGGCAAAGTCAGACCGCCATCTACTGGCCGGACATACGTACTGCAGATATTTGGATTTTCCCGGCACGTATGTTCTTTCTGCTAAAGCAGAACATTCTATACGGAACACCGGCAGGTGAGCGGGTCTTCATCAGAACACGTACCTCTGCTGGAGGCTCTCCTCGTTAGCGTAGCGCACAAATAAAAAAATGTTATTCTCTCCCCCTGGCGGTCCAGAAGTTCGGATTCGGCGTTCCGACTTCTGCAACCTTAGTTCGGTTCCCCGTCATTTTTATCGCACCGTCCGCCACCCGTCAATCTGTCGAAGACTCCTGGAGCGAAATGTATTTTATATATTTTTTTTTATTCTTTTGATGCTTTTATCTTTTAGCCTTTTCAGATTTGATCCAAAATGTAAAAGTGCGTTATAGATAAAAAATGTTATTCTGATTATTACTTTAATCAGGGTTGCATACATCCTGAAGGCACACGTTCTTTTTTTCTTCCATGAACAGTTCGGGTGAACGAGGACCAGATGGAGGTCCTGGTTCCCACCAGATTTGCTTTTATTCTTTTTCTCTTATTTTCGTCGGGGATGAAATATGACTCGTGTTTTTACGAGTCATTTTTACGCGACAGAGCCGCGAGTCCAACCTTTTCATTTCCTCGCCAAGAAGAAAATATGGAAAAATTATTTCTTCGCATAAATGTCTTTCTCTGGGCCGTTTATGAATCAAGCATTTTTTTTAAACAGTAAAGAAAAGAAAGAAAGAAAGTCAGACATGCGACGATAATAAAGCTCATTTTAATTCGATTTAGCTCAACCTTTAGGAAGAAGAAGAAGAGGAGGAAGCAGAAGGAACGTTTACGAGCAGATAATGATCCAGGAGGTAAATCCGGAGGATAATGTGGAGCCAAATTGCCGTCTGGGATTTAACAAGCTCTGCATCATAATCCAGTAAATAGACAGAGCCGGTGAGCCACGAGCCTCAAAAACACGCCGATCTGCGAAAACCGCCGTCTCCGGAGTCCAGAGAGCGGGAAAAATTGAAATCCTTGAGTTGTGGAATCTGAAATCGGACCGGATCCGGTCTCCCTAGTCCGGGCCAGGAGACTTTATGCCTGAGGGCTGGACCCGGCCTTGGAGTTCCCAGAACCGCCTCATCCAGCGTCGAAAGGAGACAGAAAGGATCAAACCGTCTCCTGAGTCACGATGAAATAAGCATCTCAAATCCAGTTTGAGTCTTCCTCCTCTTCCTCCTCTTCCTCCTCTTCGGTTCTGCCTCTCCATCCAACCACTTGTGGCCGCAGTGGGAGCGTTGGGAAAGAGCTGACTTCAGACATGACACACACACGGATGAGACACACGGTTCCTAAAAGTCAGAGATCTGATTCTCCTTCAGATGTAGATTTTTTTTCTTTGTTCCGTCGTTTATCCAAGAGACGGAATAAAGACGAAACATTAACGGTAAAAGTCTTTGATGGGACTCGTGTGATCCTTTGATGTCACGTCTCTGATATGTGAGTGTGTGTGTGTGTGTGTGTGTGTGTAACATGAAGCCCAGATGGATTTTTAACTGGAAATAAAAGCGTTCTTATAAAAAAAAACACATTTCCATTGAAGATGAAAGTCTTTGTTGGTGTTTTTAATGATGTCATGATGAGGACGAGTAATCGTGATAAAACCACAACATTTATTTACTACACACAACAACAACCCAGTCTTTTCTATACGTTTGTGTTTTCCACATGTTTATCCGGGACTCGTAGTACGGATGGAAGAAATACCAAGATATTATAATACTTATACCGTAGTACTGCAGCGGGTAACACTACTGCCTCACAGCAAGAGGTACCCGGTTCAAATCCACCTCTGCCATCCTTTTCTCCAGGTGCTCCTGGTACTCCTAGTGCTCCGGGCGCTCTAGGTAGTACAGGTACTCCATTAACTCGAGGTACTTCAGGTACTCCATGTACTGAAGTTACTCCTGGTACTCCAGGTACTCCAGGTACTCCAGGTACTCTTGGTACTCTTGGTACTCCAGGTACACCTGGTACTCTAGGTACTCTAAGTACTCCTGGCGCTCTAGGTAGTCCAGGTACTTCATGAGCCTCAGATACTTCGGGTACTCCAGGTAGTCCTGGTACTCCAGATACTCCAGGTACTCCTGGTAATCCAGGTACTCCAGGTACTCCTCGTACTCCTGGTACTCTTGGTACTCCAGGTACTCCTGGTACTCTAGGTACTCTAAGTACTCGTGGCGCTCTAGGTAGTCCAGGTACTTCATGAACTCCATGTACTCCAGGTACTGCATCTAAACCAGTCAAACTAAAGTTTATCCCTTCATTTATTAC